>CANSZD010003125.1:1362500-1663589 GCA_947648045.1 Beta corolliflora | reverse complement strand
TTATTCTTTATAAATAAGATAATATAAAGAATAAAGTGAAAGTATTTTTAATATTATTTACAAAAAATATATATAGTTTGGTACTACGCTTATAATTTAAATATACAACCTACTTTTTTGTACCTAATTATATATTTTTATTCGATTAAATAATAAATCGAAATTTGATTTGGAAACAAATCCTAATAAAACCAAGGTTCTTCTATACTATAAATAAGAAAAGAAAAAAAATCAAAACCCTAATTTTCTTTTCAAAACAAAGAAGAGAAATCTTAAGAGAATTTTTCTCTCTCTCCCTCCTCTCCTCTATTTTCTCTTTTCTTTTCTTCCCCTCTCACTCGCAAACTCACTGCCGGAGGTCGCGCCCGCCTCAGGAGGTTCGCGGCTCCGTCGGAATTCTCGCCGGTGGTGCACACGCCGGGTTTGTGGGCCGCGCAGCGCGGCGTGCGTGCAAGGCCGGGACGTGAATGGCTCGAGTGGGGAGCCGCGTCGTGCGCGGCTCGCGGCGCCGAGCCGAGCGGTGCTCGCCGGTGGCCCCGCCGCACGTCCGCCGCTGTGGTGGTCGTTTCGGGAAGTGCTCACGCATGCTTTAATAATAAAAATTAATTCTCTTCTTAAATTAATTATATAACTGAATTTGTTATGCATATCTATATATATATATATATATATATATATATATATATATATATATATATATATATATATATATATATATATATATATATATATATATATATATATATCTTTGGATGATTTGTTGTTATAAATAAAGTGGAGAATTAGTAAAAGAAATCACATCTATAATTATTAATTTATGATAATTCATTCCTCAAATCCGATTTTGACAATACTTGTATATGAAATTGTTTAAGTTTGTGGTGGTAAACAAAGCATAAAATAAGTTAAAAGAAACATTTTGCAAGCATATTAATTAGTTTCTAATTATGTAGTTTCAATAAAGTTTATGAAAAGGTAGCTGAAACAACAAGTTCGATTATTTTTAATATTCGAACATCATGTTTTACAGTTTAGATAAGCCGATTTTTATTTTAATAATATCAAGGACTTAGCACTAAAATTACTTTTTATTATTTAACAAGGGTCCCAATTTCATAAGTGGAACGTTTTAAGTAGTCAGCGAAGATTCTCCGTTACAAGGTACATACGCGTACTAGTTCAGCCGATATATTAGTATCATGTTTAGGTTTTGAATTGTTATATTAGAACCTAGAATCATGATAGGGAAACTATGGTTGATTATGATTGATGAGATTGTTTGGTAACATGGAATCAAATTGGAAATATGTATGTATTATTTCCTTGCTGTATAGCTTCAGAATTGGGAGTGCTTTATTATTAGTATGCGACATTCTATCGTATCACAAGCATGAAATGAGAATTGATTGAAATCATATGATTTATTGTTGTAAACAAGGATGTTGCAAAGAGGTCGCTTTAATTAGAGAATTTTAGCAATGTACCTAAGAATTTAATGATTTTATGTTCAATGTTGCATGAATGAATATTATTAAGAAGGATTGTTGGCAATAAACTTGTAGTCGGATTCCTACATGTAATGAACAATGGGGGAGTGTGAGACTTGTTCTACACTCCTACGCAGCCTACCGTGACGATAGTAGTGTCCTTATAAATTTTGATAACTCAAGTAGGCGTAAGGTTCCGCACGATCTTGGGGGTATGCATACTAAGGTGATGGATGTGGAACGGAACGAAACCGTATTTACATTCCATCTAATAGACCAAGTCGTCTATTAAGGATTAAGTAGCCCGTATGATTCTAGAAAGATGACGGTGCCCGTTCGATGCCAATTAAACTATAAAAAAAATGAAATGTAATATTCTTGTAGGACCATGTCTAGGAATGTTTATTATTATTCTATTTATGATTAATGTATTATTTAACCGATTATGTATGTACTCAAAGATAGTTGATTGTTTGTTATTTGTGATGTTTGTTGACATGTGATGAACCATTGATATTTCAACGGGAGTACATTAGGTATGTCGGTGATGCTGCATGAGCCTGGGCATACGGGGAATATTTTCTCGGTTTATAAACTCTTAAGTGTTTTTGTTGAACTTATAGAATTATTAATAAAAGGGTTCAATGATGATTCCCGAGTTGTAGTTTAAAGTAAACATTTTATTTCCGCTGCAATGTAGTTTTTCTTAATAAGGAATTGTTAACGTTTTAATTTCAATAAGCCTTGCGTTTCACCGCGGCGGAAACACTCCCAAAGTCGAAGCAACATAGTTTAGACGTGTATGGATTTTGGGGGTGTTACAATTAGTATGTCATCCATACATACTACACAATTTGGTAATTGATTTAGATATTTATCCACAAAAGCTTGGAATCGTCCAGGGCATTTTTATATCCAAATGGTAATACTTCCATTATTCATAAAAATCCATTAGGTACTTTGAATGCCGGTTAATTGTTTAGATTCTTCAGCTAATTTTAATTGGTGAAGACTACTTTTACAATAAAATTTTGAGAAGTAATAATAACCTTGTATTTGTCTCATTTTTAGTATTTTATTAGGTATTGGATAATTGTATGTAATTGTTTTCTCATTTAGAATTCTATAATCAATAACCATTCTTGTTTTTCCTCTTTTTTGTTCTGAATGGTTGTTAACTATAAATGCACTACTGCTATGTTTAGAATTACTTGGCCTAATTAATTTTCCTGCTAATAATTCTGTTATATACATTTTAAATTCTTCTTCATCTCTTTGTGTATTATTAAAGGGATTTTGAGATATTATACTATTTTGATTTTGTTTAAAAAATTCTTTTCCTAATATAATTTTGTGACTTAGGCTTACTTCATATTCGATATTTATATTTTGTGTTGCAATTTTTGTCGTAATAATTACTATTCCTTTAAGTTTTAGATTATTGTACATTATTTTATCGAACAATTTATCTATATAGATTGAATTATTTTCCATAATTATATCTATTTGTGCTTTTAAGTTTTCTCCTTCAATTTGTATTATAATATAATAATCTTGTTACTTTAATTGAATAGGTTGATCATTATCTTTTTCTTCTCTAGATCCTGGGAAAAACTCATTCTTCTTTTACTACATCTAGTTCTCCATAGCTAGGTTTAGAGTATAATTTTAATCCTTTATCCATTGGTAATAAAAGTTCTATAAAATGGTGTATCTATAGTTATTGGTCTTAATTTATTTTTAGTATAAACTTGGTGTTGGTTAGTTAGAATGTAAGCATTTTTACATTGTACTGTCATTACTTTAGATCCATTGAGCATCTTTATTCCATCTAGCTTCCAATATAGAACCAATGCCTTTTTTATATTCTTATCGCTAAGCTTATTGAATAAATTGGTTTAATTATGAACCTTACCTTTTGGTAAATTAGATTTCCTTTCTCAATAGGTTCTTTAATTTTATCATCTCAAATTCTAATTCCAACGGAGTATCTGTTCCTTCTTTAAAACATGCTTTTATTATTATCCATGTTGCCGCCAATTCTACAAATCTAAAAGTAATTGGTTTATTTCCTAATGATCGATTAATTTTCGTTGTTTCCTCGTTTAGCACTTCTTTGCTATTAATGGAACTTTAATATTACCTTGCACTTAAGTAATATCAATAACGTGTTCTCTATCAGCTATCACTAAATATTCGTTCTTATCCTTTCTAAATATTTTCTTGATTAAGTTTCTCTCAAATATCTTATTTGTTGACAAAGTAAATCCTTCATACTTTAATTGATTATACTTTTGAAGATAAAAAATAGCTCTTTGGTCTTTACTTTGTGGAGTAATTTCTTCATCGTAATCTACTTACTGTAATTCTTTATCCATCACTAGTAGTCTCAACGTTATCTTATTCGCTAATTATTATTTCATCACTTTCTGTTTCATATTCTAGAACATATATCTCTTCTTCCGGGCAAGATATTATTTTTTCCTATTTCATATTCAGCTATATGTAATTCATTAAAGTTAATTTTTTTTTTACTTTAGGATTTTTATTTACTTTAGTTTTACATTCTCATGCTATATGACCTATTTGTCCACAATTGTAGCACCTACACTTCTTTGGGTTATTAACATACTGATAAATCTTCTTCTTATATAATAATTTATGTTAGATTTCTTCTTGTGTCTATATTTTCCATATGGTTTAACTTTTTATATTTCTTAGGCCTAAACTTTGGTATTTTTTTCTACGTTTTTTGATTAATCTATAGCATCCAAATTTTGGTGTTTCATATCTTTCACAACAATCACTTACTTTAGCTTGTTTTTTAAAAGCTTTTTGTTTATTAACTTCAAACAATAGTTTTCATACCAAGTTTGTAAGAAATATATTTGTTCTCCTAAGGTACCTGATTTAGGTTTTATAATCCTTTATAATAAGCTTAGCTGATAAGAATATAGAAAAGGCATTGGTTCTATATTGGAAGCTAGATGGAATAAAGATGCTAAATGGATCTAAAGTAATGACAGTACAATGTAAAAACGCTTAGATACTAACTAACCAACACCAAGTTTATACTAAAAATAAATTAGGACCAATAACTATAGATACCCCATTTATAGAACTTTTATTACCAATGGATAAAGGATTAAAATTTTACTCTAAACCTAGCTATGGAGAACTAGATATAGTAAAAAGAAGAATGAGTTTTTCTAGATCTAGAGAACAAAAAGATAATGATCAACCTATTCAATTAAAGTCACAAGATTATTATAATATAATACAAATTGAAGGAGAAAACTTAAAAGCACAAATAGATATAAATATGGAAAATAATTCAATCTATATAGATAAATTGTTAGATAAAATAATGTCCAATAATTTAAAACTTAAAGGAATAGTAATTATTACAACAAAAATTACAACACAAAATATAAATATCGAATATTAAGTAAGCCTAAGTGATAAAATTATATTAGGAAAAGAATTTTTAAACAAAATCAAACCCTGAAAAATAGAATCAGACTATTTTGAGTACACTTATAACCAAATTCAATTTAAAACAAGAAAAATCATTGAGTAATTTAACTTATATTCTTATAAAAATAATTTTTGAAAGACATAAAAGTAGATACTACACACCGATGGTAGATACAGGAGCAGCAACCACAATTATGAAAGAAAATTGTTTATCATAATGAAAGAAGTTAGATACACCATTCAAGATAAATGGTTTTAATAATAATAGTAGCAGATTTACCCTTTATCAAACTAATGTACAGATACAAATTTGGAACAAAATATTAATTATACCTCGAGTATATTGCTTTGAATTAACAGAAAAAGATATCATATTAGGAAATAATTTCCTTAACCAATATAAACCAATTAGCATAGATAAAGATTTTCTTACATCATTTACCCCATGTAAACACAAGCTGAAAGCTAGAATAGTAAAAAATAGAGAAAGAATATCTCAAGAATGGAAAAAATGTAAAAAGGGAGAAGAAGAAAAACTAGTTCAAGGAATGAAAACAAAGAAAAAAAAACATCAATTTTACAATAATAGATATTGGAATATTATATTTAGATAAAATTACCCCTTTAAAAATAAAATTAGAAGAACTATGTAATGAAAATCCATTAGCAAATTGGCACAAACACAAAACTGAAATACAAATTACTTCCTCCGCTCCATAATAAGTGAAACATAGTAATTGGGCACAAGATTTAATAAACATCACTTTCAAAAGCCAAAAAGTCATAAATACCCTTTACATTATCAAAAAGAGGAGAGAGAAAAGTAAACCACACAAGTTTGTGATGAGTACTCTTGTCATTTTGTCACTTTCTTTTTTCCATTTAAGGTATGTTTCACTTATTTTGAAATGTTCTAAAATAGTAAGTGTTTCACTTATTATGGAACGGAGGAAGTACATTAAAAGATCAAAATAGTATAATATCTCAAAAACCCTATAATAATACACAAAGAGATGAAGAAGAATTTAAAATGCATATAACAGAATTATTAGGAGGAAAATTAATTAGGCCAAGTAATTCTAAACATAGCAGTAGTGCATTTATAGTTAACAACCATTCAGAAGAAAAAAGAGGAAAAACAAGAATGGTTATTGATTATAGAATTCTAAATGAGAAAACAATTACATACAATTATCCAATACCTAATAAAATACTAAAAATGAGACAAATACAAGGTCATAATTACTTCTCAAAATTTGATTGTAAAAGTAGTTTTCACCAATTAAAATTAACCAAAGATTCTAAATAATTAACAAAGATTCAAAGTACCTAATGGATTTTATGAATGAAACATATTACCATTTGGATATAAAGATGCCTCTGGAAGATTCCAAGCATTTATGGATAAATATCTAAATCAATTACCAAATTATGTAGTATATATTGATTATATACTAATATACTCAAAAACACAAGAAGAACATTATAAATTATTAGAACAATTAATAGAAATAATAAAGAATAGTGGAATAGTCTTAAGTAAAAAGAAAATGGAAATATTTAAAACACAAATAGAATTTGTAGGATTCAAATAGATAAAGCATGAGTAAAAAATGCAAGAACATATAGCTCAAAAATCATAGAATTTCAAAGAGAAATTAATACCAAGAAAGAATTAAAAAAATTCTTACGAATTGTAAACCAAGTCAGAGAATTTGTTCCAAAATTATCACAATTTACGGAACCACTTACTAAAAAGCTGAAAAAAGAACATGATTTAAGGTGGACTGATACCGATTCAAAAAATTTGGAATTTGTGTGGATAGTAGAAACTGGTGCTGGCGAAATTAATAATGGTTATGGTGCGCATTGAAATACGTATACAATAATGAAAAAAAGAGAATATATATGTAGATACCATTCACGAACATTCAAGGCAAATGAAACAAATTGCGATATTAATAAAAGGAGCTAAAAGCAGTTAAATATGGTATTAAAAAGTTTGAACCTTATATTGTTTAAAAAAATTTATATTAAGAACAGATAACAGGACTGTTAAGTGTTGACTGACACAGAAATTACAAGATTCCATTACAAGGAAGGAAATAAATAGGATTATAGCTAATATCAAACAATATGAGTTTACAGTTGAATTATTAAAAACTAATGAAAATAATTATGCAGATTATCTCTCCTGAGTTAGTTCAACAATTGATTCAAGAGAATCAAGAACAAAAACTATTGATAAATCATTTATCACAAGAGCTTGATCTAGTGAAAAGAAGTAGAGAAAGCTCTAAAGATAATGGCAAAAGTGCAAAGCTATCAAGAACAAGATAATGGTGCTAACCAAAGATACCAGGCCAAAGGCAAAGCTATTATAAGAAGAAGTTATGTATTCCTCTCTCAAAAAAGAGATTTCCTAAATTACCAAATACCGTGGTCCGCTCGGCTTGTGTTTAAGTTTATTCGAGCTCGAGCTTAGCTCGAAGCTTAACGAGCCGAACTTTGTTTGAGCCAAGATTTGCCAAGTGTTAAACGAACCGAGCTCGAAATGTTCACGAACAAACTCGACTCTTTATCACCCCTTGTTTTTTACATGTTTAATTTGTTTTTCCTTTTTAATATTTGATTTTTATAGGTTTTCTTTAGACAAAGAAACAATTAACTTATTATTGCGTGATATCTAGGTTAATATATTTATGTTTATATATAAATATATTATTTTTCTATATAAAAGTATAATCGAGCCCGTTCACGAGCTCTCGAGCCGAGTTTTGCCTAGCTCACCTCAGGCTCGTTAAAAGTCTCGAGCCGAGTTCGAATCCGCGCCGAGCCATCACGAACCGAGCCTGACCAAGCCGAGCCCGAACCGTTCGCGAACAGACCGACCGATTATCACTCTCCTAGTATGGAGTCTCCTACATCCGATGAGCCTCCTCAAACAAGATACATCCTAAACAATTTTATGACAAAAGATACATTGAAGAAATATTGCAAGTGAATGCAACAAAATAATACACACTTATGCTAGATGTGCAAAAATCAAGACAAAAGCATACCTATGATCAAGACTTGGAAGATAAGGAAGAATCCTCTAGCAAGACAACCCAAGCCCCACAAGTTGATATAACCGACTAAAGGATGGTGGAGTTACTATAGAAGATAAGGATAAGATATAAGGTCATATGCCAAAAATCGTTGTAACCTTAGAAAAATAGCCACCGTATGGCTTAAATTAAAAGTAACTTTTTATGTACGTTCTATGTAATATCGTTTGCCTATAATTAACAAAGAAAAAACCTTGGTGAGGTATCATCAAGGAGTTCATTACAAAAAATCTTCTCTCTTACCTCTCTCTCTCTCTCTACTTCAAAATTTTTGGTAGTTTTTCTATAATTTTCTTAACCACGCAAAGTTGGTATCGAGCTTGGAGAAGTTATTTTCATATCGGGATAATCTTTCATAGTTATGGAAGAAGCTAAGGTAAAATTCTTTCTTATGAACTAAGTATAAATTCAATCCTTTAGTTTATAATAATGCCGAGATCCGTAATAATAATTTATAACTTCATATAGGACTTGTACTATCTTAAATATGCTCTCCTCAATTTCATAAAATCATGCTTTTAAACCAAAAGACAACAGTAGTAGTAGTCCTTTTATGCCGTTGAATATGAGAAGGCTATTGTGGACGTAATACGTAAAACCTATATGGTGAGGTGAAAAGGTGTGATCTTACTTAATTTGCTTTTAAGCTTAAGAGTAGAAGGGCGGATTAGTAATACTTATATGAAGGATGATAGAACTATTATTAATAGATTGAGGTATATTATAAATGAAGGGATCGAGTTCAACCAAAGTTTATAAGAAAATCTCAAATACAAGATTTACCACGGATATGAAAGCACAAATGCGAAACGTTAAAAGAAATATAGATATTAGAGAATTTATTTTAGATTTTCGAATCATGAATTTACAAACTAAAATAGATGGTTATGACAATTATTTATATGAAGCACGTAGAAGGAAAGATATTGAAACAAAAGATGCTTTAATCAAATTATTAACTAAAACCCAAATTAAGAAAAAAATAAACTCTTAAAAAGAAAAATAGAACTCAAACATATACAAAATTCGTTATATATATGACAATAAAATCGCAAATTAAAAAGCCTATAGGAAGAGCAGGATTAAAGATAATGATAATAATTTTAGAAGCGTATATTAAAAACTTTGGAAACCGAAATAAAAGAATAATGGCTTGAATAAAAAAGGAAATGATTGCGTAAAAAGCAAAACGAACAAAGGACAATAATGTTGAAGAAAGTTTTTGATGAAAGAACAGAAGATATAGCTAGTCAAGCACATAAATATTTTGATGAATTTACTAAAAATATATCAATCTTATACATATGAGTGAATTAGAGCAAGAAGGTAATCTAGTAAATAACCTAAAGATAATAAATATAAATATATTATTAATTATACAATTATTGAAGGATAGCAAAACTGAGTCTAGCAATACAAAAGTTCCACTAGAATTAGAAGAATAGGGTTATGAAATTATAGATAAAATGATATTTAAAGAATACTCTCAGTTATTTCCCAAATTACTTTTAAAGAAAAGAATGGAAGTAGAATATAAGAGAGTCATTAAACAACTAGAATATGGTTTAAACTTTTTATACTTCTTAGGCCTATTCTTTCATATTTTATTTCTACGAAAAGATTATTGATGAAGAAATAATAAGATATAATGATGGTCCATTCCAAATATATAAAACAAATCATAATAGACAATTTGCAGAAATTATGAAAGGAAGATTATATTTAATAAAAGATAGAAAAGGAATGATATCAGAAAATGAATTTGTAAGAGAAAGAAGATTAGCTAAAGAAAGGGATTTAGTATAAATAACAAACATAGATAGTATCAATCAAGAAAACAAAACAATAAATGACATATATAAAAAAATAGATAAATTAGAGAGAAGATATGATGAGAAAATCAGGAAAATAGATGAATCAATAAAAATTATACATCATAATACTAAGCAAATATTAGACAAAGTTTATAGAGTAGAAAATAATTTTATCGATGAAATATAAAAGTTTAAAATAGAGTCTAATAACAAATTTGACAAAATAGAAGAACAACTTATATTGAATGTAAAAGAAATAGTGAAATATCAGAAATTCAAGAATCATATGAAGAGACAATAATGAAAAATACTATAGCAACAATAGATACTGGAGTAGAAAGACTTGAAGTCAATAATATAGAAGAAAACTATGCAGATTTTAAATCAGACCAATCTAGTCAAGAATTAAGTTACTCAAAATACTCAGAATCTGAATTTATGACAGAAAAAGAAAAAGATCTTAATGTACTCACAGAAGATGACGATTATTATTACATGAAGACTAGTAGACACTATAAACCTATATTAAGAAAAAGAAATTATGGTAGTAACAATAGAAATAATGAACATATATGGAAGTATCGAAGCAAAATAGAAGATAACTATATACCAAAAGATATTCAAGTAGGAGAGACCTTAAATTTAGAGTGTTCAGAAAATGTTGATTTAGATATACAAAATTGGGTAGCTAAAATAAATGCAAAACTAATTGAAGAACAAATCCCAGTTATTGTTGCATCTAATTATATTGAAGGAACTAGCACATGAATAGTTAAAAACTGGTTAACTCACATAGGAACAATAGACATAACAGAAATAAGAAGTACTAAGATAGAAGGACATGAAATGACAGAGTCAACACATATGTTGAAAAAATATGAAATGGCTATAAGAAGAGAATTTGGAAATTTAAATGCAGATTTAAAACATATAGATGTTAAGAAAGAATATAGTAAATCTCAATTATATAATATGGAAATATGCTCTATGTGCCCAGAAGATCTAAAAAGATACAATTGTGCTTTTCAAATGAATTATTATGAATTAGGAACATAAACAACTAAGCAATTAGCTATATTTCGAAAATTATATTTTGAAAAATTACCCATTCAAATAAATACTATGGTTCAAGAAGCATACTCTAAAGAACCTAAATCAGGTACCTTAGGAGAACAAATATCTTTCTTACAAACTTGGTATAAAAACTATTGTACAGAAGTTAATAACCAAAAAACTTTTAAAAAACAAGCTAAAATAAGTGATTGCTGTGAAAGATATGAAACACCAAAATTTTATTCTATATATTAAATAAAAAACGTTGAAATAAAAGACAAAATTTTTGGCCTAAGGAGTATAAAAATTTTAATCCATATGGAAAATATAGACACAAGAAGAAATCGATCAGAAATTATTATTTAAGAAGAAAAATTTATCAGTATGTTAATAACCCAAAGAAGTGTAGGTGCTACAATTATGGACAAATACGTCAATTAGCAAGAGAATGTAAAAATAAAGTAAATAAAAATCCTAAAGTAAATAATAATATTAACTTTATTGAATTACATATAGCTGAATATGAAATAGAAAAAAATAATATACCGCGAGAAGAAGAGATATATGTTCTAGAATATGAAATAGAAAGTTATGAAATAATAATTAGCGAAGAAGATAACGTTGAGACTACTAGTGATGGATAAAGAATTACATGAAGTAGATTACGATGAAGAAATTACTCCACAAAGTAAAGACCAAAGAGCTATTTTTGATCTTCAAAAGTATAATCAATTAAAGTATGAAGGATTTACTTTGTCAACAAATAAGATATTTGAGAGAAACTTAATCAAGAAAATATTAAGAAAAGATAAGAATGAGTATTTAGTGATAGCTGATAGAGAACACGTTATTGATATAACTCAAGAGCAAGGTAATGCTAAAGTTCCACTAATAACAAAAGAAGTTCTAAACGAAGATCATTAGGAAATAAACCAATTACTTTTAGATATGTAGAATTGGTAGCAACAGAGATAATAATAAAAGCATATTTTAAAGAAGGAATAGATACTCCGTTGGAATTAGAATTAGCAGATGATAGAATTAAAGAACCTATAGAGAAAGCTATTAAAGCTGAACTTAAAGGAAATTTAATATACCAAAAGGTAAGGTTCATAATTAAACAAATTATTCAATAAGCTTAACTGATAAGAATATAGAAAATGCATTGGTTCTATATTGGAAGCTAGATGGAATAAAGATGCTAAATGGATCTAAAGTAATGACAATACAATGTAAAAATGCTTACATACTAACTTACCAACACCAAGTTTATACTAAAAAAAATTAGGACCAATAACTATAGATACCCAAGTTATAGAACTTTTATTACCAATGGATAAAGGATTAAAATTATACTCTAAACCTAGCTATGGAGAACTAGATATAGTAAAAAGAAGAATGAGTTTTTCTAGAACTAGAGAACAAAAAGATAATGATCAACCTATTCAATTAAAATCACAAAATTATTATAATATAATACAAATTGATGGAGAAAACTTAAAAGCACAAATAGATATAAATATGGAAAATAATTCAATCTATATAGATAAATTCTTAGATAAAATAATGTACAATAATTTAAAACTTAAAGGAATAGTAATTAATTCAACAAAAATTGCAACACAAAATATAAATATCGAATATGAAGTAAGCCTAAGTGACAAAATTATATTAGGAAAAGAATTTTTAAACAAAGTCAAACCCTGGAAAATAGAATAGGAAATTTATTTTAGATTTTCGAATCATGAATTTACAAAATAAAATAGTTATGACAATTATTTATATGAAGCACATAGAAGGAAAGATATTGAAACAAAAGATGCTTTAATAAAATTAATAACTGAAACCCAAGTTTAAAAAATAAACTCTTAGAAAGAAAAATATTACTCAAACATATACCAAATTCGTCATATATATGACAATTAAATCTCAAATTAAAATGGCTATAAGAAGAGCAAAAATAAAAATAATAATAACAATTTAGAAGCAGATATTAAAAATTTAGGAAATCGAAATAAAAGAAGAATGGCAAGAATAAATAAAGAAATGATAGCAGAAAGATCAAAACTAACAAAGGATAATAATGTTGAAGAAGAACTAAAAAACTTAGACAACCAAATAGAAATGTTAAATATACAAATAAAAGAACATGAAGATATAGCTAGTAAAGCACACAAAGATTATGATGAATATAAGAAAAATAAATCAATCTTATACATATGAGTGAATTAGAGCAAGAAGGTAATCTAGTAAATAACCTAAACATAATAAATACAAACATATTATTAATTATACAATTATTAAAGGATAGCAACACTGAGTCTAGTAATATAAAAGTTCCACTAGAATTAGAAGAACAGGGTTATGTGATTATCGATAAAAATATTGTTATTTCCCGAATTACTTTTAAAGAAAAGAATAGAAGTAGAATATAAGAGAGTCATTAAACAACTAGATTATTGATGAAGAAATAATAAGATATAATGATGGTCCATTTCAAATGTATAAAACAAATCATAATAGACAATTTGCAGAAATTATGAAAGGAAGATTATATTTAATAAAAGATAGAAAAGGAATGATATTAGAAAATGCATTTCAAAGAGAAAGAAGATTAGCTAGAGAAAGGGATTTAGTAGAAATAACAAACATAGAAAGTAACAATCAAGAAAACAAAACAATAAATGACATATATAAAAAATTAGATAAATTAGAGAGAAGATGTGATGAAGAATCGGGAAAATAGAAGCATCAATAAAAATTATACATCATAATACTAAACAAATATTAGACAAAGTTTATAGAGTAGTATAATAACAAATTTGAAAAAATAGAAGAACAACTTATATTGAATGTAAAAGAAAAGAGTGAAATATTAGAAATTCAAGAATCAGATGACGAAACTTGCTTTATCTATTTCGAATCCTAAAACTTCTATTTGTGTTTTAAATATTTCCATTTTCTTTTTACTTAAGACTATTTCACTATTCCTTATTATTTCTATAAATGGTTCTAATAATTTATCATATTCTTCTTGTGTTTTGGAGTATATTAGTATGTCATCAATATATACTATACAATTTGGTAATTGATTTAGATATTTATCCATGAATGCTTGGAATCTTCCAGGGGCATTTTTATATCCTAATGGTAATACGTTCCATTCATAGAATCCATTACGTACTTTGAATGCTGTTAATTGTTCAGATTCTTCAGTTAATTTTAATTGGTGAAAACCACTTTTACAATCAAATTTTGAGAAGTCATTATAACCTTTTATTTCTCTCATTTTTAGTATTTTATTAGGTATTGGATAATTGTATGTAATTGTTTTCTCATTTACAATTCTATAATCAATAACCATTCTTGTTTTTCCTCTTTTTTGTTCAGAATGGTTGTTAACTATAAATGCACTACTGCTGTGTTTAGAATTATTTGGCCTAATTAATTTTCCTGCTAATTATTCTGTTATATGCATTTTAAATTCTTCTTCATCTCTTTGTATATTATTAAAGATTTTTGAGATATTATACTATTTTAATCTTTTAATGTAATTTGTGCTTCAGTTTTGTGTTTGTGCCAATTTGCTAATGGATTTTCAATACATAGTTCTTCTAATTTTATTTTTAAAGGGGTAATTTTATTTAAATATAATATTCCAATATCTATTATAGCAAAATTGATGTTTTCTTTCTTTGTTTTCATTCTTTGAACTAATTGTTCTTCTTCTCCCTTTTTGCATTTTTTCCATTCTTGAGGTATTCTTTGCCTATTTTTTACTATTTCAGCTTTCAACTTGTGTTTATATGGGGTAAATAATGTAAGAAAATCTTTATCTATGCTAATTGGTTTATATTGGTTAAGGAAATTATTTCCTAATATCATATTTTTTCCTGTTAATTCAAAGCAATATACTCGAATGGTGTATCGAATTTATTCCATTCTAGTAAATAATTTTCTTTCATAATTGTGGTTGCTGCTCCTGTATCTACCATCAGTGTGTAGTATCTACTTTTATATCCTTTAAAAATTATTTTTATAAGAATATGAGTTAAATTACTCATTGATTATTCTTGTTTTAAATTGAATTTGGTTATAAGTGTACTCAAAATAGTCTGATTCTATTTTCCAGGGTTTGACTTTGTTTAAAAATTCTTTTCCTAATATAATTTTGTCACATAGACTTACTTAATATTCTACATTTATATTTTGTGTTGCAATTTTTGTTGTAATAATTACTTTTCCTTTAAGTTTTAATTTATTGTACATCATTTTGTCTAATAATTTATCCATATAGATTGAATTATTTTCCACACTTATATCTATTTGTGCTTTTAAGTTTTCTCCTTCAATTTGTATTATAATATAATAATCTTGTGACTTTAATTGAATAGGTTGATCATTATCTTTTTGTTCTCTAGATCTAGAAAAACTCATTCTTCTTTTTAGTATATCTAGTTCTTCATAGCTAGATTTAGAGTATAATTTTAATCCTTTATCCATTGGTAATAAAAGCTCCATGAATGGGGTATCTATAGTTATTGGTCCTAGTTTATTCTTAGTATAAACTTGGTGTTGATTACTTAGTATGTAAACATTTTTACATTGTACCACTAGTGGAAAAAAACGGAAGGGTTGCGGTCAAATACCCCAAAGGGTCACGTTTGGCCGCCACCCTTTTCGTAGCAGACCCTTCACTAAAAGTGATGGACTACGTTTTAAACCGCAGCTCTTCACAACGAAGGGTGCGTTGAGGCCCAAAAACGCAGCCCTTCTTTGTATAAAGGGTTGCGGTTGGGCCTAAAACGCAACTCTTCTTAGAAAGGGCTGCGGTTTTGACCAAAACCGCAACCCTTTTGACCCAAAAAAATAATTTTTTTTTTTTTTTTTTTGCATTTTTTTACTCCTAAATATATCAAGAAATTTACAAGGGAAAATAAAAAAAAAATAAATCAACAACATAATCGAAACTTACAACCAAAAAAACAAACATTCATACTATTACTAATCACAATTTAAATGGAACTTCATTATCATGATCCTAAATCCAATAAAATACCACAACACCTTAACTTAATAAACTGATTCTTCATCTTATATACATGAATCCAAATTATTGAATTACATTAATCAAACTTAGCTCACAAACCTTATCATACTAACAAAATTGATTTAATTTTACACAACAACAACAACAACCAACAAACAAAGAACGACAACCAACAACAACAACAACAACAACAATCACCACACTACCATCAACGACAAAAGCAACAAGAATAACCCAACAACAATGACAATTACACCACGACCATACGCACAACACATCGGGAGGGAAAGTACCGCGCAGATTTCACCGGAAACACCAACACGTACTCCGACAACAAGGCGGCAACACAACAACAACAACAAACAGAGAAGAGGGGGAAAACGAGCGGCAACGCAAAAACGACGACAACAACACAACACCAACACCACGACAGAAACGGCGCGGAAAAGGAAGACGACGAGGCGGCAAAGCAAAGCACGAATAAAGGAGAGAGAAACACAGACGGGGGAGGGAACCACGACACCAACACACAACAACAACAACGACACCAACAACGACGAGAGCTGGGAGGAGAAGGAAGCTACGACGAGCGTAGGGATGTTGACGTTGTTGCGTCGTGGTGCCGCCTGGGAAGGAGGGAGAAGGGAGGAGGGTGAGAGAGAAGGAAGGGTGAGATTTGTTGCGTACGTGAGATTTGTGAGAGGAGATTGTGAGATCCCTAAGTCGAGCCCGCTAATTTCTTATGAAAATAAAAAAAAAGCCCATAAAGGGTCAGGTTAGCCCAAAACGCAACCCTTTATTACTTATAGGATCGCGGTTTTGGGCTAACCGCAAACCTTCACTAAAAGGGTCACGGTTTTTGGGCTAACCGTAGCCCTTCACTATTAAGGGTCGCGCTTTTCAAAAAACGCAACCCTTTGTTTTTTTTTCCTCTAGTGTACCGTCATTACTTTAGATCCATTTAGCATCTTTATTCCATCTAGTTTCCAATACAAAACCAATGCCTTTTCTATATTCCTATCGCTAAGCTTATTGAATAATTTGGTTTAATTATGAAACTTACCTTTGGTAAATTAGATTTCCTTTAAGTTCAAATATAATAGCTTTCTCTACAAGTTCTTTAATTCTATCGTCTGCTAATTCTAATTCCAACTGAGTATCTATTCCTTCTTTAAAACATGCTTTTATTATTATCTCTCAACGCCAATTCTATAAATCTAAAAGTAATTGGTTTATTACCTAATGATCTCGTTAATTTTTGTTACTTCCTCGTTTAGCACTTCCTTTGTTATTAGTGGAACTTTAGTATTACCTTGCATTTGAGTTATATCAATAACGTGTTCTCTATCGCTTATCACTAAATATTCGTTCTTATCATTTCTAAATATTTTCTAGATTAAGTTTCTCTCAAATATCTTATTTGTGGACAAATTAAATCCTTCATACTTTAATTGATTATACTTTTAATGATAAAAAATAGCTCTTTGGTCTTTACTTTGTGGAGTAATTTCTTCATCGTAATATACTTCCCGTAATTCTTTATCTATCACTAGTAGTCTCAACGTTATCTTCTTCGCTAATTATTATTTCATCACTTTCTGTTTCATATTCTAGATTATATATCTCTTCTTCCGGTGGTATATTATTTTTCCCTAGTTCATATTCAAATATATGTAATTCAATAAAGTTAATATTTTTATTTACTTTATTTTTACATTCTATTGCTATATGACCTATTTGTCCACAATTGTAGCACCTACACTTCTTGGGTTGTTAATATACTTATAAATTTGTCTTTTTATATAATAATTTTTGTTCGATTTCTTCTTGTGTCTATATTTTCCATATGGTTTAAACCTTTTATACTTCTTATGCCTAAACTTTGGTCTTTTATTTCTATGCGTTTTATTTAATCTATAGCATCCAAATTTTAATGTTTCATATTTTTCACAAAGAATCACTTATTTTAGCTTGTTTTGTAAAAGCTTTTTGGTTATTAAGTTCTCGACAATAGGTTTTATACCAAGTTTGTAAGAAAGATATTTGTTCTCCCAAGGTACCCGATTTAGGTTCTTTAGAGTATGCTTCTTGAACCATAGTATTTATAGGAATGGGTAATTTTTCAAAGTATAATTTTCGAAATATAGCTAATTGCTCGCTTGTTTCCGCTCCTAATTCATAATAATTCATTCGGAAAGCACAATTGTATCTTTTTAGATCTTTTGGGCACATAGAGCATATTTCCATATTATATAATTGATATTTACTATATTCTTTCTTAGCTTCTATATGTTTTAAATCGCATTTAAATTTTCAAATTCTCTTCTTATAGCAATTTCATATTTTTTCACCATTTGTGTTGACTCGTCATTTCATGTCCTTCTATCTTAGTACTTCTTATTTATGTTTTGTCTATTGTTCCTATGTGAGTTAACCAGCTTTTAACTATTCCCGTGATAGTTCCTTCAATATAATTAGATGCAATATTAACCGGGATTTTCGCTTCAATTAATTTTCCATTTATTTTAGCTACCTAATTTCGTATATCTAAATCAACATTTTCTGAACAATCTAAATTTAAGGTCTCTCCTACTTGAATATCTTTTGGTATATAGTTATCTTCTATTTTGCTTCGATACTTGCATATATGTTCATTATTTCTATTGTTACTACCATAATTTCTTTTTCTTAATATAGGTTTATAGTGTCTACTAGTCTTCATGTAATAATAATCGTCATCTTCCGTGAGTACATTAAGATCTTTTTCTTTTTCAGTCATAAATTTAGATTCTGAATATTTTGAGTAACTAAATTCTTGACTAAATTTGTCTGAATTAAAATCTTCATTGTTTTCTTCTATATTATTGACTTCAAGTCTTTCTACTCCAATATCTATTGTTTCTATAGTAATATTCATTATTGTTTATTCATCTGATTCTTGAATTTATGATATTTCACTTTTTTCTTTTACATTTAATATAAGTTGTTCTTCTATTTTGTCAAATCTGTTGTTATTCTCTATTTTAAACTTTTGTATTTCATTGGTAAAATTATTTTCTACTCAATAAACTTTGTCGAATATTTGTTTAGTATTATGATGTATAATTTTTATTGATTCTTCTATTTTCCCCGATTCTTTCATCATATCTTCTCTTTAATTTATCTAATTTTTTTATATATGTCATTTATTATTTTGTTTTCTTGATTGTTACTTTCTATGTTTGTTATCTCTACTAAGTCCTTTTCTTTAGCTAATCTTCTTTCTCTTAAAAATTCATTTTCTAATATCATTTATTTTCTATATTTTATTAAATATAATCTTCCTTTCATAATTTATGTAAATTGTCTATTATGATTTGTTTTATATTTTTGAAATGAACCATCATTATATCTTATTATTTCTTCACCAATAATATTTTCGCCTTTATTCATTATTCTAGTTGTTTAATGACTCTCTTATATTCTACATCTATTATTTTCTTTAAAATTAATTCGGGAAATAACCGAGAGTATTCCTTAAATATCTTTTTATCTATAATTTCATAACTCGTTCTTCTAATTCTAGTGGAACTTTTGTATTGCTAGACTCGCTTTTGCTATCCTTTAATAATATGTTTGTATTTATTATCTTTAGGTTATTTACTAGATTACCTTATTGCTCTAATTCACTCATATGTATAAGATTGATTTATTTTTCTTATTTTTATCATAATCTTTGTGTGCTGTACTAGCTATATCTTCCAGTTTTTTTATTTGTATATTTAACATTTCTATTTGGTTGTGTATGTTTTTTTTATTTTTCTTCAACATTATTGTCCTTTGTTAGTTTTGCTTTTTCTGCTATCATTTCTTTTTTTATTCTAGTCATTCTTCTTTAATCTGCTTCTAATTGTTATCATTATTTTTAATTTTGCTCTTCTTATAGCCTTTTTAATTTGAGATTTAATTGTCATATATATAACAAATTTTGTATATGTTTGAGTTCTATTTTTCTTTTTATGAGTTTATTTTTCTTAATTTGGGTTTTAGTTATTAATTTGATTAAAGCATCTTTTGTTTCAATATATTTCCTTCTATGTGCTTCATATAAATAATTGTAATAACCATCTATTTTAGTTTGTAAATTCATGATTCCAAAATCTAAAATAAATTTTCTAATATCTGTATTTCTTTTAACGTTTCATATTTGTGTTTTCATATACGCAGTGAATCTTGTATTTGAGATTTTCTTATAAAACTTTGGTTGAACTCAATCCCTTCCTTTATAATATACCTTAATCTGTTAATAATAGTTCTATCATCCATCATATAGGTATTACTAATCCGCCCTTCAACTCTTAAGCTTAAAAGCAAATTAGTAAGATCACACCTTTTCACCTCACCACATAGGCTTTACGTATTCTGTCCACAACAACCTTCTCATATTCTTATCATCTATAGTAACTCCACCATCCTTTAGTCGGTTATATCAACTTACTTTGAAGATAAGCTTTGGTCTTTTATTTCTACGTTTTTTATTTAATCTATAGCATCCAAATTTTGGTGTTTCATATCTTCCACAACAATCACTTATAGGCCAAAGGCAAAGCTATTATAAGAAGAAGTTATGGATCCCTTCTCAAAAAAGAGATTTCCTAAACTACCAAATACAGACTTCTCCCAAAACATTTATCAATGACGAAGAATACCCCAGCTTAGTCCCGCATACTACTTCCTTTAAAGACAAATTAACCCTTGGAACAAAACAGATAATGAACCCCTTAGTTAGGACAAAGATACATCAAATTTCATGACTATTGCCAACAAACTAAACACAGCTCCCCAAGTTACTATCCAAGATAAACATGGAGAAATAGAAAGAGGATATGTTACTAACCCTCTTCGAAAAACAAACGAGTTAATCGCATTACCAGGTTCTAATGCAAAGTTAATAAAAGTAGTTTGGATTACGGATACTCAATTCCGTATACACGCTAACCCGGAGAAGAGTTATCCTTAATCCCTAGCCTATACAAGGTAACCGGAAGTTACTTACGGATTACAAAATCTAAAATGATTTTTGTACGATGTTACACATAACCGGGGAAGTTACTTATCAAGATATAAAACCAAATATGAGGTTTCAGGGAAAATAGGATGTACATCTCGTACATCATTCCCGAAGAAATAAAGGCCCAAACAGAGATAAACTTTAATGAAGTGCAAGATATCCTTAGTGAAAAACAAGCTATAAAAATCAAAGTTATTTGTGAAGCTATATGTCATGCTATTACTTCGCCTATATGGATTAATCATAAAGAGATAAATACATTAATAATAACTCAAAGTAGGGAATATAGCCACGATGTTGAAGAAACTATGAAAGCATGGGTATGGAGTCTCCTACATCCATATGAGCCTCCTCAAACAAGATACATCCCAAACAATTTTATGACAAAAGATACGTTGAAGAAATATTGCAAGTGGATGTAATAAAATAAAAACACTTATGCCGATGTGCAAAAACCAAAGACAAACGTACCTATGATCGAGGACTTGGAAGATAAGGAAGATTCCTCTAGCAAGACAACCTAGGTCCCCACAAGTTGATATAACCGATCAAGGATGGTGGGGTTACTATAAAAGATAAGGATAAAGAGATAAGGTGATAAGCCAAAATCTATTGTAACCTTAGAAAAATAGCCATCCGTATGGCTTAAATTAAAAGTAACTTTTTATGTACATACTATGTAATATTGTTTGCCTATAATAAACAAAGAAAAACCTCGGTGAGGGATCATCAAGGAGTTTACTACAAAAATCTTCTCTCTTACCTATCTCTACATCAAATATTCTCGGTAGTTTTTCTATAGTTTTCTCAACCACGCAAAGTTGGTATCGTAGCTTGGAGAAGTTATTTTCTTATGAACTAAGTATAAATTCAATCCTTTAGTTTATAATAATGCCGACATCCATAATAATAATTCGATAACTTCATATAGGACTTGTACTATCTAAAATATGCTCTCCTCGATTTTGTAAAATCATGCTTTTAAACCAAGAGACAACCGGTAGTAGTAGTCCTTTTATGCCGTTGAATATGAGAAGGCCGTTGTGGACGAATCACGTAAAACCTATGTGGTGAGGTGAAAAGGTGTGATCTTACTTAATTTGCTTTTAAGCTTAAGAGTTGAAGGGCGGATTAGTAATACTTATATGAAGGATGATAGAACTATTATTAACGGATTGAAGTATATTATAAATGAAGGGATTGAGTACAACCAAAGTTTATAAGAAAATCTCAAATTCAAAATTTATCGAGTATATGAAGCGCATAGAAGGAAAGATATTGAAACAAAAGATGCTTTAATCAAATTAATAACTAAAACCCAAATTAAGAAATATAAACTCTTAAAAAGATAAATAGAACTCCAAACATATAAAAAATTCGTTATATAGATGACAAAAAAAATCGCAAATTAAAAAGGCTATAAGAAGAGCAGGATTAAAGATAATGATAACAATTTTAGAAGCAGATATTAAAAACTTAGGAAATCGAAATAAAAGAATAATGGCTAGAATAAATAAAGAAATGATAGCAGAAAAAGCAAAACTAACAAAGGACAATAATGTTGAAGAAAAATTAAAAGACTTAGACAACCGTATAGAAATGTTAAATATACAAATAAAAGAACATGAATATATAGCTAGTAAAGCACATAAAGATTATAAATGAATATAAGAAAAATAAATCAATCTTATACATATGATTTAATTAGAGCAAGAAGTTAATCTAGTAAATAACCTAAAGATAATAAATACAAACATATTATTAATTATACAATTATTAAAGGATAGCAAGACTGAGTCTAGCAATACAAAAGTTCCACTAGAATTAGAATAACAGGGTTATGATATTATCGATAAAAAGATATTTAAAGAATACTCTCGCTATTTCGCGAATTACTTTTAAAGAAAAGAATAGAAGTAGAATATAAAAGAGCCATTAAACAACCTGAATAATGAATAAAGACGAAATGATTATTGATGAAGAAATATTAAGATATAATGATGTTCCATTTCAAATATATAAAACAAATCATAATAGACAATTTGCAAAAATTATGAAAGAAATATTATATTTAATAAAATATAGAAAAGAAATGATATTAGGAAGTGAATTTGAAAGAGAAAGAAGATTAGCTAAAGAAAGGGACTTAGTAGAGATAACAAACATAGAAAGTAACAATCAAGAAAATAAAACAATAAATGACATATATAAAAAAATTAGATAAATTAGAGAGAAGATATGATGAAAGAATCAGGAAAATAGAAGAATCAATAAAAATTATACAATTTAAAACTTAAAGGAAAAGTAATTATTACAACAAAAATTGCAACACAAAATATAAATGTAGAATATGAAGTAAGTCTAAGTGATAAAATTATATTAGGAAAAGAATTTTTAAACAAAGTC
The DNA here is from genome assembly GCA_947648045.1 of Beta corolliflora. Taxonomy (NCBI): domain Eukaryota; kingdom Viridiplantae; phylum Streptophyta; class Magnoliopsida; order Caryophyllales; family Amaranthaceae; genus Beta; species Beta corolliflora. Next base: position 1,640,142 of record CANSZD010003125.1, on the reverse strand, counting down.
AAACCCCGGAAAATAGAATCGACTATTTTGAGTACACTTTTAACCAAATTCAATTTAAAACAAGAATAATCAATAAGTAATTTAACTTATATTCTTATAAAAATAATTTTTGAAGGATATAAATGCAGATACTAAACACCGATGGTAGATACAGGAGCAACAACCACAATTATGAAAAAAAAATTATTTACCGTAATGGATGAAATTAGATACACCATTCCCGATAAATGGTTTTTATAATAATAGTAGCAGAATTACCCTTTATCAAACTAATGTACAAATACAAATTTGGAATAAAATATTAATTATGGATTCCCTTCTCAAAAAAGTCCTATATGAAATAGGGAAAAATAATATACCGCCAGAGGAAGAGATATATGTTCTAGAATATGAAACAGAAAGTGATGAAATAATAATTAGCGATGAAGATAACGTTGAGACTACTAGTGATGGATAAAGAATTACAGGAAGTAGATTACTATGAAGAAATTACTCCACAAAGTAAAGACTAAAGATTTGACTGGATCATACATGTTCATGGTCATTGCAGTGTATGGACTTCACACCATAGGTGACAGAAGATGTTTATGGAGTGAATTAATGCATATTTTGGAGATCAATGATCTTCCTTTCATTATCATTGGTGATTTTAACTCGCTAATCAAGCTAATGATAGATTGAATGGTGCGGATGTGAGTAAAGCCGAGACTAGAGATTTTTCGTAATTTATAATGGAGACTAATGTTTTTGAAGCTCCTTATACCGGCTTGTTTTACTCATGGACAAACAAGAGTATTGGTGATTTGAGGATTTCTAGCGTAATAGATAAGGCATTTATTAATGATATGATGTTATCCATTTTCCCCGATATTATGGTTCATTATATGCCCTATGGTATGTCGACCACACACCCTTGGTTGTTAAACTAGAACAAGTGGTTTCGGATGGTGGTAGACCTTTTAAGTTACATACTCCCTCCGTCCCAAAATACTCTCGACACTTATCAAGGCACGTAGTTTTAGATGATAAGTTGTTGTTTGGTTATCAATTGTTATTTTATTGAAAAGTAGATGTGATAGGAGTTAGAAGTTAGTAAAAGTAGTATTAATTTATTTTAAGGAGAGAGAATGTGGGCCATGGTTAAAGTTGGTATGTAATAGGAGTGGTATTATTTTATTTGGAGGAGAGAGAGTGTGGGCCAATGTTTAAAAGGTAGAAGGATTAAAATAATAGTGGATCATATCCAAAAATAGAAATGTAAAGAGTATTTTGGGACAATGAAAAAGGAAAGTGTAAAGAGTATTCCGGGACTGAGGGAGTAATATTCTAGTAGAAGATCCTAGATTTCTAGAGGTTGTTAATGAAGCCCTGGCAATCGTGGATGCTCATTTTAAGATGAAAAAAGTGTGGGTGAGACTTATGGCGTTGAAAGCCGCAATGAAACAAATGCATTCTACTCACTACTCTCGTGCATATTATAAGGTGGATGAATGTAGACACCAAATTGCTGCCATTCAAGCAGCACCAAAGGCTTTCTAGTAATGAAGAAGTTCAACTTCAAGAAAAAGAGCTTAATGATAAACTTTGTTTCCGGGTCTAGTGTTGAAAATAATATTTTGAGGCAATAGTCTAGGATTAATTGGCTTTCCCATGGAGATTCATATACTAAGTTCGTTTTTAATGCTCGTGAAGATAAGAAAAGCTAGAAATAGAATTTCGTCATTCGAGGACACTCAAGGGGTCCTAATCAATGATCCTAAGGAGATTCTCAAAGTTATGGTTGATTTTTACAAACAATTGTTAGGTGAATGTGCTCATTCCCCGCCCGCTATTGACTTGGCTACTATCGTGGCCGGTAATATTCTTAGTAGTGGTGCAAGGCGCCTCTTATTCAACCAAGCACTATAGAAGAAATTGACAGAGCTTTGTTTGCTATTAAGACTCTAAGGCTCCCGGCATTGATGGTTTTAATGCGCCTTTTTTAAGAAAAGTTGGCCTCGTGATTAAACAGATGTTTATGAGGGTGTGTTTGAATTCTTTCAAAATTATTTTCTTCATAAACTGGTACGAATTGGGAAGGTTCCAAGATTATTAAGGATGGCTTACATGATCATCCTTAACCCTGATTTAGTATCACCTATTCTACCTAACAAGATCCGTTGGATATGGCTCATATCATGGATTAGGATCACTTGTTAGAAGTTTAGCTAAGTACTAATCTTAATTAATTTTTGTAATAATTAGTTAAGTAGAAATAGAACAGAAGTGAAGACGTTCACGTTCAACCGGAGATTCTGACGCAGCGAAATCGTTTTGGTTATTGTCAGAAATCTACAAATCATTTTCCAGTGATTCTTTTTTTGTTGGATTGCTAACATCTTGAAGTTTCATCCTACAAAATTTGGTGAGATTTCATGAAGAAACGAAGTTGCAGTTGCCTTTCAATTGAGACGTCAATTCTGGATCAGTTTTACGGTTTGTTTAGTTTAAGTTGTAATATGGGACGAACCATGCTTGGGGACGTGAATTACACTTGGGACGTGTAAAGGTTTCGTCCCGAAACTTAGAAAAATATTCATTTAAAAAAAATTTGTTTTCATGCTAAAATTATGAATGCACATGTAAGATGCAATATAACGACTCTATATGCTCTAAAAATGTAAAAGCGCGCGAAACTCTATCGCATTTTACCCCCCTTAAAAAGGGAATTACGCCCCGTAACTCTACTAACCTCAATGAATAATTCAGGGTACTTTCTACGCATTTCGTCCTCGCCTTCCCAAATCGCTTCCTCGCTTTGTGATTGGACCAAAGAACTTTCAATATCTTTACATCCTTGTTTCTAGTATTACTGACTTTGCTATCTAGGATCTTAATCGGTCTTTCCTCTTAGGTTAAGGTCTCATCCAATTCGATAGATTCAAAGCTGCAACACATGAGAAGAATCTCGCAATATACTTCCTCAATTGTGACACATGAAAGACATTATGTACCTTGCTTAACTCATTAGGTAACTCTAAACGATAAGCCACCTTGCCAACCCTGGTCAAAATTTTATAGGGTACAATGTACTTTGGGCTTAGCTTGCCTCTCTTTCCAAACCTCATTACCCCTTTTGTCGGAGAAACTTTGAGTAAGACGCTTTCTCCAACCTCGTACTCCTCATCCATCCTCTTCAAATCGGCATAGCTTTTCCGTCGATCTTGGCGGCTCTTATCTTTTCCGTAATTAACCCGACTTGCTTCACGGTGTCCTCGATAAATTCCGGCCCAAGTACAATCTTTTCACTTATATCATTCCAACATATCGGGCTTCGACATCTTCGACCATACAAAGCTTCAAACGGTGCCATTCCAATACTTGCATGATGACTTGTTGTTGTAGGAGAATTCAATCAAATCCATGTAATCTTCCCATGATCCTTGATACTCCATTACACAAGATCTTAACATGTCTTCCAATGTCCGAATAGTTCTCTCGCTTTTCCCATCGAAGGTCGGGTGAAAAGCTGTACTCATCGCAGCTTGGTCCCCATTGCTTTTTGCACACTTTGCCAAAAGTTCGATAATTACCTAGAATCCCTATCAGAGATGATGTCCTTTGGTATTCCATGATACTTCACTACGAACTTCACATAGGCCATAGCCAATTGATCCATCGACCAAGTATTTTTCATTGGTATAAAAACCGCGGTCTTAGTCAAACGGTCCACTACCACCCAAATAGTATCATTTCCTTTCTTACTTTTGGGCAAGGCTCCCACAAAATCCATTGAGATAGAGTCCCATTTCCAGCTAGGCACTTCCAAAGGTTGGACCATACCTTGAGGTCTCTTATGTTCAATCTTTACCTTTTGACAAGTAAGACACTTAGCCACAAATTCAGCAACTTCTTTCTTCATGCTTGACCACCAAAAAGTCTTCTTCAAATCCTTATACAACTTATCTCCCCCTGGATGCATTGAGTAGGGTGAGTTGTGAGCTTCCTCCATCAATTTCTGCTTAAGATCCCCTCGATTCTGAGGCACGCACCATCTTCCTTTGAATCTCAAACCGCCATCATCAAATATTTTGAAGTCTAGTGCTTGACCCTCTTGAATTTTCTCCTTAATTTTCTCCAATTTATCATCCCCAGCTTGACTTTCCCTGATGTCATCAAGAATAGAAGGTTGGATCGATATGGCACCTAGTAGTTCTGCTACGCTTCCTAGCTCCATGACTTCCAAGTTCATCTTCTGAAACTCCACACATAACCGATCCGGCAATATTATTGCGTTAATCGAATGGCTAGTCTTCCTACTCAAAGCATCAGCCACAATGTTAGCCTTCCCTTCATGATACTGGATATCCAAGTCATAGTCCTTAATGAGTTCTAACCATCTCCTTTGCCTCATGTTCAACTCCTTTTGAGTAAATATGTACTTCAAGCTCTTATGATCTGTATAAATCTTACAAGTTACTCCATGTAGATAGTGTCTCCAAATCTTCAAGGCGAACACAATGGCGGCTAATTCCAAATCATGAGTTGGATAATTCACCTCATAAGGTTTCAATTGCCTCGAAGCATAAGCAATCACCCTTCGCCTTTGCATCAATACACACCCTAAGCCATATTTTGATGCATCACTATAAACCTCATATTGTTGACCTTCATCTCGGCAATGCTAAAACCGTGCCGAAGTTAACTTTGTTCTTCAAGTTACGAAATGCCTCCTTACACTCTAAACTCCAAACAAATTTACACTCCTTTTTCATCAAGTTAGTCATAGGCCTCAAAATCCTAGAGAAGTCCTTCACAAATCTTCGGTAATATCCGGCCAACCCCAAGAAACTCCTTATATTAGATACACTCTTCGGAGTTGGCCATTCGAAGAATAACCTCGAATCTTAGCGGGATCCACCTGAAACACCCTCTTTCGAGATCACATGGCCCAAAAATGCAACTTCCTCCAACCAAAACTCACATTTAGAAAGCTTAGCATATAACTGATGCTCTCTCAACTTTGACAAAACTTGTCTTAAATGCTCCTCATGTGCCTCCCTATCCTTAGAGTAAACCAGAATGTCGTCGATCAAAACAACAAATCCATGAAAACTGCGAGGTGCATTAGTCAAACCAAAAGGCATCACCGTGAACTCATAATGTCCATAGCGAGTCCTAAAGGTCGTCCTTGCGATATCATTCTCCGTAATCCTTAATTGATGATAACCCGACCTCGAGGTCTATTTTAGAAAAGATTCCAGTCCCCTTGAGTTGGTCAAACAGATCATCTATTCTCGGAAGTGGGTATTTGTTCTTGATAGTTACATTATTTAGTTCCCGATAGTCAATGCATAGCCTCAAACTCCCATCTTTCTTTTTCACAAACAGTACTGGTGCACCCCATGGTGAAGAGCTTGGCCTGATGTAGCCTTTCTCCAACAGCTCATCCAGTTGGACTTTTAGTTCCTTCATTTCTGCAGGTGCCATTCGGTATGGGGCCTTAGAGATTGTTCCGGTTCCGGGCACTAAGTCTATGGTGAATTCAAGATCTCTCACTGGCGGCATTCCTGGAATCTCGTCAGGAAAAACATCTGGAAACTCTCTCACCACTGGTACGTTGCTAGGTTCAACCTCTTCCCTTATTTCTTGATCACTACACATAAACAATGGGTACCCTTTCCATATACAAGACTGTAGTTGCAAGGCAGAAATTATCTGTAAGCCCTTTTGTTTCCCTTCCCTCCTGTAAGTTACCCTAACCTTGTTTGGTCCAGTTAAGATTACCTTTTGAGCCTCACAATTGATATGACCCTTATATTTTCCAAGCCAATCCATCCCAAGGATGACATCTAGGTCTTTCATCTCATACTCAATCAAGTCAGACGGGAATTCTATTCCTGCTATAAGTAGAGGTACCTGCCTATACAACTTAGAACAATGCAATTCTTCTCCTGATGGTAATGCAAAACTGACAGAAATGTATTCTGGACTGACTAGTCCTAGACGTTCACCTAGGGTCCTAGTAATGAATGAATGCGATGCTCCTGAATCAAATAGAACTTTAACAGGCATAGAATTAACAGAAAAAGTACCAGCTATCACATCAGATGTGGCCTCAGCCTCACGACCATTTATTGCAAAGATGCGCCCCTTGGTCAGACTATTTCCTTTCCCGTTTCCTGGCTTAGCATTCCCAGATTGTTGAGTAGGGTTTGACGGGTTAGAAGCTATGGTCTTATTATCTTGGGCAGGAATAGGTGGTTTTCCCTCAGATTTCCAGTAACATTCATACTCACGATGACCTAGCTTTTGGCAATACATACAAGTCACTGGCTTCCCTTCACAGTCTTTTCCTGGGTGGTTCTTGTTACACTTCTTACAATGGAACACCCTTTTGGGCCTCTCTCCGCCTGATTGATTCCTTGAAGTCTGATCATTGGTCCTAGCCCCAAGGTTTCTTCGATCTCTTCTTTCGCTTCCTCCCTTATACTTTTTCTCATTCCCCTGGTTCGGGTATTTGCCATTCCCTTTCCTCTTTTCTCCTGATGAGTTTCCCTCTAGTTCCTTCCCTCTAATCCCATACAAGTGGGCAGCTCTCCCATAAACCTCATCAAGAGTGTTAAAGGTGGCTCCTCCGAGCTTCCCTTGCAAAGATAGGGTCAAGCCTTGCTCAAATCTTTGAGCCTTAAGAGCCTCAGTGGGTACTACTTCAGGTGCAAATCTCATTAGCTCTATGAACTTACTGTAGTATTCTGAAATGGACATGGCCCCCATCCTAAGGTTAATGAACTCCATACTTTTCTGCTTTCTTTAGTGGGTAGGGTAAAACTTGGTTCTTAAGGCTTCTTTCAACTCGGTCAACCCAAAATTGCGCTCAGTCGCCAAATCATTTTTCCTTTGGCTCCACCAATAATCTGCTTCCTCCTTCGGATAATACACCTTGCGTTATTCGGCTTAAGGCGTTTCGGGGCGATTGATGGCATCAAAAAGCTTGTCAAATTCCCTAATCCAGTTTTCAAGACTAGTTGGGTCCTCTTTCCCATTATAGTAAGGGGGTTTTGAAGCAGACACCCTCTTAAATACTTCTCCAAATGCATCTAATTCATTGGACTTCGGGGGTGGGGCTTTCACAGCTTGGGATAAGGCAGCTGCTACTTCAGTCATCTTTTTCAAAGCAGAATTCAATTTGGCACTATTTCCACCCCTATGCCTTTGAGACATCTTCCTGAGTAGACAACAATAGATCTTAACTAAACGAACATATAATGAACATATAATAAACCATCTCATTAATAATAATCAAAATGATAATAGTAATAATAACCCCATAAAGTTACTACATTAACTTGTCAACTACTGACAATTATTTAAGACTAACATGAAGATCCTATTCATAACAATTCATAGGTACGACTCCCTCCCTCCAAATTCTCTTTCACAGGGTGGCGCGGACGGTGAGTATTCAGGACTCGGTGGCACTTCTTTAAGAGAGTTGGATTGTGCCTTTGAAGTGTTATCTTTACGGAGTTGTAGGTGTACATTCTGGATTTGTAGAGCGAACTGATGGTGGTGTAAGATGATGAGATGATGAGGCTTCAGACATAAGCGAATCAGTTATTGGAACTTCTATGGTAGCATTAGTTGTAGACTCTAAGTTCCTTTCCCATGTCTTCTCTGCATAGTATAAGTCTCCCTCAAATGTCAACATATCAGTTATCCATACCCCTTCATGCACGTGTTCATGCTTATTCCACTCATTTTCATTCAATAGTACATCCTCATATTTCCTAAAAAGATTTTCATACTTTGGAATTCTAGGTAAGTGAATAAGAGCTAGTAGAATTTTCCAAGGTTCAGCCCTCATTTCTCTTCTTCCTTGTGAAACTAAGAACTTGGCGTAAAGATGGATTCCTTGAATAAAGAATGCTATAGTGTGATAATGCCTCTTAAAATAGGCGTCATCATAGTAAATATCCCTTACAAACTCAAGCATCTGAAATTTAAAATTTAACAAGTAAGCATTTAATTTGCAAATAGTTAACCAAATAAAGTTGCATAACGCAATTTCTTCCTCCTTATTCCACAAAAGAATAGTCCTAAAAATAATAATGCAACTTAATAAAAACCGACCTACTATTTAGGTACTCGAAAAAAAATCAAAGTCTATCATCTTATTCTACTTATGCACATAAAATGCTAAAACTTTTCTTGCCAAAATTATTTTTACAACCTATTGTTTTTCCAAATATGTTTTATAATGAGTACTTGATTCATGACAAAGAATAGTCGGGCCAATGAATTTCCCAGGAAAGGGTTGGTTACACGCAACGTTGGTGAGAGCCCAAGCCTTTCCTTGCCAGAAACATTGCCAACCCAACTTATCCAAATCAATCGTTTTTCCTCAAATAATAAAATAGATTTTTATGCATAAATAATATAAATATGAAAAGAATGTGAAACTCTCTAACCTATATGCCCATCCTTAAGTCTACCCATTAATTTTAGATTCCAGTTTCATATCCCTAGGCTTTTAAATTGATACCACTTTGTAACACCCCCAAATTTCTCCACTTTAAAAACTTATGTTTTCGTAAAATACTTGGAGAAACTTAAGGGTATTACCGCCACGTATAAATACATTTTGGCAATACTATAACTTGATACACAAAATATGCAGCGGAAACTTCTAACTTTATTTATAAAAATAATATTATTATCCAAAAACCACAATACTAATATGAAAAGTCTAAAGACTACTAAAATAGTGATCTAGTTCTAGTGATCCCAAAAGGTTCCTCCCATGCATCATGAATCATCAATGGACCTGAAAACTACTCCCCGTAAGGAAAGTAGGGTAAAGCCAAAACAAATAGGAAATACGAGTCAGTTGAAATACTGAGTACAATTACATGCAAGACTTGTAAACTTTGTAAATATATAATTCACATACTTTCATAAACATGCTTTATTTCATAATCTAGTAATAAAAGATAAGATTAAACCATTCTCAAATCTACGTTACCACGAAAGAATATTTCTCCTTTAATAATTCCATTAAAAGTGGAAAACAATAATATAAGAACTTAACTTAAACCCCTTTCCTTGATCCACGGATCCTAAGTGTGCACACCCCCCAAGCTAGTATCCCTTTATGAATACAAAGACATTGGAGTAACCTTGATGCCAACTAGTGGACTTGGAAGAACCCTTCTTGAACAAAGCCAAGGCGTAATTGTAATAAGAATAACATAGGAGTAAACCATTCCTTTAATTCAAAAATAAATTTAAATATAATAAACAAACTTAATTATTGATTAATAATAATTTAAACTATTAATACCAAAATAATGAAACATACGTTGACTTTAGTAACAACTATGTCTAATAGTTCACTGTACTAATGCACTAATTCCATCAATTTTTATTTTGTTGAAAACAATTCAAATAAAGCTAGTCAAATTATGAATGATATTAAATATGTATGTTAAGCACACATTTATCGCAACCCATTATGATACATATATTGAAGAAGATTTATTAAAGCTAACTACCAACACTAACTCGTATAATTTCTACTAAAATATACATAACTAGTGTATTCATAGCAATTAAAGATCAAGCCACGTAAACGTTCCTTGATAATTCACGAAACAAGAAAATCAACTAGTAAGGGAATGCACACGAACGAAATCCTCCTATCAATTATAAACTAGTTCTAATCAAAACGATGAACAATATATGAACTCTAAAAGAAAATTATGCTAAACTAACTAATTGTATACATGATTCATGCTCAAACAATAAAAACATGTTTTCATAAAACTCAAAAAGATCAAAACTAGGAATTAAAACAATTTGAAAAAGAGTACTTACAAAACCTCCCGCTAAAACTCCTCGGTGAAAAAAACTACTCAAAGAGGGTACTCACTTTTAGAGAAAACTTTATAAAGAACTCTCAAGATTTTTGGTGAAGAGAAAGTGACGTATTAGAGGGGTATTTATAGTGTAAACTAGGGTAGAAAAGAGGTAAAAACTTTCCTAAATCATTAAAATTAGGGCAAAAGAAAGTAAAACTTTTCCTACATCATTCAAGGCTGCCGTGCAGCTGTAGAGATGCAGCAAATTTTTTTTTTTTTTCTTTTTCCAAAATTCTTTCCTAAAATCACTTTTGTTTGATTTTAAAGAGATTGTTAAATCTTCCCAAATCAATTCAATTCCCATACTTTCTAACTCAATATAAATCTCACAAAAATCTGATTTTATAAGACTTAACAAAATATTTTAAATAATTAATGTTTTCGGTTTTATTTAAAAGAAACCGATTTTTCAAAACAACACTTAAAAAAATCCGAAAATTACATACTAAAATGTATAATCTGATTTTATTACCCAAAAATAAATTTTGGATTTTATAAAATTATTTATCAAATATTTGTTTAAATAACTAATTAAATAAATAAGATAATGACAAGAGCAACTATTGTTAAAAAATTACTAAAATAACCTTTAAAATTCAAACTATATTTTCCTCCAAATGATTCCCTCCAATGTGATTTTAAAATATTTTAAAATGAGTTTTGAAGATAAAATTTAGAATTATTTTAAATAATCTCAATAAATGCCTAAAAATACGGGGTATTACAATTACCACTATAAATACTAATGTCTAATTATGTTCCAATTGGTGTCTGACCAAGTGAATTAGTGAGTTTAACTAAGTAAAGTGTCATAAAAGTCATTTGTTCTTTGCCTTCTTACTCTAATTCCACTGAGTTTATTTTGATCAATTGTATTTTGGTTTTTGGGGTAAAGGGACTTTGAGTGATGTTCTGTAAGAAAGAAGCTTTGAGTGAAGCGAGTTAAAGTGAGATAACTTCAAGTGAAGTTGAGAGGAACAATTGTTAAGGGAAGAGTTGTTTAGGAACTTGAGTTTAGGAACTCGAGGTGTGGCCAGTGAGTAGAATTAGGTTGTAACAAAGTTATTTGGCCTAATTAGTGAAAGAGTTGAGTTTAAAATCCCTAGTGGTCAAGGTTGTTTCTTCTTGTTGGGCCCAAGAAGTTTTTCCTTGTAAAAATCCCTTGTATTCCTTTAGCTTGTTTCTTTGTTCAAGTTTAAAATTCCGCAAAAAGTTACGTTTATTTCTATACATACAATTCACCCCCCCTCTTGTATTATTCCTAGTGAAATAACAATTGGTATCAGAGCCAAAACTCACGAAAGATAGGAAACCCTATTGAGAAAAAGATCCAAGGAACAATGAATACCACCGAGAAACTTGAGGAAGGTTAGTCTACGCAAAGGCCTCCTATGTTCAATGGAAAGTTTTATTCCTCTTTGGAAGAACAAAATGGAGATATTCATCAAGGCCGAAAACTACCGGGTATGGAGCGTCATTGAGGTTGGTGATTTTGAGGTCACAACTACTAATGACAAAAATGAGGTAATTCCTAAACCCTTCTCTCGAATATGACAAAGCCGATTTTGAAAAAGTGGAAGTAAATGCAATGGTACGTTAAACTCTTGCATTGTGGACTTGGACCCCATGAACACAATAGGATCATGGGATGCAAATCCGCAAAGCAAATATGGGATTTACTAGAAGTAACCCATGAAGGAACTAATAAAGTCAAGAGATCTAAAATTGATTTACTAATGAATCAATATGAGACCGTTCTCCATGAAGACTAAGGAAAGCATACAAGAGATGTTTACTCATTTTACTAACATTATTAATGAGTTAGCTTCTCTTGGTAAGTTTATTTCATCGGAAGAACGAGGTTCGAAAAGTTCATAGGAGTCTTCCTAAGGATAGATGGATGGCTAAGGTCACCTTGCTTTACAAGAAACAAAAGACTTCACTAAGTTCAACTTGGAACGACTTCTTTGGATCACTTATGACTCATGAGCTTCACCTTGATACCGAGTATGGTGAAAGCTCTAAGTCAAAATCCATTGCCCTCAAGCGATGATGAAGATGACTCGACTCGGAAGAAGAGGAAGCAACACTCATGGTTCGAAAATTTTGAAAGATGTATAGGAACATGAAGAATGGGAACTTCAAAGGTAAAACTAAAAAGTTTTCTAACAAAGCTGCTTGTCATAAATGTGGTAGTACAGATCACTTCATCAAGGAATGTCCACTTTGGAAAAATGATAAGACCAAAGAAAGGAACAAGGAACGCTTATTTGAAAGGAACAAGGAATCCAAAGCACCTTTCTCTAAAGCGAACGTTCGAAAGGCTATGATAGCGGCTTGGGGAGATTCGAGGCGCGAAGAGGAAGAAGAACAACAAACCGAAGAAACGCAAATCTATGCCTCATGGCAAACAACGACGAAAAAGAAGATGAAGAAAATGTTGAGGTAAGCTAGACATGGACTTGAATCGAGACTTAGATGGCAAAACTAGGCTCGAAAATTATGATCTTCTTTATGATGCAATTCTTGAATGTAGAGATGAACGTGAAAAACGTGAGCAAACTGAACAAGCTGTTAAAGTTTGTAAAGAACATATAGAATGGCTTAAGAAAATGAGAACGGATGTTGAAACTAGGTTCTTTGATTTATTTGATAAAAATTTAAAAATCAAGGAATCATATGAGAGTGTGAAAAATGAAAATTATCTAATCAATTTAGAAATTTCACATTTAAAGGAATTTGTCCCTGTTCTAAGTTCCTTTGATATTAGATCAACCCCTTAAAAAGGTTACAAATCTGAGATCGAAAATTTGAATACAGAGAAAAATGTTTTAAAGGAACAGATCTGTAATCTCAAGAAGGAACTGGTTATTGCAAGGAACAGAGGCAAAGTGATGGATGTTCCTAAGTGGATTGAAAGACCACAGACTAAAAGAAAAGAAGGCCTTGGTTTTAAAAACTACAAGAAGAGGAACAAGCCTAAGAAATATGTTGACTTACCTAGTGATAAAATATGCATGTACTGTGGTAAGCTAGGTCATTACATAACTCAATGTCAACTAAGAACTGGAATGATTGGCAAAAATGTGAAATTATGCAACATGAAATGGGTTGCCAAAACAAGTGCTAGTTAAGAACAGGAACCCACGAAACAAGGGGTTCCTACAACTAACAACTAGTTGATTTTTGCAGGTTGGAGTGAGGGGGAACAACACTTGGTATCTTGATAGTGGTTGTTCTAAGCATATGAAAGGAGACAAATCTAAGTTTCTCTCACTCTCAACTTATGAAGGTGGAAGTGTGACTTTTGGTGACAATAAGAAAGGTAACATAGTTGCCATGGGTAAGGTTGGTAAGTCACCATCACATTCCATTGATAATGTATTTTTAGTTGAAGGTTTAAAGCATAATCTGTTAAGTATTTCCCAATTCTGTGACAAGGGAAATGTTGTTAAATTTAATAGTGAAAAATGCTTGATCATTAACATTAACTCTAAGAGTGTCATCTTGGAAGGAACAATGAAAGGGAACACATATATTGTGGATCTTGATCTTGGCCTTAAAAACAATTTGACATGCCTTAGTGTTATCGAAGATGATCCACTCTTATGGCATAAGCGTCTAGGACATGCTAGCTTTTCATTACTTGACAAACTTCGATCAAAAGGTCTTGTTTTGGGATTACCATCTATAAAATTTCATATTGATCAAGTTTGTGATGCATGTGCCAAAGGAAAGCATATTAGATCCTCTTTTAAATCTAAAACTGTTGTGAGCACCACAAAACCTTTAGAATTAATTCATATGGATTTGTGTGGCCCCATGAGAATTCAAAGTAGAAGTGGAAAGAGGTATGTGTTAGTTATTGTTGATGACTACTCTAGGTATACTTGGGTTATTTTTCTCTCTAGTAAGGATGAGACTTATGATGAGTTCCTTGTCTTTGCTAAAAGAGTTCAAAATTTGAGTGGTCACAAATTAATGCATATTAGATCCGATCATGGTAAAGAATTTGAAAATTATAAATTTGATGACTTAAGCAGAAACCATGGCCTAGATCATAATTTTTCTGCCCCTAGGGCACCACAACAAAATGGGGTTGTAGAAAGGAAAAATAGAACTTTGAAAGAAATGGCTAGGACCATGCTAATTGCTAGTGAACTTCCAAGGAACTTTTGGGCAGAGGTTGTTAATACTGCTTGTCACATAATAAATCGTGCCATGATGAGACCTATAATTAACAAAACTCCTTATGAGCTTTATTTTGGAAAGAAACCCAATATTGCTCATATCAGAACATTTGGTTGCAAATATTTTGTTCATAACAATGGGAAAGATAATCTTAGAAAATTTGATGCTAGGAGTGATGACGCAATATTCTTAGAATATTCATCACATAGTAAGGCCTATAGAGTTTACAATAAATGAACTATGTGTGTTGAAGAAAGTGTCCACATAATCTTTGATGAATCTAACAACTTTAATCCAAGCAAACAGATTGATAACTTTGAGATTGGCTTGGTACGACCAAATGAGAAAGATGCAGAATCAATTGAGGAAGAAGAAATAAAAGAGGAAAGGAACGAAGGAGATGAAAACATTCATAACAATGATGTTCCTGTTCCACAAGATGGTGGAGCTATTCCTGTTCCTACTAAGAATGAGAATGTTGAAGGAACTGATTCAACAATTGCTGAAAAAGGAACAAGTGAACAAAGCTCCTCATCCTCTCATGAAACTCAAGAGGAACAACCTGTTCCTATAAGGGAGTTTCAACCAAAACCTTGGAGACATCAAAAATCACATCCAGTGGAACTCATAATAAGTGACATATCCAAAGGTACGCAAACTAGATCTCAGTTAAGGAATTTTTGTACATTTCATGCGTTCTTATCAATGATAAAACCAAGAAATCATGAAGAAGCCCTAAATGATTCCGATTGGATCAACTGCTATGCAAGTCGAATTAAATGAGTTCGAAAGAAACAAGGTATGGCATCTAGTTCCCTCTTCTAAACAACAAAAAGTGATATGCTTAAAATGGGTGTTTAGAAATAAACTAGATGAGTATGGAACAATTGTAAGGAACAAAGCTAGACTTGTAGTAAAAGGTTATAATCAACAAGGAGGAATTGACTATGAAGAAACCTTTGCTCCTGTTGCTAGACTTGAAGCCATTAGAATACTAATTGCATTTGCTGCTTATATGGGATTTAAACTATATCAAATAGATGTTAAGTGTGCTTTTCTAAATGGCTATTTAAATGAAGATGTATATGTTGAACAATCCCCTGGATTTGAAAGCAATGATCTCCCAAACCATGTCTACAAGCTTGACAAGGCTCTTTATGGGTTAAAGCAAGCGCCTAGGTCATGGTATGAGAGATTATCAAAGTTCCTTTTAGAAAACAACTTTAAAAGAGGAAAAGTGGATAAAACTTTGTTTCTAAAATCGAAAGGAACTGACATACTACTTGTTCAAATATATGTTGATGATATTATTTTCGGAGGAACTAATGAATCATTGTGCAAACAATTCTCAAAACTTATGAGTAATGAATTTGAGATGAGTATGATGGGAGAGTTAAATTTCTTTCTTGGGTTACAAATTAAGCAAACTGAAAAAGGAATAATTATTCACCAACAAAAATACATAAAGGAACTGCTAAAGAAATATGGCCTCGAAAATTCAAAGATAAATCACACTCCTATGGGAACTTCAACTAGATTAGATGAAGATTCCATTGGAACAAGTGTTGATCAAACAAAATATAGAGGCATGATATGATTGGTTCACTTTTGTATCTAACTGCTAGTCGTCCAGACGTAGCTTTTAGTGTTGGTTTGTGTGCTAGATTTCAAGCTAATCCCAAGGAGTCTCATCTAACTGCCGTGAAGAGAATTCTTAGATATCTTAAAGGAACATATGATCTTGGACTTTTCTATCCAAGAAGTGATAGTTTTGAGTTAAGAGGATATGCCGATGCTGATTATGCTGGGGATCTTGTAAATAGGAAAAGTACCTCAGGTATGGTTCAATTTCTTAGTCATAGTTTAGTTTCTTGGAGTACCAAGAAACAAAACACAGTTGCTTTATCCATTCTTTGAGCGAGAATATGTAGTTCTTTGCTTGCATGTTGCTCTCAAATGCTTTGGATAAAACAACAACTTTGTGACTATGGAATAATCATTAATTGTGTTCCTATTTATTGTGATAATACTAGTGCCATTAGTATCTCAAAAGATCCAGTGCATCATTCTAGAGTTAAGCATATACATATCAGACATCACTTTCTAAAAGAAAATGTGGAAAAAGGTTTGATTAAACTTGAGTTTTGTCAAACTGAAAATCAGATTGCTGATATACTAACTAAGCCTCTACAAAGAGATAGATATGAAAAATTAAGGCTTGAGTTAGGTTTAATAAAGCTTAAGTAATTGTTCCTATTCCAATCCCCCATGTCTGAATTGATCTGTTTCACTAGTGGAAAAAAACGCAAGGGCTGCGGTCAAAACAGCCCTAAGGGCTGCGTATTTGACTCGCAGCCCCTGCCATAGCAGCCCTTCGGCAAAAATGAAGGGCTGCGGTTTTTGACCGCAGCCCTTCACTACGAAGGGCTGCGGTTTTGGGCCCAAACCGCAGCCCTTTTTACAAATTAAGGGCTGCGGTTTTCATGAAAACCGCAGCCCTTGAGACCCTAAAAAAACAAAAAAAATAAATTTTTTTTTTTTGCATTTTTAGTCCTAAATGATCCCCAAACAGTTTTATATATATAAAAGTATCATTTTCCATTGCAAATCATGTTTTTTATACAAATATAACAAAAATAAATCTTGTAAGCAAGCAAACAAGAACTAGCATACCACACTCCAATCTTGAGAGTAGAAACTTGTCTGATGAAAGCCTCCATCACAGTTCTTCCAATTCTGTGAACGTAGTCCTCAATTCCTGTAGGAAAGTCATAGTTTACTAACACCCTACAAGCAACCAAATACAGATCACCATGGAGTTCTCCAACCACTCAGGACAAAGACGAGCAAATAATATATGAGAGATACATATACAAAGACATTGCAAAAAAAAAGAAATATAACTCCATGACAAAACTTCTAGTCTGCCAAGGGTCCAGGGAAAGAACGAGGAACATTTCTCGGTATTAGGTTCATTTGAAACCAATGACTTTGGATTTTTTAGTAATTTGGTTAGATGCAGATGCTAGATATAAATAAGAACCCGTTTGCGTAAACGATTTGTGGTTCAAAAGGTTGGATCTCCATTTATCAAACCTGGCAACCTTTACCTGTCACGATTTCTTCGTGCTATGCAGATGTTTTTACTTAAGCGCATCAATATTTCATAGCACATTCAAGAGTAGAGGGAAGTGAAACTAAATTTACCAACCTGGCATCCTTCACAATTCATTATTTCTTCTTGCTAATTGCAAATCTTTTTACTTAAGCACACCAACATTTCATAGCATATTCAAGAGTAGGGAGGGAAGTGAAACTCAAAACACCAGATGCACGTTACAAATTTGCAGTCGTACAACCAAGAGTAGCAATATATACAAGGCATTAACAAATCATTCACTATGATGTATCATGTACGTACATTAAACACTTATGTTCAGCATTATGGAGATAAGGAAGGTTTCGTTGTTTAAATATTAAGTAAAACTAACAAGGAATACAGTCACCAAAGGAGCAAAGAGAAGAAAAAGGGAATTGTGATTTGCTCTTGAATTTGTAAATGTACCTGTAGTCGCATCAGTAAATCAGAACTGTGCTCCCGAAAGTTCTCACGAGCCTCCTCTGCCTTTATAATTTGTTCAGGAGTTCCAAGTTCTCGGTCAAACTCCCAAATCTGTCTTCCAACATGATTGTTTGTAGTCCTTAGCCATGGGTTACCCCCTTCTGCTCTCTAATTTGTTCAGAACTGCAACAATAAAATCCAAGAAATAAAACATAACAAATATGAACTCACATCTTAAGAATCATAGGGAAACAGAAACACCAAAACTGAACAGAGGCAAGAAGAGGGTAAATAGACCAAACATGTCCGTAAACCAAATAGCAACTCAACAAAACAACACCACATCCACCATTTTTTTCGGTCGAATTGGATTGTGTAAGGCAAGCGATCTCAGCATTAGAGCATCACATTTTAATATTTTATAACATCTATATTCATATGAAATAGTAGATTATAGCTGAAGGCAAGTAAACTCAAACAGAAGAGCCAAACCCCAAAAAATAAGCAGCACTCTTGATAAGCAGCAAAGCTTACAACACCCACAACAATAACAACGAACAACAACACAACGTAGCCACTAATAATGCAACATTCATGAAAAATGATAAACATCATTGCAATCAAATCAAACTCAGATTCATATTTCAGCTAAATCACTAAACAACAACAACAAACAACAACAAACAACAACCAACAACAACAACCAATAACAACAAACAACAACCACCACCACCAACAACCTTTCATATAACACAGGGTGAAGAAGAGGATGGCAAGAGTTAACAGAACGGACAATGCACTCTGTTAACTGAAAACAGTAGAGGGCTAGAGAAGTTAACACCCGTCCTTAACAAATACTCCCATAGACTGATGTGGACGTGATTCTACTCTTTAGTGAAGTTTTCAAAATCCCAAGAATCTTGAAAGAAAGATTGGTTCTTGATGGTTTCTTGGTTGAATCTTTGATGAACAAACCCACAAATTACTAGAACAAAAGGGATAGGCTATTTGATCGAACACTCCTGGACTATCAAATAGGTTTTTGATTCGATTAAGTCACTCCTGGCCTAATAAATCAAGCACTAACTTCAAAACACTCCTGAATTGATGTTAATGGTTTGTAAGCACTTAAACTCACATGTAAGTAATTAACTCACAAATTAAAATTTTCTCTATTCTGTATTGATAATGACCGAAACCCAACCTTTATATAGGCATTACAAATATCTAATCCTACTAGGACTAGAAAACCAACTCCTATTATGCTTAGGACAATTCCCTAAGTCATACTACCAACGAAACTCTAAAAGATAGAAAAGAAACTCCATAAGACTCCTAATATGACCCAAACACAAAGCATTTAAAGATATGAAGAGTTCTTGTAGAACTAGAACTCAACTAGGCATGTTTCTACACGCCAACTAGAGTTATAAAGCCGTTAAAACAATTGTAGAACTAGAACTCAACTAGGCATGTTTCTACACGCCAACTAGAGTTATAAAGCCGTTAAAACACATAGTTTCCTCATAGAACTAGGGAACTACATGGAGAGTCCTAATAGAACTAGGACTACTTGGCACGCTTCTTTTCTAAGAGAGACTAACCACTTCGAATCCACATCATTCCCTCCCTCTTAGAAAAGAACTTGTCCTCAAGTTCCATAATCATAACATGGAACCAAATCAGCAGCACTCAAGGATGCACACACGCCATCTCCAAGCAAGACTTGGAACGTATCATAGTTCTCCCTATGCACAACCTTGAACGGACCTTCTTCAATTGGCTCGGTTGTCCCCTTTGCATTGTTGTGGAGCTTTTGTGCACTCAAAGATAGCCATACATAATCACCAATCTCGAATGGTGGCTTTTGCCATGCTTGCAACACATGCTTTGCTCCCTTTTATTCTCCTTGCGCTTTTTGCGATTCATACCCTTCTTAGTGTCTTCATCCCCTACCAACGAAACTATAGCGGCCCCTTGAATAGATTTTGACGCCTCTTCAGTAGATTTTGACGCCACTTTGGGTGGTAATGGATGTAACCTAATCTTCTTGCTTTGGCTCGTTACAGTATAAACATTAGTATCTCCCTCATGGCTCACCTTCCTATCAAACTGCCATGGTCTCCCTAGCAATAAATGACACGCACTCATAGGTACTACATCACACCAAAATTCATCCACATAACTTCCAATAGAGAAAGCTACAAGCGCTTGTTTTTTAACCCTAATTCCAGCACTATCATCAAGCCAATTTAATTTATAGGGTCTAGGATGATCTCTAGTAGGTAGTTTCAGTTGGCTTACCATGTTTGACGAGGCCACATTGGTGCACGAACCACTATCTACTATGACGTTGCATGTATGATCCCCAATTTTGGACCTTGTGTGAAAAAGGTTCTCCCTTTGTTCTGCCTTAGGAGCACTTTCAATGTGAAGAGTTCTCCTTAAAACGCCACGCATCCTTTCTTCATCCTCAGCAAAAGCGTCCTCTTCCTCCTCATCATTCATCTCTTCCTGAAGAAATTCGTATACTTCTTCCTCTCTCTTCATCTCTTCATATTGCCTCATTGTAAGAGCTCTCTTAGTTGGACATTCACTTGCAATATATCCCTTACCTTGGCACTTAAAGCACTTCCTTCGACCTTCAAATTCTTCTTTCGGTACAAACACTTTTTGCTTTTCTCCCTTCGAGTCCTCTTTAATTTGAGAACTTGAACCCTTGTTCCCTCCTGCAAACGTGGAAGAAGTGGCTTCATAAGTGTTTTGTAAAGAATTCCCTTTGTAAGCACCACTCGAACCAGCCTTGTATCCCCCACCAAAGTTGGGTTTTTGTTGCTCCTTACCTCTACTCTCAAACTTCAAGGCTAGTTTGCACACATCGTCGAAGGTGATGTAATGAGAGATCTCAACATGGTTGGCTATGTGCTTCGCCAATCCCCTAATGTACCTTGCAACCTTCATGGGCTCCTTCTCTTGTATATCACAAATCAAGCCAAGTTTATCAAATTCCCTTGTATACTCAGCCACGCTCATGTTCCCTTGCATTAAAGTGGTGAGTTTGATGTATTGTTCCTGCTCATAATCCCTAGGTAGAAACTTAGCCTTTAACTTCTTCTTCAAGCTCGACCAAGTATCTATAGGTGCTTTGTTATCTCTCCTTCTTTGAGCTTTAAACCCCTCCAGCCATAAAGATGCATACTTTGTTAGTTTCATTGTAGCAAGTTTGTATCTTTTAGGGTCATCATAGCCCTTGTAATCGAACACCTTCTCTATTTGTCGAATCCAATCAAGAAATCCTCAGGATCCGAATCACCATTAAACTCTGGAAGGTCCAACTTCAACCCTCTATCCTCATCATAACTTCGGCTATTACTACTCCTCTCTCCTGACTCGTCCACCGAATCTTCCTCTCCCTCGGGCCACATATTATTCTTTTTCTTCATCACTATACTCGCGAGTGCATCGAGTCTAGTGTTCATCACATCCACCTGGTTCATCTTAAGAGTGAGTGCCTGAATAGCCCTCATGATTTCAGATTGATCCCCCATGATTTCGAACCCCAAATTATTGTTCAAAACCAAAAAAAAACTCCTTCGCGCAACCCTTACTACCTTGGTTCACAATTCCCTCAAATCGTGATGAAACTCCAAGAAATTTTAACACAACAACCTTCCAGATGTTCTAAGACCCCTCGAATTGGAATCACTCAAAAATTCGATCTACAACGTTCCCAGTTTTCAACAGAAGTCAATCGCGCCAGATTCCAGCGATTCCGACACAACTAACAAAAACCGTCTCGACAAGGAATCAAACAACCTTCAAATTTTGCGAAATTTTAGGGTATAAAACTAGACTTGAAATAGTCCAATTTAGAATCAAGAAACTCCGAAAAATTCGTTTCCTAGTAGGAGAACGAAGCAGAACAAAACGTACCAAATTCTGGATGAATCTGGAACGAAATCAAGCACCTTTCTCCGTCTTTCTTTCGACCAGCTCTGATACCAATTTGATGTGGATGTGATTCTACTCTTTAGTGAAGTTTTCAAAATCCCAAGAATCTTGAAAGAAAGATTGGTTCTTGATGGTTTCTTGGTTGAATCTTTGATGAACAAACCCACAAATTACTAGAACAAAGGGATAGGCTATTTGATCGAACACTCCTGGACTATCAAATAGGTTTTTGATTCGATTAAGTCACTCCTGGCCTAATCAATCAAGCACTAACTTCAAAACACTCCTGAATTGATGTTAATGGTTTGTAAGCACTTAAACTCACATGTAAGTAATTAACTCACAAATTAAAATTTTCTCTATTCTGTATTGATAATGACCGAAACCCAGCCTTATATAGGCATTACAAATATCTAATCCTACTAGGACTAGAAAACCAACTCCTATTATGCTTAGGACAATTCCCTAAGTCATACTACCAACGAAACTCTAAAAGATAGAAAAGAAACTCCATAAGACTCCTAATATGACCCAAACACAAAGCATTTAAAGATATGAAGAGTTCTTGTAGAACTAGAACTCAACTAGGCATGTTTCTACACGCCAACTAGAGTTATAAAGCCGTTAAAACAATTATAGAACTAGAACTCAACTAGGCATGTTTCTACACGCCAACTAGAGTTATAAAGCCGTTAAAACACATAGTTTCCTCATAGAACTAGGGAACTACATGGAGAGTCCTAATAGAACTAGGACTACTTGGCACGCTTCTTTTCTAAGAGAGACTAACCACTTCGAATCCACATCATAGACACACAATAGACAATGGCAGAACATCATTATATAAACAGCAAATCAGTATGAATAAGAATACTCAAGGTTCATATTAAGAAAAGCTAAAGACAATTACCACCCTTTTATATTAAACCAATAAAAGCACAGAAGTTTATGTAAATTCACAAATCACAATAATATAAACAGGGAAAACCCTTTTCATTTCAATAATTCCTCTAGCAACCCAACAAATATCAAACAATATCAGATCAAAACCAAAGACAATAACAAAAAACCAAAATCAAAATTGAAATTATACCTAAAGCGAATGCGCTTGAGATCATTACCACCATGAATCATGGAAACAAAAGTAATAAGAACACTAGGCTCCACTTGAGCAAACCAAAAAGACCTAAAATTTTAGAATTTTAAATAAGATAAAGAATACCTGAATTTCCTTCAAATTGAGAAGAAATTCGGAAATGAAGATGATGTACCATTTACGAATCTGATGTTATTGAAGAACCCAGATAATGAGAACGATTACATTGCTTCTGTCAACAATTCCTTCGACGCCATATCCTTGCCCTCACTCAGCCGTTAAATCTCACGAATAAAACATCACTTATCAAAACCACGCCAAAAAGCGTTGAACAACATGAAAAATTAACGTAAATTTAGATCTGAAAATAAAATAGAAGAAACAAGAACGAAAAGAAAAAATAAGAACTAAATAGAAGAATCATGGAAGTAATTACCAAAAAATCGCACATTTGATGACCTCTTTTGAATGTCGTATATCGAAGAAGAAGAAGATGAAGGAGTAGAGATAAAGAGTTCGAACATCGATGTCAGTTCGAAGCTTAGGCCATTAGGGCTGAGTTGAGCGGTTTTTTTGTGAGATTTTAGGCCTGAGTTGAGGAGAAGAAGAAGAAGAGATGAAATGAGAGGAGAGAAAGAGAGGGGTGTTTCAGCAGCGAGGGAATGAAAGAATTGGAGGGAGTTTAGGGGCTAGGGCAAATAGAATAATAAAGAACTTAAGGCCCAATAGGGCTGCGGTTAGCCCAAAAACCGTAGCCCTTTATTGATAAAGGGCTGCGGCTTTTGAGCTAACCGCAGCCCTTCACTAAAAGGGCTGCGGTTTTTTGGCTAACCGCAACCCTTCATTATTAATGGCTGCGTTTTTCAAAAAACGCAGCCCTTGCACCGCAGTCCTTGCGTTTTTTTCCACTAGTGTTTTACTCTATGTGATATTAAGTGACTGTGATTAATTGCCTAAGACCATTGCAAATTAAGATGTTAAAAACATGTACATGGATTCAAAGGAATAAAGCAACTCACAAATGTCACATAATACTCCCCTTATTGTTCCTAAGATAAAGAAACATGCATGATATGAAGAATGTTGACATTTAGCATAAGTTGTTCCTATAGCACAAGTTCCTTGGAATTTATTTTCTTTTCATAAATTAAAAAAAAATCCATAAAAATCAAAAATCCGAAAATCCCAAAAATATAGGAATCAGATTTAATCAAGTCATGATTCCCCTTTTATATTTTCTTTTACTTTTATCTTTTAATTTTTGTTTTTTTCCTTTTAATTTTTACGCGTGTAACTCCTCATTTACTGTTACATGCATCTTCTTCTTTCTTCCATCCCAAACCGTGTTCCTTCAACGCTTCAACTTCACCATTATTCATCTCCTTCACACCTCTTCGCACTACATAAAACCTAAAATTCTTTTCACCAAATGGCAAAAGCCTCACTCAATTCACCTTTTCCAAAAACAAAAACTCCCAAAACCTCTCAAATGGAAAACCCCTCTTCTCCATCCAAAACCCTAGAAATCGAAAAATCTCAAGAAACAACAATGGCGATAGAAGAGCAAATATTGGAGTCACCTAGGAGAAGTGTGAGAAGAAGAAAACTAATTGGGGAAGATGATGAAGAAGAATCCCCGGAACAAGTTAAGGGGGAAGAAGAAGCTACACCTATTCCTTCAAAAGGAAGTGTTGCTTCTTCCTCCAAGAAACGAGTGGAAAGAAGTGATTCAAGGTATGTCTTAGGATTTTGTGTTGATTTGGAGTGGGCTAAGAAAGTTAGATTCAATGAATTAACCGACATACTAAAGGAACATAGTATGGAATACCTATTTGAAACCGCTTTTAACAATGCCTTAGTTCCATTAGCTATGGATGATTTTTGTGCAAAATTCATCAACACTGATGGAGTATGTACTATGGAAGTTAGGGGGAAGAAAATAAAATTTTTCCAAGAAACTTTAGCAAAAATATGGGAAGTTCCTTCCAAAGGAACTGATCTGTATTTTAAGAGGAAAGGAATTGTTGCCTTTTCCAATTTCTCCCAAGATGACATTGTTGAATCTTTTGGGGGAACTGCTGGCCAAAACAAAATAAATCACAATCTTCTTTCTCCTGTCCACAAAATTCTGTTTAATCTTGTTTGGAGAGCACTCATTCCTCGAACTGAAAAGAGGAATGAGGTGGGTCTCTTAGATATGTGTTACATGTTTTGCCTTGACCACCACATTCAAATAAACTTCCCTTCTCTCTTTATCCAACATCTAACTCATTGCATTGAAAATCATTGTGTTGTTGGCTATGGTGCATTGATCACCTCTCTTCTTTCTCACTTTAAAGTGAAGACTACTGGTTGGCCTACCTTGGGAATAAAACAAGGAAATATTCTCAATGAAAAGACTTTGTATGGTTTGGACCTCTCTGTCCAAGAGGGAGTGTTAACTCAAGGAAGGATTGCTCCTAGTTCCTCTCACATGAGAAAAATGCCCAAGGCAGTGGAAGAGGAACCAGTGGAAGTCATACTGGAGGAACAAGTTCCTGCCCTCACAGAACCAAAGGAACAAAAACCTAAGAGGCGCAAAACTGTTGCCAAAAAGCCTTCCCCTCCTGTTCCTAAGAGTGTTAGACAAAGCACTAGGTTGAAAATTGCTAAAATTGTTCCTGTTCCTTCAAATAAGGACTCACCTTTAGTCCTCTCTGATGTAGAGGAACAGGATCAAAATATACCTAAGGAACCTACTCCTCCATCGTCACCAAAAATACCAGTAACCCTCACCACCATTCCTTCCATCTCTCCCTCATCCTTCTCTGTTCCTTCCAGTTATGAATAGTTGAATGTTGAGATGAAAGAACTAAATCCCTTCTCCTCTACATCTACTGACCTTCCACCACAACCACCTTTTCTTCCTTCCATTTACACCACCATCTCACCTTCTGTTTCTCTCAAAGGAACAGCAGGTCCATCCCAAGAAAACACCCTAGTTCCTCCACCTAAACCATCCACTGCCTCTAGTTCTAAGGGAAAGGAACAAGTTCCTTCGGATGAATTTGGTTGGGTTAATGAAGTATGTCTCCCTGCTCAACATATGATTAAGTTTTACAATCATCTTCACTAGACTTTGGATGCTAAAACTGATAAAATGATGGGTTTAATGAAAGTCCTTAGTGATATTGTGATTGAACAACAAAAGAACATGGAGATGATGGCCCAAGCTCTTAATAGTTTGAAGCAGCAACTTGATGGGCAACATGAAGAGGTGATGAAGAAGTTGGAAGAAGTGGTTGAGGAAGAAGTCGTTGAGGAACACCATTCCCCTTCTCTTCCTAATGTCTAGTTCTTGTTTCTCTTCAAGGAACAAGACTTCTTAGCTTTTGTTTCTTTTCTTTTCTTCTTATTCTCTTTTGTACTTTAATGGAACAAGTGTTATAAATAGATGACTTTTGCTATATTTGTCTTCGTTTGTGATTTGTGTGCATAATTCCTTACTTGGAATGGCTAGTATTATGTAATTACTGTTTGAGCAAGTCTAACCTTTGAAATTCCTAACTTAACCATTTTTTGTGCTTGTTCATGGTCTCAAGGTCTTGTCCATAGCAGTCTTCCCAAAATCACCAAGCGTTTGATCTTTTTGACGATGACAAAGGGGGAAAAGATAAGGAACAAACTAAGTTGAAAAAATTGAAAAAAAATCTGCCTTAATTAAATTATATAAGTTATTATTTTATCCTTTTCATTCTCTTTTGTTATTTGTTGTTTTCCTTAGTTTGTAACTTTGTTGTCATCATCAAAAAGGGGGAAATTGTTGTACCCTAGTTTTGATGATGACAAAGGAACAAAGATGCAAACTAAGTATTGGACTAACAAGTTGTTTAAGTGAATGAATTTCAAGGTATCAATAAAAGGAACAAAGAGAATACTAAGTCAAGGAAGAAATCAAGTTTGGATTTTGAAGACTAAGTGGAGATGTTTCATAATTTGGTACTGGAGCAGCATTGGAGCAAGAAGACTAAAGCGAGGCTTTTTGTTTCTAGTTCCAATGTAAAGGAACGAGTAAGAATGGTAAGGAACTATGGCAATTTAGAATGAGAATGAGCGTTTGTTCCTTTGTAAGGAACAGACGCACTGGCACTTAACTAATAAGTTAAAGGAACTAACTATTAAAAGGAACTAGACTTAGGATGAAGCATTACAACGGTTTAATTATGTTTGTTGAGTAAATTATGCCTAGATTCTAGGTAACCGTTTTATTTAAGGAAAAATTTGTTTTGAAGGAAAATCTTTTTAAGGAAAAGATTTTATTTTTATCAATGATAAATATCCTTTTCGGTTTTTATGGAAAATATTTTAAAGATAATATTTTTGGTAAAAGAATTTTATTTTGGTTTTAATAATTAAAATGCTTTTTAATTAAATCAGATTTTCGAAATAATGCTTTAAGTGGTTGCTAAAATTAAGGGAGCAGTAACTCAATTTTCTCCCACGTTTAACAGTTATCAGGGAGATCATGGGTTGATTGAGGAACGTGTTCCTCCGGTTAAGGAACATCATAGGATAATGATTTTACCACTAACACATGTTTTAATCCCACGTTCTAAGTTTTTGCCACTATAAATACTAATGTCTAATTAAGTTCCAATTGGTGTCTGACCAAGTGAATTAGTGAGTTTAACTAAGTAAAGTGTCGGTGCCTTGATCTCTCATAAAAGCCATTTGTTCTTTGCCTTCTTACTCTAATTCCACTTGAGTTTATTTTGATCAATTGTATTTTGATTTTTGGGGTAAGGGGACTTTGAGTGAAGTTCTGTAAGAGAGAAGCTTTGAGTGAAGCGAGTTAAAGTGAGAAAACTTCAAGTGAAGTTGAGAGGAACAACTGTTAAGGGAACAGTTGTTCAGGAACTTGAGTTTAGGAACTCAAGGTGTGGCCCGTGAGTAGAATTAGGTTGTAATAAAGTTGTTTGGCCTAATTAGTGAAAGAGTTGAGTTTAAAATCCCTAGTGGTCGAGGTTGTTTCTTCTTGTTGGGCCCAAGAAGTTTTTCCTCGTAAAAATCCCTTGTGTTCCTTTAGCTTGTTTCTTTGTTCAAGTTTAAAATTCTGCAAAAAGTTACGTTTATTTCTACACATACAATTCACCCCTCCTCTTGTATTGTTCCTAGTGAAATAACACTTTCATATCGGGATAATCTTTCATAGTTATGGAAGAAGCTAAGGTAAAATTCTTTCTTATGAACTAAGTATAAATTCAATCCTTTAGTTTATAATAATGCTAAGATCTGTAATAATAATTCTATAACTTCATATAGGACTTGTACTATCTTAAATATGCTCTCCTCGATTTATTAAAATCATGCTTTTAAACCAAAAGACAACTGGTAGTAGTAGCCCTTTAATGCCGTTGAATATGAGAAGGCTGTTGTGGACTGAATACGTAAAACCTATGTGGTGAGGTCAAAAGGTGTGATCTTACTTAATTTGCTTTTAAGCTTAAGAGTAGAAGGGCGGATTAGTAATACTTATATGAAGGATGATAGAACTATTATTAACAGATTGAGGTATATGATAAATAAAGGGATTGAGTTTAACCAAAGTTTATAAGAAAATCTCAAATACAAGATTTACTGCGTACATGAAAACACAAATGAGAAACGTTAAATGAAATATAGATATTAGAAAATTTATTTTAGATTTTCGAATCATGAATTTACAAACTAAAATAGATGGTTATGACAATTATTTATATGAAGCACATAGAAGGAAAGATATGAAACAAAAGATGCTTTAATCAAATTAATAACTGAAACCCAAATTCAGAAAAATAAACTCTTAGAAAGAAAAATAGAACTCAAACATATACAAAATTCGTTATATATATATGACAATTAAATCTCAAATTAAAAAGGCTATAAGAAGAGCAAAATTAAAAATAATGCTAACAATTTTAGAAGCAGATATTAAAAACTTAGGAAACCGAAACAAAAGAAGAATGGCTAGAATAAATAAAGAAATGATAGCAGAAAAATCAAAACTAACAAAGGATAATAATGTTGAAGAAGAATTAAAAAACTTAGACAACCAAATAGAAATGTTAAATATACAAATAAAAGAACAGGAAGATATAGCTAGTCAAGCACACAAAGATTATGATGAATATAGGAAAAATAAATCAATCTTATACATATGAGTGAATTTGAGTAAGAAGGTAATCTAGTAAATAACCTAAAGATAATAAATGCAAGCATCTTATTAATTATGTAATTATTAAAGGATAGCAAAACTGAGTCTAGCAATACAAAAGTTCCACTAGAATTAGAAGAACATGGTTATGAAATTATCGATAAAAATATATTTAAAGAATATTCTCAGTTATTTCCCGAATTACTTTCAAAGAAAATAATAGAAGTAGAATATAAGAGAGTCATTAAACAACTAGAATAATGAATAAAGATAAAAAAAACTATTGATGAAGAAATAATAAGATATAATGATGGTCCATTTCAAATATATAAAACAAATCATAATAGACAACTTGCAGAAATTAGGAAAGGAAGATTCTATTTAATAAAAGTACAAAATGAATGATATTAGAAAATGAATTTGAAGGAGAAAGAAGATTAGCTAAAGAAAGGAATTTAGTAGAAATAACAAACATAGAAAGTAACAATTAAGAAAACAAAACAATAAATGACATATATACAAAATTAGATAAATTAGAGAGAAGATATGATGAAAGAATTAGGAAAATAGAAGAATCAATAAAAATTATACATCATAATACTAAACAAATATTAGACAAAGTTTATAGAGTAGAAAATAATTTTAACGATGAAATACAAAAGTTTAAAATAGAGTATAATAACAGATTTGACAAAATAGAAGAACAACATATATTGAATGTAAAAGAAAAAAGTGAAATATCGAAATTCAAGAATCAGATGAGGAAACAATAATGAATAATACTATAGAAATAATAGATACTGGAGTAGAAAGACTTGAAGTCAATAATATAGAAGAAAACAATGAAGATTTCAAATCACACCAATCTAGTCAAGAATTTAGTTACTCAAAATACTTAGAATCTGAATTTCTGACAGAAAAAGAAAAAGATCTTAATGTACTCACAGAAGATGACGATTATTATTACATGAAAACTAGTAGACACTATAAACCTATATTAAGAAAAAGAAATATTGGTAGTAACAATAGAAATAATGAACATATATGGAACTATCGAAGTAAAATAGAAGATAACTATATACCAAAAGATATTCAAGTAGGAGAAACTTTAAATTTTGATTGTTCAGAAAATATTGATTTAGATATACAAAATTGGGTAGCTAAAATAAATGCAAAACTAATTGAAGCAAAAATCCCAGTTAATATTGCATCTAATTATATTGAAGCAACTATTGCAGGAATAGTTAAAAACTGGTTAACTCACATAGGAACAATAGACAAAACGAAAATAAGAAGTACTAAGATAGAAGGACATTAAATGACGAGTCAACACAAATGTTGAAAAAATATGAAATTGCTATAAGAAGAAAATTTGGAAATTTAAATGCAGATTTAAAACATATAGAAGCTAAGAAAGAATATAGTAAATCTCAATTATATAATATGAAAATATGCTCTATGTGCCCAGAAGATCTAAAAAGATATAATTGTGCTTTTCAAATGAATTATTATGAATTAGCTATATTTTGAAAATTATACTTTGAAAAATTACCCATTCCTATAAATACTATGGTTCAAGAAGCATACTCTAAAGAACCTAAATCAGGTACCTTAGGAGAACAAATATTTTTCTTACAAACTTGGTATAAAAATATTTTAATAACCTAAAAGCATTTAGAAAACAAGCTAAAATAAGTGATTGCTTTGTGAAAAATATGAAACACCAAAATTTGGATGCTATAGATTAAATAAAAAACGTAGAAATAAAAGACCAAAGCTTAGGCATAAGAAGTATAAAAGGTTGAAACCATATGGAAAATATAGACACAAGAAGAAATCGTACAAAAATTATTATATAAAAAGAAAAAATTATAAGTATGTTAACAACCCAAAGAAGTGTAGGTGCTACAATTGTGGACAAATAGGTCATATAGCAAGAGAATGTAAAAATAAAGTAAAAAAAATCCTAAAGTAAATAAAAATAATAATTTTATTGAATTAAATATAGCTGAATATGAAATAGGAAAAAATAATATACCGCCGAAAGAAGAAATATATGTTCTAGAATATGAAACGAAAGTGATGAAATAATAATTAGCGAAGAAAATAACGTTGAGACTACTAGTGATGGATAAAGAATTACGGGAAGTAGATTACGTTGAAGAAATTACTCCACAAAGTAAAGACCAAAGAGCTATTTTTGATCTCGCAAAAGTATAATCAATTAAAGTATGATGGATTTACTTTGTCAACAAATAAGATATTTGAGAGAAACTTAATCAAGAAAATATTTAGAAAAGATAAGAATGAGTATTTAGTGATAGGCGATAGAGAACACGTTATTGATATAACTCAAGTGCAAGGTAATACTAAAGTTCCACTAATAACAAAAGAAGTGCTAAACGAAGAAATAACAAAAATTAACCGATCATTAGGAAATAAACCAATTACTTTTAGATTTGTAGAATTGGCGACAACGAAATAATAATAAAAGCATGTTTTAAAGAAGGGATATATACTCCATTGGAATTGGAATTAGCGAGATGATAAAATTAAAGAACCTATTGAGAAAGCTATTATAGGCGAACTTAAATGAAATCTAATTTACCAAAAGGTAAGGTTCATAATTAAACCAAATTATTCAATAAGCTTAACGATAAAAATATAGAAAAGGCATTGCTTCTATATTGGAAAGTAGATGGAATAAAGATGCTAAATGGATCAAAAGTAATGACAGTACAATGTAGAAATGCTTACATAATAACTAATCAACACCAAGTTTATACTAAAAATAAACTAGGACCAATAACTATAGATACCCCATTTATGGAGCTTTTATTACCAATGGATAAAGGATTAAAATTATACTCTAAACCTAGCTATGGAGAACTAGATATAGTAAAAAGAAGAATGAGTTTTTCTAGATCTAGAGAACAAAAAGATAATGATCAACCTATTCAATTAAGGTCACAAGATTATTATATTATAATACAAATTGAAGGAGAAAACTAAAAAGCACAAATAAATATAAATATGGAAAATAATTCAATCTATATAGATAAATTATTAGATAAAATAATGTACAATAATTAAAAACTTAAAGGAAAAGTAATTGTTACAACAAAAATTGCAACACAAAATATAAATATCGAATATGTAGTAAGCCTAAGTGACAAAATTATATTAGGAAAAGAATTTTTAAACAAAGTCAAACCCTGGAAAATAGAATCCGACTATTTTGAGTATACTTATAACCAAATTCAATTTAAAACAAGAATAATCAATGAGTAATTTAACGTATTTTCTTTTTAAAATAATTTTTGAAGGATATAAAAGTAGATACTACACACCGATGGTAGATACAGGAGCAGCAACTACAATTATGAAAGAAAATTATTTACCAGAATGGAAGAAATTAGATATACCATTCAGGATAAATGATTTTAATAATAATAGTAGCAGAATTACCCTTTATCAAACTAATATACAAATACCAATTTGGAACAAAATATTAATTATACCTAGAGGAATTTACAGGAAAAGATATGATATTAGGAATAATTTCCTTAACCAATATAAATAAATTAGCATAGATAAAGATTTTCTTACATTATTTCTCCCATGTAAACACAAGTTGAAAGCTAAAATAGTAAAAAATAGAGAAAGAATATCCCAAGAATGAGAAAAATGTAAAAAGGGAGAAGAAGAACAATTAGTTCAAAGAATGAAAACAAAGAAAGAAAACATCAATTATGCAATAATAGATATTGGAATATTATATTTAGATAAAATTACCCCTTTAAAAATAAAATTAGAAGAACTATGTAATGAAAATCCATTAGCAAATTGGCATAAACACAAAACTGAAATACAAATTACATTAAAAAATCAAAATAGTATAATATCTCAAAAATCTTTAATAATACACAAAGAGATGAAGAAGAACTTAAAATGCATATAACCGAATTATTAGCAGGAAAATTAATTAGGCCAAGTAATTCTAAACATAGCAGTAGTGCATTTATAGTTAACAACCATTCAGAACAAAAAAGAGGAAAAACAAGAATGGTTATTGAAACAATTACATACAATTATCCCATACCTAATAAAATACTAAAAATTAGACAAATACAAGGTTATAATTAATTCTCAAAGTTTGATTGTAAAAGTGGTTTTCACCAATTAAAATTAACCGAAGATTGTAAACAATTAACAGCATTCAAAGTACCTAATGGATTTTATGAATGGAATGTATTACCATTTGGATATAAAAATGCCCCTGGACAATTCCAAGCATTTATGGATAAATATCTAAATCAATTACCAAATTGTGTAGTATATATTGATGACATACTAATATACTCCAAAACACAAGAAGAACATTATAAATTATTAGAACAATTAATAGAAATAATAAAAAATAGTGGAATAGTCTTAAGTAAAAAGAAAATGGAAATATTTAAAACACAAATAGAATTTTTAGGATTCAAAATAGATAAAGCAGGAGTAAAAATGCAAGAACATATAGCTCAAAAAATCATAGAATTTCAAAGAGAAATTAATACCAAGGCAGAGAATTTGTTCCAAAATTATCACAATTTATGGAACTACTTACTAAAAAGCTGAAAAAAGATCATGATTTTAGGTGGACTGATACCGATTCAAAATATCTGGAAAAAATCAAAGAACTAGTTAAAAGATTACCAAAGATAAGTTCCCCTGATGAAGATAAGGAATTTGTGTGGATAGTAGAAACTGATGCTAGCGAAATTAATAATGGTTATGGTGCAGTATTGAAATACAGATACAATAATGTAACAAATTGGGATATTAATAAAAAGGATTTAAAAGTAGTTAAATATGGTATTAAAAAGTTTGAACCTTATATTGTTTACAAAAAATTTATATTAAGAACCGATAACAGGACTGTTAAGTGTTGGTTGACACAGAAATTACAAGATTCCATTACAAGGAAGGAAATAAATAGGATTATAGTTGATATCAATCAATATAAGTTTACAAGTTGAATTATTGAAAACTAATGAAAATTATTATGCAGATTATGTCTCCGGAGTTAGTTCAACAATTGATTCAAGAGAATCAAGAACAAAAACTATTGATAAATAAGTTATCACAAGAGCTTGATCTAGTGAAAAGAATTAGAGAGAGCTCTAAAGATAATGGCAGTGGCCATAGCTATCAAGAACAAGATATTGGTGCTAACCAAAGATACCAGGCCAAAGGCAAAGCTACTATAAGAAGAAGTTATGGATTCCCCTCTCAAAAAAGAGATTTCCTAAATTACCAAATACAGACTTCTCCCAAAACATTTATCAATGACGAAGATTACCCCAGCTTAGTCCCAGATACTACTTCCTTTAAAGACAAATTAACCCTTGGAACAAAATAGACAATGAACCCCTTAGTTAGGCATTATATATCAAATTTCCTGACTATTGCTAACAAACTAAACACAGCTCCCCAAGTTACTATCCAAGATAAACATGGAGAAATAGAAAGAGGATATGTTACTAACCCTCTTCGAAAAACAAACGAGTTAATCGCATTACCAGGTTGTAATGCAAAGTTAATAAAAGCAGCTTGTGATTACGGATTACTCAATTCCGTATACACGCTAACCAGAGAAGAGTTATCCTTAATCCCTAGCCTATACAAGGTAACCAGAAGTTATTTACAGATTACAAAATCTAAAATTATTTTTGTACGATGTTACACAGCTACTGGGGAAGTAACTTATCAAGAGAAAAAACCAGCCATGAGGTTTGTGAAAATAGGATGTACATCTGCGTACATCATTCCTAAAGAAATAAAGGCCCAGCCAGAGATAAACTTTAATGCAGTGCAAAATATCCTAAGTGAAAAACGAGCTATAAAAATAAAAGTTATTTGTGAATCTCTATGTCATGCTATTACTACGCCTATATGGATTAATCATAAAAAGATAAATACATTAATAATAACTCAAAGTAGGGAATATAGCCATGATGCTGAAGAAACTATGAAAGCATGGGTATGGAGTCTCCTACATCCAGATGAGCCTCCTCAAACAAGATACATCCCAAACAATTTTATGACAAAAGATACGTTGAAGAAATATTGCAAGTGGATGCAACAAAATAATAAACACTTATGCTAGATGTGCAAAAATCAGCAGACAGTTGTACCTATGATTGAAGACTTGGAAGATAAGGAAGAATCATCTAGCAGTACAACCCATGCCCCACAAGTTGATATAACCGACTGAAGGATGGTGGAGTTACTATAAAAGATAAGGATAAGAGATAAGGTGATAAGCCAAAATCTGTTGTAACCTTAGAAAAATAACCAGCTGTATGGTTTAAATTAATAGTAGCTTTTTATGTACGTACGTTGTAATATCATTTGCCTATAAATAACAAAGAAAAACCTTGGTGAGGAATAATTTTCTTAACCACGTAATGTTGGTATCAGAGCTTGGAGAAGTTAATTTCAGGATAATCTTCCATAGTTATGGAAGAAGCTAAGGTAAAATTCTTTCTTCGAACTAAGTATAAATTCAATTCTTTAGTCTATAATAATGCTAAGATCCGTAATAATAATTCTATAACTTCATATAGGACTTGTACTATCTTAAATATGCTCTCCTCGTTTTAGTAAAATCATGCTTTTAAACCAAGAGACAAGCGGGTAGAAGTAGTCCTTTTATGCCGTTGAATATGAGAAGGTTGTTGTGGGTCGAATACGTAAAACCTATGTGGTGAGGTAAAAAGGTGTGATCTTACTCAATTAGCTTTTAAGCTTAAGAGTAGTAGGGCGGATTAGTAATACTTATGTGAAGGCTGATAGAACTATTATTAACAGATTAAGGTATATTATAAATGAAAGGATTGAGTTCAACCAAAGTTTATAAGAAAATCTCAAATACAAGATTCACTGCATACATGAAAACACAAATAAGAAACGTTAAAAGAAATATAGATATTAGAAAATTTATTTTAGATTTTCGAATTATGAATTTACAAACTAAAATAGATGAAAATTATTATGCGAAATTTCATGAAGAATGGCTAGAATAAATAAAGAAATGAGAGCAAAAAAAGCAAAACTAACAAAGGACAATAATGTTGAAGAAAAATTAAAAGACTTAGACAACCAGATAGAAATGTTAAATATACATATAAAAGAACATGAAGATATAGCTAGTAAAGCACATAAAGATTATAATGAATATAAGAAAAATAAATCAATCTTATACATATGAGTGAATTAGAGCAAGAAGGTAATCTAGTAAATAACCTAAAGATAATAAATACAAACATATTATTAATTATAGAATTATTAAAGGATAGTAAAACTGAGTCTAGCAATACAAAAGTTCCACTAGAATTAGAAGAACAGTGTTATGAAATTATAGATAAAATGATATTTAAAGAATACTCTCAGTTATTTCCTGAATTACTTTTAAAGAAAAGAATAGAAGTTAAATATAAGAGAGTCAATAAACAATTAGAATAATGAGTAAAGATGAAAAAATTATCGATAAAGAAAAAATAAGATATAATGATGGTCCATTTCAAATATATAAAACAAATCATAATATTCAATTTGCAGAAATTATGAAAGGAAGATTATATTTAATAAAAGATAGAATAGGAATGATTTTAGAAAATGAATTTGAAAGAGAAAGAAGATTAGCTAAAGGAAGGAATTTAGTATAAATAACAAACATAGAAAGTAACAATCAAGAAAACAAAACAATAAAAAGATCTTAATGTACTCACAGAAGATGACAATTATTATTACATGAAAACTAGTAGACACTATAAACCTATATTAAGAAAAAGAAATTATGGTAGTAACAATAGAAATAATGAACATATATGGAACTATCGAAGCAAAATAGAAGATAACTATATACCAAAAGATATTCAAGTAGGAGAAACCTTAAATTTAGATTGTTTAGAAAATGTTGATTTAAATATACCAAATTGGGTAGCTAAAATAAATGCAAAACTAATTGAAGCAAAAATCCCGATTAATATTGCATCTAATTATATTGAATGAACTATTACGGGAATAGTTAAAAGATGGTTAACTCACACAGGATCAATAGACAAAACAGAAATAAGAAGTACTAAGATAGATGGACATGAAATGACGAAGTCAACACAAATGTTGAAAAAATATGAAATTGCTATAAGAAGAGAATTTGGAAATTTAAATGCGATTTAAAACATATAGAAGCTAAGAAAGAATATAGTAAATATCAATTATATAATATGGAAATATGCTCTATGTGCCCGGAAGATCTAAAAAGATACAATTGTGCTTTTCAAATTAATTATTATGAATTAGGAACGAGAAACAACCGAGCAATTAGCTATATTTCGAAAATTATACTTTGAAAAATTACCCATTCCTATAAATACTATGGTTCAAGAAGCATACTCTAAAGAACCTAAATCGGGTACGTTAGGAGAGCAAATATTTTTCTTACAAACTTGGTATAAAAACTATTGTACGAAGTTAATAACCAAAAAGCTTTTAAAAAATAAGCTAAAATAAGTGATTCTTTGTGAAAAATATGAAACACCAAATTTTGGATGCTATAGATTAAATAAAAAACATAGAAATAAAAGACCAAAGTATAGGCCTAAGAAGTATAAAAAGTTTAAACCATATGGAAAATCTAGACACAAGAAGAAATCGAACAGAAATTATTATATAAGAAGAAAAATTTATCAGTATCTTAGCAACACAAAGAAGTGTAGGTGCTACAATTATGGACAAATAGGTCATATAGCAAGAGAATGTAAAAATAAAGTAAATAAAAATCCTAAAGTAAATAAAAATATTAACTTTATTGAATTACATATATACGAATATGAAATAGGGAAAAATAATATACCGCCAGAAGAAGAAATATATGTTCTAAAATATAATGACTTTGCGTGGTTAAGAAAATTATAGAAAAACTACCAAAATTTTTGATGTTGAGAGTGAGGTAAGAGAGAAGATTTTTTGGAATGAACTCCTTGATGATACCTCACCAAGGTTTTTTCTTTGTTATTTATAGGCACACGATATTACGTAGGACGTACATAAAAAGTTACTTTTAACTTAAGCCATACAGCTGGCTATTTTTCTAAGGTTACAACAGATTTTGGCTTGTCACCTTATCTCTTATCCTTATCTTCTATAGTAACTCGATCATTCTTTAGTCGGTTATATCAACTTGTGGGGCTTGGGTTGTACTGCCAGAGGATTCTTCCTTTTCTACCAAGTCTTCAATCATAGGTACAACTGTCTGCTGATTTTTGCACAGCTGGCATAAGTGTTTATTATTTTGTTGCATCCACTTACAATATTTCTTCAACGTATCTTTTGTCATAAAATTGTTTGGGATGTATCTTGCTTGAGGAGGCTCATCTGGATGTAGGAGACTCCATACCCATGCCTTCATAGTTTCTTCAGCATCATGGCTAAATTCCCTACTTTGAGTTATAACTAATGTATTTATTTCTTTATGATTAATCCATATAGGCGTAGTAATAGCATGACATAGGACTTCACAAATAACTTTGATTTTTATAGCTCGTTTTTTACTAAGGATATATTGTACTTCATTAATGTTTATCTCGGGCTGGGCCTTTATTTCTTCAGGAATTATGTACGCAGATGTACATCCTATTTTCACAAACCTCATGGCTGGTTTTATCTCTTGATAAGTAACTTCCCCGGTAGTTGTGTAACACCGTACAAAAATCATTTTAGATTTTCTAATCTGTAAATAACTTTTGGATACCTTGTATAGGCTAGGGATTAAGGATAACTCTTCTCCGGTTAGTGTGTATACGGAATTGAGTAATCTGTAATCATAAGCTGCTTTTATTAACTTTGCATTACACCTTGGTAATGCGATTAACTCGTTTGTTTTTCGAAGAGGATTAGTAACATATCCTCTTTCTATTTCTCCATGTTTATGTTGGATAGTAACTTGGGGAGCTGTGTTTAGTTTGTTGGCAATAGTCAGGAAATTTAATATATACTGTCTAACTAAGGGGTTCATTGTCTGTTTTGTTCCAAGGGTTAATTTGTCTTTAAAGGAAGTAGTATCTGGGACTAAGCTCGGGTAATCTTCGTCATTGATAAATGTTTTGGGAGAAGTCTGTATTTGGTAATTTAGGAAATCTCTTTTTTGAGAGGGGAATCCATAACTTCTTCTTATAATAGCTTTGCCGTTGGCCTGGGATCTTTGGTTAGCACCATTATCTTGTTCTTGATATCTCTGGCCACTGCCATTATCTTTAGAGCTTTCTCTACTTCTTTTCACTAGATCAAGCTCTTCTAATAACTTATTTATCAATAGTTTTTGTTCTTGATTCTCTTGAATCAATTGTTGAACTAACTCTGGAGAGATAATCTGCATAATAATTTTCATTAGTTTTTAATAATTCAACTGTAAACTCATATTGTTTGATATCAGCTATAATCCTATTTATTTCCTTCCTTGTAATGGAATCTTGTAATATCTGTGTCAGTCAACACTTAACAGTACTGTTATCTGTTCTTAATATAATTTTTTTGTAAACAATATAAGGATCAAACTTTTTAATACCATATTTAAGTGCTTTTAGCTCCTTTTTATTAATATCCCATTTTAATTCATTTGCCTTGAATGTTCCTGAATGGTATCTGCATATATATTCTCTTTTATCATTATTGTAACTATATTTCAATACTGCACCATAACCATTATTAATTTCGCTACCATCAGTTTCTAGTATCCA
Source organism: Beta corolliflora (assembly GCA_947648045.1). Taxonomy (NCBI): domain Eukaryota; kingdom Viridiplantae; phylum Streptophyta; class Magnoliopsida; order Caryophyllales; family Amaranthaceae; genus Beta; species Beta corolliflora. The sequence goes on along the minus strand of CANSZD010003125.1, from coordinate 1,600,481 downwards.
CACAAATTCCATACAAGGATGGAAATAAATAGGATTATAGCTGATATCAAACAATATGAGTTTATAATTGAATTATTGAAAACTAATGAAAATTATTATGCAGATTATCTCTCCAGAGTTAGTTCAACAATTGATTCAAGAGAATCAAGAACAAAAACTATTGATAAATAAGTTATTAGAAGAGCTTGATCTAGTGAAAAGAAGTAGAGAAAGCTCTAAAGATAATGGCAGTGGCCAGAGATATCAAGAACAAGATAATGGTGCTAACCAAAGATCCCAGGCCAACGGCAAAGCTATTATAAGAAGAAGTTATGGATTCCCTTCTCAAAAAAGAGATTTCCTAAACTACCAAATACAGACTTTTTCCAAAACATTTTTCAACGACGAAGATTACCCCAACTTAGTCCCAGATACTATTTCCTTTAAAGACAAATTATCCCTTGGAACAAAACAGACAATGAACCCCTTAGTTAGACAGTATATATCAAATTTATAGACGATTGCTAACAAACTAAACACAGCTCCCCAAGTTACTGTCCAAGATAAACATGGAGAAATATAAAAAGTATATGTTACTAACCCTCTTCGAAAAACAAACGAGTTAATCGCATTACCAGGTTGTAATGCAAAGTTAATAAAAGCAGCTTGTGATTACAGATTACTCAATTCAGTATACACGCTAACCGGAGAAGAGTTATCCTTAATCCCTAGCCGATACAAGGTAACCAGAAGATATTTATAGATTACAAAATCTAAAATGTTTTTTGTACGGTGTTACACCGCTACCGGGAAAGTTACTTATCAACAGATAAAACCAGCCATGAGGTTTGTGAAAATAGGATGTACATCTGCGTACATCATTCCTGAAGAAATAAAGGCTCAGCCCGAGATAAACTTTAATGAAGTACAAGATATACTTAGTGAAAAACGAGCTATAAAAATCAAAGTTATTTGTGAAGCCCTATGTCATGCTATTACTACACCTATATGGATTAATCATAAAGAAATAAATACATTAATAATAACTCAAAGTAGGGAATATAGCCATGATGCTGAAGAAACTATGAAAGCATGGGTATGGAGTCTCCTACATCCAGATGAGCCTCCTCAAACAAGGTACATCCCAAATAATTTTATGACAAAAGATATGTTGAAGAAATATTGCAAGTGGATGCAACAAAATAATAAACACTTATGCCAGATGTGCAAAAATCAGCAGACAGCTGTACCTATGATTGAAGACATGGAAGATAAAGAAGAATCCTTTAGCAATACAACCCAGGCCCCACAAGTTGATGTAACCGACTAAATGATGGTGGAATTACTATAGAAGATAAGGATAAGAGATAAGGTGATAAGCCAAAATTTGTTGTAACCTTAGAAAAATAGCCAGCTGTATGGCTTAAATAAAAAGTAACTTTTTATGTACGTCCTATGTAATATCGTTTGCCTATAAATAACAAAGAAAAAACCTTGGTGAGGTATCATCAAGGAGTTCATTACAAAAAAATCTTATCTCTTACCTCTCTCTCTACTTCAAAAGTCCTGTTATCTGTTCTTAATATAAATTTTTGGAAAACAATATAAGGTTCAAACTTTTTAATACCATATTTAACTGCTTTTAGCTCCTTTTTATTAATATTCCAATTTATTTCATTTTTCTTGAATGTTCATGAATGGTATCTGCATATATATTCTCTTTTATCATTATTGTATCTGTATTTCAATACTGCACCATAACCATTATTAATTTCGCTAGCATCAGTTTCTACTATCCACACAAATTCCTTATCTTCATCAGGAAAACTTAATTTTGGTAATCTTCTAACTAGTTCTTTGATTGTTTCCAAAATTTTTGAATCGGTATCAGTCCACCTAAAATCATGATCTTTTTTCAGCTTTTTAGTAAGTGGTTCTGTAAATTGTGATAATTTTGGAACAAATTCTCTGACTTGGTTTACTATTCTTAAGAATTTTTGTAATTCTTTCTTGGTATTAATTTCCCTTTGAAATTCTATGATTTTTTGAGTAATAGATACCCCATTCATTTAGAGTATTAGAATAATAGAAATTAAAATTTGATTGAAAAACTACTATTATAATATAAATTTTAATACAAAACATTTATATTGGGCTATCAAGAACAAGATTCACTGCGTATATGAAAACACAAATAAGAAACGTTAAAAGAAATATAGATATTAGAAAATTTATTTTAGATTTTCGAATCATGAATTTACAAACTAAAATAAATGGTTATGACAATTATTTATATGAAGCACATAGAAGGAAAGATATTGAAACAAAAGATGCTTTAGTCAAATTAATAACTGAAACCCAAATTAAAAAAAATAAACTCTTAGAAAGGAAAATAGAACTCAAATATATACAAAATTCGTTATATATATGACAATTAAATCTCAAATTAAAAAGGCTATAAGAAGAGCAAAATTAAAAATAATGATAATAATTTTAGAAGCATATATTAAAAATTTAGGAAATCGAAATAAAAGAAGAATGGCAAGAATAAATAAAGAAATAATAGCGAAAGATCAAAACTAACAAAGGATAATAATGTTGAAGAAGAACTAAAAAAACTTAGACAACCAAATAGAAATGTTAAATATACAAATAAAAGAACGAGGAAGATATAGCTAGTAAAGCACATAAAGATTATGATGAATATAAGAAAAATAAATCAATATAAATGTTTATTATTTATTATACAATTATTAAAGGATAGAAAAACTGAGTCTAGTAAATAACCTAAAGATAATAAATGAAAATATATTTAGTTGTCTCTTGGTTTAAAAGCATGATTTTACAATAACTGAGTCTAGTAAATAACCTAAAGATAAAAACTGAGTCTAGTAAATAACCTAAAGATAAAAACATAAAACTGAGTCTAGTAAATAACACAAGGTAATCTAGTAAATAACATAAGGTAATCTAGTAAATAACATAAGGTAGTCTAGTAAATAACATAAGGTAGTCTAGTAAATAACATAAAACCGAGTCTAGTAAATAACCTAAAGATAAAAAGCTGAGTCTAGTAAATAACCTAAAGATAATAAATATTTAAATGAAAATATATTTATGATACAATTATCTTTAGGTTATTAAAGGATATATTTTCATTTCTAATAACATAAGGTAATCTAGTAAATAACCTAAAGATAATAAATGAAAATATATTATTTATTATACAATTATTAAAGGATAGAAAGACTGAGTCTAGCAATACAAAAGTTCCACTAGAATTAGAAGAACTGGGTTATGAGATTATCGATAAAAAGATATTTAAAGAATACTCTCTGTTATTTCCCGAATGACTTTTAAAGAAAAGAATAGAAGTAGAATATAAGAGAGTCATTAAACAACTAGAATAATGAATAACGACGAAAAGATTATTGATGAAGAAATAATAAGCTATAATGATGGTCCATTTCAAATATAAAAAAAAAATCATAATAGACAATTTGCAGAAATTATGAAAGGAAGATTATATTTAATAAAAGATAGAAAAGGAATGATATTAGAAAATGAATTTGAAAGAGAAAGAAGATTAGCTAAAGAAAGGGATTTAGTAGAAATAACAAACATAGAAAGTAACAATCAAGAAAACAAAACAATAAATGACATATATAAAAAATTTGATAAATTAGAGAGAAGATATGATGAAAGAATCAGAAAAATAGAATAATCAATAAAAATTATACATCATAATACTAAACAAATATTAGATAAAGTTTATCGAGTAGAAAATAATTTTAACGATGAAATACAAAAGTTTAAAATAGAGTATAATAACATATTTGACAAAATAGAAGAACAACTTATATTGAATGTAAAAGAAAAAAGTGAAAGATGATAAATTCAAGAATCAGATGACGAAACAATAATGAATATTAGTATAGAAACAATAGATACTCGAGTAGAAAGACTTGAAGTCAATAATATAGAAGAAAACAATGAAGATTTTAATTCAGACCAATCTAGTCAAGAATCTAATTACTCAAAATATTCAGAATCTTATGACAGAAAAAGAAAAAGATCTTAATGTACTCATGGAAGATGACGATTATTATTACTTGAAAACTAGTAGACACTATAAACCGATATTAAGAAAAAGAAATTATGGTAGTAATAATAGAAATAATGAACATATATGAAAGTATCGAAGCAAAATAGAAGATAACTATATACCAAAAAATATTCAAGTAGGAGAGACCTTAAATTTAGATTGTTCAGAAAATGTTGATTTAGATATACAAAATTGGGTAGCTAAAATAAATGCAAAATTAATTGAAGCAAAAATCCCAGTTAATATTGCATCTAATTATATTGAAGGAACTATCACATGAATAGTTAAAAACTGGTTAACTCACATAGGAACAATAGACAAAATAGAAATAAGAAGTACTAAGATAGAAGGACATGAAATGACAGAGTCAACACAAATGTTGAAAAAATATGAAATTGCTATAAGAAGAGAATTTGGAAATTTGAATGCAGATTTAAAATATATAGAAGCTAAGAAAAAATATTGTAAATCTCAATTATATAATATGGAAATATGCTATATGTGCCCAGAAGATCTAAAAAGATACAATTGTGTTTTCCAAATGAATTATTATGAATTAGGAACATAAACAACTGAGCAATTAGCTATATTTCAAAAATTATACTTTGAAAAACTACCCATTCCTATAAATACTATGGTTTAAGTAGCATACTCTAAATAACCTAAATCAGGTACCTTAGGAGAACAAATACCTTTCTTACAAACATGGTATAAAAACTATTGTACAGAAGTTAATAACCAAAAAGCTTTTAAAAAACATGCAAAAATAACTGATTGCTGTGAAAAATATGAAACACCAAAATATGGATGCTATAGATTACATAAAATACGTAGAAATAAAAGACCAAAGTTTAAACCATATGGAAAATATAGACACAAGAAGAAATCGAACAGAAATTATTATATAAAAAGAAAAATTTATAAGTATGTTAATAACCCAAAGAAGTGTAGGTGCTACGATTGTGGACAAATAGGTCATATAGCAAGAGAATGTAAAAATAAAGTAAATAAAAATCCTAAAGTGAAACAGAAAGTGAATATGAAATAGGGAAAAATAATATACGACAGAAGAAGAAATATATGTTCTAGAATATGAAATAGAAAGTGAAGAAATAATAGTTAGCGAAGAAGATAACGTTGAGACTACTAGTGATGGATAAAGAATTACAGGAAGTAGATTACGATGAAGAAATTACTCCACAAAGTAAAGACCAAAGAGCTATTTTTGATCTTCAAAAGTATAATCAATTAAAGTATGTAGGATTTACTTTGTCAACAAATAAAATATCTGAGAGAAACTTAATCAAGAAAATATTCAGAAAGCATAAGAACGAATATTTAGTGATAGCTGATAGAGAACACGTTGTTGACATAACACAAGTGCAAGGTAATACTAAAGTTCCACTAATAACAAAGGAAGTGTTAAACGGGGAAATAACAAAAATTAACAAATCATTATCAATTAAACCAATTACTTTTTGATTTGTAGAATTGGCAGCGACAGAAATAATAATAAAAGCATGTTTTAAAGAAGGGATAGATACTCCGTTGGAATTAGAATTAGCAGATGATAGAATCAAAGAACCTATAGAGAAAGCTATTATAGCTGAACTTAAAGGAAATCTAATTTACCAGAAGGTAAGGTTCATAATTAAACCAAATTATTCAATAAGGCTAACTTATAAGAATACTGAAAAGGCATTGGTTCTATATTGGAAGCTAGATGGAATAAAGATGCTAAATGGATCTAAAGTAATGACAATACAATGTAAAAATGCTTACATACTAACTAATCAACACCAAGTTTATACTAAGAATAAACTAGGACCAATAACTATAGATACTGCATTCATGGAGCTTTTATTACCAATGTATAAAGGATTAAAATTATACTCTTAACCTAGCTATGGAGAACTAGATATAGTAAAAAGAAGAATGAGTTTTTCTAGATCTAGAGAACAAAAAGATAATGATCAACCTATTTAATTAAAGTCACAAGATTACTATATTATAATACAAATTGAAGGAGAAAACTTAAAAGCACAAATAGATATAAATATGGAAAATAATTCAATCTATATGGATAAATTATTAGAAAAAATAATGTACAATAATTTAAAACTTAAAGGAATAGTAATTATTACAACAAAAATTGCAACACAAAATATAAATATTGAATATGAAGTAAGTTTAAGTGACAAAATTATATTAGGAAAAGAATTTTTAAACAAAGGCAAACCCTGGAAAATAGAATCAGACTATTTTGAGTACACTTATAACCAAATTCAATTTAAAACAAGAATAATCAATGAGTAATTGAACTTATATTCTTATAAAAATAATTTTTGAAGGATATAAAAGTAGATACTACACACCGATGGTAGATACAGGAGCAGCAACCACAATTATGAAAGAAAATTGTTTACCAGAATGGAAGAAATTAGATACACCATTCAGGATAAATGGTTTTAATAATAATAGTAGCAGCATTACCCTTTATCAAACTAATGTACAAATACAAATTTGGAACAAAATATTAATTATACCTAGAGTATATTGCTTTGAATTAACAGGAAAAGATATGATATTAGGAAATAATTTCCTTTACCAATATAAACCAATTAGCATAGATAAAGATTTTCTTTCATTATTTACCTCATGTAAACACAAGTTGAAAGCTAAGATAGTAAAAAATAGGGAAAAAATATCTCAAGAATGGAAAAAATGCAAAAAGGGAGAAGAAGAAAAATTAGTTCAAAGAATGAAAACAAAGAAAGAAAACATCAATTTTGCTATAATAGATATTGGAATATTATATTTAGATAGAAGTACCCCTTTAAAAATAAAATTAGAAGAACTATGTAATGAAAATCCATTAGCAAATTGGCATCAACACAAAACTGAAATACAAATTACATTAAAAGATCAAAATAGTATAATATCTCCAAAACCCTTCAATACTACACAAAGAGATGAAGAAGAATTTAAAATGCATATAACAGTATTAGCAGGAACATTAATTAGGCCAAGTAATGCTAAACATAGCAATAGTGCATTTATAGTTAACAACCCTTCATAACAAAAAAGGGGAAAAACAAGAATGGTTATTGATTATAGAATTTTAAATGAGAAAACAATTACATATAATTATCCCATACCTAATAAAATACTAAAAATGAGACAAATACAAGGATATAATTACTTCTCAAAGTTTGATTGTAAAAGTGGTTTTCACCAATTAAAAATGGAATGTATTACCATTTGGATATAAAAATGCCCCTGTAAGATTCCAAGCATTTATGGATAAATATCTAAATCAATTACCAAATTGTGTAGTATATGTTGATGACACACTAATATACTCCAAAACACAAGAAGAACATTGATACGTGTCGTATACCATATAAAATTAAAAACCTATCTTAAACCTTCAAAAATATGAACAACTTGTAAAAGGGTAAGAAAGAGTCGATCCCTCGTAGAGACTACTAAATTCCTAAACTCAAAAAATCCAACTAAGGCGAGAAAACAATTATTATACACAAAATTATACTATTTATGCTATTTACACTATTCACATACATACAATTAGGGGGGGTTTCGGTTGTAAAGAACTATTTAGACTAAGTAAAAGTACTAATAAACTACTATTTACAAGCGACGACACAATTACCCATTTAAACTTCATCGTTTTATTAGATTTAATTACTAGTACGATAAATAGTCCACCTTGAGAAATTAACCAAATATAATTATTAGATTAACTGTAAAGACTTTGATAGCAAATACTCTCTATCTTCCCTTACTTAAAACCAAGTTTGAACTAGGCCAAAATCAATTATAAACCAATCTAATTAATACAAATATGATCGCAACTTGTATAAATTAAAAATTGGAAGCATTATAAACTAGGAGACATCATTAATCCTAATTATTCTAATCACATAGATGCTTACAATAATTAGGTTGAACTTACTTTCTAATTTAAATTAAACCATGATCGCAAACTTAATGCAAATTAGGGACTACTTGACTATATGATCTAAACTAAGCAAAACCATATAGATAGGAATAATTGACAAACATACGTACACTAGTAATATGCATACTCACCAATTAAACATGAATCACAAGCAAATTCAAATAATAATTAATGGGCAAAACACTCAAGTCGATAATAATATCCAAACTAATTCACCATACTAACAATAAGAATCTAATAAAATAGCAAAGTAATTTAAAAGAATAGCAATTGGGAATAATAAGAGAAGAACTCATGAATATGTGCCCAAGAACACCGTTCAAAAGTCGACTACGACCCCACGTTTCACCATGGCTCTTGTTCGACCTTGAATTCGAGACTAAGCTTCCCTTCAATGGCTTCCTTCACTTGCTAATTACCCAACTACGAACTCAATCAAACCCTCGCTCAACTCTCGATATTTTTTTGGCTAAATTATGCGTCCCTTGAGCGTCATTCATTTGGGTAATATATACCCCCCAAAAACATATTTAGTTTCGTGATGGATAAAGATAAGAAGGTGCCAAAAGATAGAATGAAATAAGATTGAATTCATCTTATTCTCTGGAATTGCGGTGGAAATGGATTAAGATTCATCTTATTCATCTTAGCAAGTGTAGTCTTGCTGCTCTTCTTGTTTTAGAAGATAAGAGTTCTAATCTCTTTGTAGTCTTCCTTATAGTCCTCACGTGCAACTTAGATGGAAGCAACCCTTGTGATTAATATCTTGCTCTTTTTCCTATAATATAAAACAACACCTAAATAAGCTAATTATTCAATATAACATAATATAGATATAAATAACCACAATCTAATAAAAGTAGGTAAAATATAAAAATAACATATAAAGGACGAATATCAGGCTAAAATTATGGAGTAAAAATATAACATATTACACGCTTATCAAATTCCCCCATACTTAGCCTTTGGTCGCCCTCGAACAAAACACTACTAAAATTAAAATAAAAAATATACTAAGAAAGCAATAAACCTAACTCACTGTCGTAGGAATCACGATTGCACTTAGCATGTGCGACATGCCCTTTAAACCCCCATGCTACCCTAGTGGACGAGTACGGTCTCGTGAGGATTTTCAGATGGCATACCCACAAAGCCTTATTAACATAGGTTTTCAAACCAATTAGCAAAACATGGATAGCTAAATGCAAGACCTAATATACCACCTCAATTTTCTTTGTCGGAAATAACTAAATTAGATAAGTACACTACAAGAAACTAAAATATTTTAAAGTTAGTCGGAAAAACGTAGAGAAAAATGTTAGTGGAGATGTCATACTCTTAGTGTTTAAACAATCGAACTATCAAAACTCATAATACTTCATGAACATATTGTTATCTTCAAAACTCAAAATATCTAGCATGAATCTTCAATAAATAGACTCTACAAGGTATGAATGAAACACTCAACTCTCATATGTTTGGGGTTAAATAATATTCACTCAAACCTACAACCAAGTCGACTCAAAATGAAGTATATTTCTTTAAACTTGACTATCGTTTCAATTCTCCACTTGAAAGTGACAAAATCCATAAAGATGAAAAGGTCTTTCAAAAGGTTGTAACGTGGCTAAGGTTAAAGGGTAGGGATATATTTAGGAATGTGGAGTTAATTAGAAGCCAAGCTAAAGGGAGCAAAAATACATGACTTAAGATGTTTTCGTCACAACAAACTCCATTTATACTTAACCATCATACTCTAATTTTTTTTCTTTTTCTATTATTCACCATATCCTTCACAAGTAATGTAATAACAACACTTATATGGAAACTTCATAACATTTTCACCTTTTAAACATTTATTTTCTCTAATTCTTTTTTCCAATAATTTTTTTTTATTTCATAACCCTGGTTTCCTCTTGTTTTTTTCAATATATCTCCACTATAACTCAAACATACAATACAAACTCAATATAATAACTCCCCTTAGCCAGGCTTGGGTATAATATGTAGGAGGCCGCAGGTTTGTAATGTATGGTTAGCAAATAAACACGGATTTTAAGGATCAAAAGGGCTAAAGAAAGGGAAATATTATATGAAAGAAGATCTCTGAGGCTAAAAAAACGAAAAGAGCGCCTAAATCATTTCTTCATAGCATTTGTCACAAAAGTTTCAAAGAATCCCAAGTCAAGTTCAAGAGCCACACTTCATTAAGGAACTATCACACAAGAAAGAAAATAATGAGACTGATGCAGATGTGTCGGTCTAATAGGCTTAGATACTCACAAGGTTTGGTCTATTTATCTACCCAGTTTATTTAAGAGAAGCAAGATAGTTTCTTTTTCAATTGTATTATAAATCTCTCAAGTTCGACTATTATATTCCAATTATATAACATTCCAAAATCTTTTATTTCGAAATTTTTTATCTTGTTTCAAAAACAAGTTAGATTAGAGCTTCTTATCAACTTACTAATAGTCATTCCTTAAGAAATTAAGAGGTGGAAATCCTAAATTAACTTTAACAATTCTAAAAATAATGCAAACTAAAGCACAATTTTTTTTTTTGCAAATTGAATAACAGAACAAAAAAAATAAAACAACTATGCCAGTGCAATAGAGCAACGTGACATCTATAACCTGTAACCCAACATCTTGTTTCCAGCAATCACAAGTTTTACTAATATATACTTTATCTATACAAAACCAACTATACCACAAGATCGAATAAGCATGTATCTCCCCCACACTTACATTTTTCATTGTCCCCAATGGAAAAGAAATGAAGAAAAGAATTAGAGGACTTAGCTGGTTTTGTGATAAATCTGGGAGCAGGCGAAAACGCTTTGGTACTGTGCTATTGTAGTGCTGTCAATGGTGTACTATACCGGTGAGTGGTGTGTTGGTAGTGCTGTTGATATTCTCAGCCAAGGGGGTCAGATCACCAGTAGGCATGGCTAGCTTCATTTAGAGTTTCAATGAAGTGGCTTATTTCTTGAAGTTTGGTTGTAGTATCCAAACTCATGCACCCGAAACACTGTACTAAAATAAGAAACATACTTGACAAACGATATTTAGTTAGAGAAAAGAAATTATGAAACAAAAAATCAGGACAAGAATGCTGGCATGTAATTATTACTTATAGTCCACTAAAACATGGCTCTACTAACCTTATTCATCCCATTAGATGTTTAACTCACAAATTCATACTACCAGATCAATATATATATATATATGCATTATAGTGTATCAAAATGTCAGACCATATTACTCTCCATCATATTAATCATGCTTAGCATAAGAGAAGAGAATACAAATCTATGGTTCAACATAGGAGTGCCAACTAAACAAGTAGATACTTTAACATCTTTTATGCTACTACTATGCAATGAGTAATACAACAAGAACAAGGGAAAAATCAATCTTTTAACGAATCAATGTCAATGTCAAAGTTTCAGATCACTCTATACTAGCTACGGCTACCATATAATTTGAAAGTTTCAGATCACTCTATACTAGCTACGGCTACCATATTTTCATAGACTACCACCAATTTATGGACTGATTAAAATCTTGTGGTTAAAATTTTATTAGAGATCATTGAATAAGTATAGATAGATCACCATAGACATATGCATTTACATTAGCTTCATGTATTTCACAGCCATTACAGACAAAGTAAGAGCTCAATTTGTAACAAAATCATATAGTACTATCAGTGTCAGGTACTTCTTAGTCAAGAAGCTAAATTAGACGTTGTTGTATCTTATATAATATAAATTAGGAAACATTCAAGACATGTCTAATTATATAACTAGAGAAAGTTAAGGTCACTCTAATTATCAAGAATAATTTGGGGCAGCTAAGCTTTATAACAACATAGAGCGCTGCCAGCTTATGCATTTGAAGGAATTACTACTCGAAGTATGCATATCAGCAGGTGAGTAATTTAGATAATTCACATGCACTATTGTATAGGCAATAATATAGCAAACACCCCAATAACTTCTCAACCGTGAATTAGAGCTATGACTCTAGCCAAGTGAAAGGAAGAACTTCATATAGACATGGAATTTAATTATCCACAAACTAAAGACCAGGTGGCATAATCAAAACAAGGGAATAAGATTAGTTTAATGAATCCAAATTCCAAGCACACAATATTACATATAATGTCACGTCTTCTAATCAAACATCTCAACCCATAAATCAGGACATTTCCCTTTAGAGCACAGCACCAAAATCGCATTAGATGAGTTCTGTCAAAGCAAATGTCATTTAAGAATACATGCAGTCAGAAAACTAAAGTTCCCTGGTTAAGCCATTCGTAAAACAAATTTTAAATTTGTGATTTTGCTTTTAGTCTTTCTATTATTGATGAGTTCTAGTATTGATTAATTAATGAGTGGAATTATGTGAACCACAACTCGTAACATATTAGTAGTGCAGAAGAAATCAATTACAAACCTGTCACTCAATCCTAATTCAATAAACACATTATATGAACATTAATCCCTTGTCAACTAATTCTGAATTTTGTGACAGTTGATGAATAATAAGATGAAACCAAGCAGGCGAGCACAACAACTCCTAGAAGCATGGATACCAAATTTGCATAGAGTGCAGGCATGTCCTTACAATTCATTACGAACTGTTATAAATATTTGCAATCTAACTAATTAATGCTTCCTAATAAACATACTTAGAGCTCAATTTAAGTATTGCAAGGAACTTAAGATTTCTGTCAGATTATAAAATAGAATTCTAAATTATAACAAGATACTTTAGCTTGTGATTTAGGTGCTGCAGTCACCTAACTAACTAGCCCAAAGCTTGTATAGTACAAATTTTACTCGAGTTCCTCCCTATAATTGCTAGAAAGTTTGGTATGGACTATAATTGAGACATAATATTTTACTGTCGAAGAAAACTAAGGTATAGTTAAATTATTTCCTAACACTAGGCAATTCAAAACTTTAAGACAAGAGCTACTTACTGCCCCTTTTATTAGTTGGCAAACAAGCTAACTAGATAGCACAAAGGCAATAGCACAAGCATATTAAAGGAGTGAAAAATGCAGACAACTGTATAAAGACAAAAAAAAACAAATGACTAAATGGGGACTTGTAGATATAACTATCACAACATATAACAAATATTTACAAAAATAATAAAAGAATCTAGAGAGTTGAACAAAAAGTATGAGGAAAATTAAATAATCTCCCTAGCAACGGCGCCAAAATTTGATACGTGTCGTTTACCGTATATAATTAAAAACTTATCTTAAACCTTCAAAAATATGAACAACTAGTAAAAGGGAAAGAAAGGGTCGATCCCACGTAGAGACTACTAAATTCCTAAACTCAAAAATCCAACTAAGGCAGAAAACAATTATTAAACACAAAATTATACTATTTATGCTATTTACACTATTCACATACATACAATTAAGGGGGGGTTTCGGTTGTAAAGAACTATTTAGACTAAGTAAAAGTACTAATAAACTACTATTTACAAGCGACGACACAATTAACCATTTCAACTTCATAGTTTTATTAGATTTAATTACTAGTACGATAAATAGTCCACCTTGAGAAATTAACCAAATATAATTATTAGATTAACTGTAAAGACTTTGATAGCAAAGACTCCCTATCTTCCCTTACTTAAAACCAATTTTGAACTAGGCCAAAATCGATTCTAAGCCAATCTAATTAATACAAATATGATCGTAACTTGTATGAATTAAAAATTGGAAGCATTATAAACTAGGAGACATCATTAATCCTAATTATTCTAATCACATAGATGCTTACAATAATTAGGTTGAACTTACTTTCTAATTTAAATTAAACCATGATCGCAGACTTAACGCAAATTAGGGACAACTTGACTATATGATCTAAACTAAGCAAAACCATATAGATAGAAATAATTGACAAACATACGTACACTAGTAATATGCATACTCACCAATTAAACATGAATCACAAGCAAATTCAAATAATAATTAATGGGCAAAACACTCAAGTCGATAATAATATCCAAACTAATTCACCATACTAACAATAAGAATCTAATAAAATAGCAAAGTAATTTAAAAGAATAGCAATTGGGAATAATAAGAGAAGAACTCATGAATATGTGCCCAAGAACACCGTACAAAACTCGGCTACGACCCCGTGTTTCACCGTGGCTTTTGTTCGACCTTGAATTCGAGACTAAGCTTCCCTTCAATGGCTTCCTTCACTTGCTAATTACCCAACTACGAACTCAATCAAACCCTCGCTCAACTCTCGATATTTTTTTGGCTAAATTATGCGTCCCTTGAGCGTCATTCATTTGGGTAATATATACCCCCCAAAAACATATTTAGTTTCGTGATGGATAAAGATAAGAAGGTGCCAAAAGATAGAATGAAATAAGATTGAATTTATCTTATTCTCTTGAATTACGGTGGAAAAGGATTAAGATTCATCTTATTCATCTTAGCAAGTGTAGTCTTGCTGCTCTTCTTGTTTTAGAAGATAAGAGTTCTAATCTCTTTGTAGTCTTCCTTATAGTCCTCACGTGCAACTTAGAGGGAAGCAACCCTTGTGATTTATATCTTGCTCTTTTTCCAATAATATTAAACAACACCTAAATAAGCTAATTATTCAATATAACATAATATAGATATAAATAACCACAATCTAATAAAAGTAGGTAAAATATAAAAATAAAATTACAAGGACGAATACCAGACTAAAATTATGGAGTAAAAATATAACATATTATGCGCTTATCAAACATTATAAATTATTAGAATAATTAATAGAAATAATAAAGAATAGTGGAATAGTCTTAAGTAAAAAGAAAATTGAAATATTTAAAACACAAATAGAATTTCTTGGATTCGAAATACATAAAGCAGGAGTAAAAATGCAAGAACATATAGCTCAAAAAATCATAGAATTTCAAAGAAAAATTAATACCAAGAAAAAATTACAAATATTCTTAGGAATAGTAAATCAAGTCAGAGAATTTGTTCCAAAATTATCACAGTTTACAGAATCTCTTACTAAAAAGCTGAAAAAAGATCATGATTTTAGAAGGACTGACACCGATTCAAAAAATTTAGAAAAAATCAAAGAACTAGTTAGAAGATTACCAAAATTAAGTTTCCCTGATGAAGATAAAGAATTTGTGTGGATAGTAGAAACTGATGCTAGCGAAATTAATAATGGTTATAGTGCAGTATTGTGAAATACAGATACAATAATGAAAAAAAAGAATATATATGTAGATACCATTCAGGAACATTCAAGGCAAATGAAACAAATTGGGATATTAATAAAAATGAGCTAAAAGCAGTTAAATATGGTATTAAAAAGTTTGAACCTTATATTGTTTACAAAAAAATTTCTTTTCCAATGCAATAAAGTTACATAGTATCATTTTTCTTTGATAAAGGGGTATTTCCATGGGTTTGCCTTGGTATCGTGTTCATACTGTCGAATTGAATGATCCCGGCCGCTTTTAAAAACAGATAACATGACTGTTGTGTTGGCTGACACAGAAATTACAAGATTCTATTACAAGGAAGGAAATAAATAGGATTATAGTTGATATCAAACAATATGAGCTTACTGTTGAATTACTAAAAACTAATGAAAATTATTATGCAGATTATCTCTCCAGAGTTAGTACAACAATTGATTCAAGAGAATCAAGAACAAAAACTATTGATAAATAAGTTATCACAAGAGCTTGATCTAGTGAAAGAAGTAGAGAAAGCTCTAAAGATAATGGCAGTGGCCAGAGCTATCAAGAAAAACATAATGGCGCTAACCAAAAATACCAGGCCAAAGGCAAATCTATTATAAGAAGAAGTTATGGATTCCCTTCTCAAAAAAGGGATTTCCTAAACTATCAAATATAGACTTCTCCAAAATCATTTATCGACTAGTGGAAAAAACTGCTTTTGCTACTTATCAAATGCTCCGGTTGACTAATCAATCCGAGCATTTGTGAAAATTTTAATAAAAAGATTGACAAATGCTCGGGTTGATTAGTCAACCGGAGCACTTGATGTCAAATGCTCCGGTTGACTAATCAACCCGAGCATTTGGACCACCCCTCAATTCATGACATTAAACCTCGTAAACTGTACGTATACTAAATTCGACCCTCATCAGTCATCATTCCTTCATTGTCTTTATTGTTTTCCCTCCCTCCCAAGTCCCCTGCTCTCTAAGTTAAAACCTGCGCAAAGTACTACTCCGCCGCCCTCTCTCGCAAGTCTGCTCTCTCAATTGGTTTAATCTAATTGACCAATCGAATCATGAAACCCTAGATACGAGAAAAAAATCAAGAGCACGAAGCATCAAACCCTAGATCCGAGAAGAAAATCAAGAGCAGTAAAAGACGGATAAAGAAAGGGAAAAGGAGAAGAAGAAACTTTGAATTAGTTGAACCTGTTGTTGATTTATCAATGACGAAGATTACCACAGCTTAGTCTCAGATACAACTTCCTTGAAAGATAAATTAACCCTTGGAATAAAACAGACAATGCAAAGTTAAACATGGAGGAATAAAACAAACAGACAATTTCCTGACTATTGCCAACAAACTAAACACAGCTCCCCAAGTTACTATCCAAGATAAACATGGAGGAATAGAAAGAGGATATGTTACTAATCCTCTTCGAAAAACAAACGAGTTAATCGCATTACCAGGTTGTAATGCAAAGTTAATAAAAGCAGCTTACGATTACAGATTACTCAATTCCGTATACACACTAACCAGAGAAGAGTTATCCTTAATCCCTAGCCAATACAAGGTAACCAGAAATTATTTACATATTACAAAATCCAAAATGATTTTTGTACGGTGTTACACAGCTACCGGGGAAGTTACTTATCAAGAGATAAAATCAGCCATGAGGTTTGTGAAAATAGGATGTACATCTGCGTACATCATTCCTGAAGAAATAAAGGGCCAACCAGAGATAAACTTTAATGAAGTACAAGATATCCTTAGTAAAAAACGAGCTATAAAAATCAAAGTTATTTGTGAAGCTCTATGTCATGCTATTACTACGCCTATATGGATTAATCATAATGAGATAAATACATTAATTATAACTCAAAGTAGGAAATATAGCCACGATGCTGAAGAAACTATGAAAGCATGGGTATGGAGTCTCCTACATCCAGATGAGCCGCCTCAAACAAGATACATCCCAAAAAAGTTTATGACAAAAGATATGTTGAAGAAATATTACAAGTGGATGCAACAAAATAATAAACACTTATGCCAGATGTGCAAAAACCAGCAGACAGTTGTACCTATGATTGAGGACTTGGAAGATAAGGAAGAATCCTCTAGTAGTACAACCCAGGCCCCACAAGTTGAGATAACCGACTGAAGGATGGTGGACTTACTATAAAAGATAAGGATAAGAGATAAGGTGATAAGCCATAATCTGTTGTAACCTTAGAAAAATAGCCAGCTGTATGGCTTCAATTAAAATTAACTTTTTATGTACGTACTATGTAATATCGTTTGCCTATAAATAACAAAGAAAAACCTTAGTGAGGGATCATCAAGGAGTTTACTACAAAAAATCTTCTCTCTTACCTCTCTCTACTTCCAATATTCTGGTAGTTTTTCTATAGTTTTCTCAACCATGCAAAGAAGATGAAGAAGAATTTAAAATGCATACTCTACCAGAATATTTGAAGTAGAGAGAGGTAAGAGAGAAGATATATTGCTCAGTTGGTATTAGAAGAGCTTGATCTAGTGAAAAGAAGTAGAGAAAGCTCTAAAGATAATGACAGTGGCCAGAGATATCAAGAACAAGATAATGGTGCTAACCAAAGATCCCAGGCCAAAGGCAAAAGCTATTATAAGAAGAAGTTGTGGATTCCCTTATCAAAAAAGAGATTTTCTAAACTACCAAATACAGACTTCTCCCAAAACATTTATCAATGACGAAGATTACCCCAGCTTAGTTCCAGATACTATTTCCTTTAAAGACAAATTAATTCTTGGAACAAAACAGACAATTAACCATTAGTTAGACAATATATATCAAAATTCCTGACTATTGCCAACAAACTAAACACAGCTCCCCAAGTTACTATCGAAGATAAACATGAAGAAATAGAAAGAGGACATGTTACTAATCTTCTTCGAAAAACAAACGAGTTAATCGCATTACTAGGTTGTAATGCAATGTTAATAAAAGCAGCTTATGATTACTGATTACTCAATTCCGTATACACACTAACCGAAGAAGAGTTATCCTTAATCCCGAGCCTATACAAGGTAACCAGAAGTTATTTACAGATTACAAAATCTAAAATGATTTTTGTACGGTGTTACACAGCTACCGGGGAAGTTACTTATCAAGAGATAAAACCAGCCATGAGGTTTGTGAAAATAGGATGTACATCTACGTACATCATTCCTGAAGAAATAAAGGCCCAGCCCGAGATAAACTTTAATGAAGTACAAGAAATCCTTAGTGAAAAACGAGCTATAAAAATCAAAGTTATTTGTGAAGCCCTATGTCATGCTATTACTACGCCTATATGGATTAATCATATAGAAATAAATACATTAGTTATAACTCAAAGTAGGGAATATAGCCATGATGCTGAAGAAACTATGAAAGCATGGGTATGGAGTCTCCTACATCCAGATGAGCCTCCTCAAACAAGATACATCCAAAATAATTTTATAACAAAAGATACATTGAAGAAATATTGCAAGTGGATGCAACAAAATAATAAACACTTATGCCAGATGTGCAAAAATCAGCAGACAGTTGTACCTATGATTGAAGACATGGAAGATAAGGAAGAATCCTCTAGCAGTACAACCCAGGCCCCACAAGTTGATATAACCGACTAAAGGATGGTGGAGTTACTATAGAAGATAAAGATAAGAGATAAGGTGATAAGCCAAAATCTGTTGTAACCTTAGAAAAATAGCCAGCTGTATGGCTTAAATTAAATGTAACTTTTTATGTACGTCCTATGTAATATCGTTTGCCTATAAATAACAAAGAAAAAACCTTGGTGAGGTATCATCAAGGAGTTCATTACAAAAAATCTTCTCTCTTACCTCTCTCTCTACTTCAAAAATTTTGGTAGTTTTTCTATAATTTTCTTAACCACGCAAAGTTGTTATCAGAGCTTGGAGAAGTTATTTTCATATCAGGATAATGTTTGATAGTTATGGAAGAAGCTAAGGTAAAATTCTTTCTTAAGAACTAAGTAGAAATTCAATCCTTTAGTTTATAATAATGCTGAGATCCGTAATAATAATTCTCTAACTTCATATAGGACTTGTACTATCTTAAATATGCTCTCCTCGATTTCGTAAAATCATGCTTTTAAACCAAGAGACAACTGGTAGTAGTTGTCCTTTTATGCCGTTGAATATGAGAAGGTCATTGTGGACGAATACGTAAAACCTGTGTGGTGAGGTGAAAAGGTGTGATCTTACTTAATTTGCTTTTAAGCTTAAGAGTAAAAGGGCGGATTAGTAATACTTATATGAAGGATGATAGAACTATTATTAACAGATTGAAGTATATTATAAATGAAGGGATTGAGTTCAACCAAAGTTTATAAGAAAATCTCAAATACAAGATTCACTGAGTATATGAAAACACAAATAAGAAACGTTAAAAGAAATATAGATATTAGAAAATTTATTTTAGATTTTAGAATCATGAATTTACAAACTAAAATAGATGGTTATGACAATTATTAATATGAAGCACATAGAAGGAAATATATTGAAACGAAAGATGATTTAATCAAATTAATAACTAAAACCCAAATTAAGAAAAATAAACTCTTAAAAAGAAAAATAGAAATCGAACATATACAAAATTCGTTGTATATATGACAATAAAATCGCAAATTAAAAAGGCTATATGAAGAGTAGGATTAAAGATAATGATAACAATTTTAGAAGCGAGATATTAAAAACTTAGGAAACCGAAACAAAAGAAGAATGGGTAGAATAAATAAAGAAATGAGAGCGAGAAAGATCAAAACTAACAAAGGATAACAATGTTGAAGAAGAATTAAAAAACTTAGACAACCAAATAGAAATGTTAAACATACAAATAAAAGAACCAGAAGATATAGCTAGTAAAGCACACAAAGATTATGATGAATATAAGAAAAATAAATCAATCTTATACATCTGAGTGAATTAGAGCAAAAAGGTAATCTAGTAAATAACTTCAAGATAATAAATGCAAACATCTTATTAATTATGCAATTATTAAAGGATCGTAAAACTGAGTCCAGCAATACCAAAGTTCCACTAGAATTAGAAGAACATGGTTATGAAATTATCGATAAAAAGATATTTAAAGAATATTCTCAGTTATTTCCCGAAATAATTTTAAAGAAAAGAATAGAAGTAGAATATAAGAGAGTCATTAAACAACTAGGATAAAGAATAAAGGTGAAAAAATTATTGATGAAGAAATAATAAGATATAATGATGGTCCATTTCAAATATATAAAACAAATCATAATAGACAATTTGCGAAATTATGAAAGATAGAAAAGGAATGATATTAGAAAATGAATTTGAAAGAGAAAGAAGATTAGCTAAAGAAAGGGATTTAGTAGAAATAACAAACATAAAAAGTAACAATCAAGAAAACAAAACAATAAATGACATATATAAAAATTTAGATAAATTAGAGAGAAGATATGATGAAAGAATCAGGAAAATAGAAGAATCAATAAAAATTATACATCATAATACTAAACAAAATATTAGACAAAGTTCATAGAGTAGAAAATAATTTTAACGATGAAATACAAAAGTTTAAAATAGAGTATAATAACATATATATTTGACAAAATACAAGAACAACTTATATTGAATGTAAAATAAAAAAGTGAAATATCATAAATTCAAGAATCGATGACGAAACAATAATGAATAATAATATAGAAACAATAGATACTTGGAGTAGAAAGACTTGAAGTCAATAATATAGAAGAAAACAATGAAGATTTTAATTCGGACCAATCTAGTCAATAATTTAGTTACTCAAAGTATTCGAATCCGAATTTAAGAAAAAAAGAAAAAATCTTAATGTACTCACGGAAGATGACGATTATAATAACTTGAAAACTAGTAGACACTATAAACCTATATTAAGAAAAAGAAATTATGGTAGTAACAATAGAAATAATGAACATATATGGAAGTATCGAAGCAAAATAGAAGATAACTATATACCAAAAGATATTCAAGTAGGAGAGACCTTAAATTTAGATTGTTCATAAAATGTTGATTTAGATATAGAAAATTGGGTAGCTAAAATAAATGCAAAATTAATTGAAGCAAAAATCCCGATTAATATTGCATCTAATTATATTGAAGGAACTATTACAGGAATAGTTAAAAATTGGTTAACTCACATAGCAACAATAGAGAAAACAGAAATAAGAAGTACTAAGATAGAAGGACATGAAATGACAGAGTCAACACAAATGTTGAAAAATATGAAATTGCTATAAGAAGAGAATTTGGAAATTTAAATGCAGATTTAAAACAATATAGAAGCTAAGAAAGAATATAGTAAATCTCAATTATATAATATGGAAATATGCTCTATGTGCCTAGAAGATCTAAAAAGATACAATTGTGCTTTCCAAATGAATTATTATGAATTAGGAACCGATACAACTGAGCAATTAACTATATTTCGAAAATTATACTTTGAAAAATTACCCATTCCTATAAATGCAATGGTTTAAGAAGCTAACTCTAAAGAACCTAAAGTAGGTACCTTAGGAGAACAAATATCTTTCTTACAAACTTGGTATAAAAACTATTGTACAAAAGCTAATAACCAAAAAGCTTTTAAAAAACAAGCTAAAATAAGTGATTGTTGTGAAAGATATGAAACACCAAATTTTAGATGCTATAGATTAAATAAAAAACGTAGAAATAAAAGACCAAAGTTTAGGCCTAAAAAGTATAAAAAGTTTAAACCATATGGAAAATATAGACACAAGAAGAAATCGAACGGAAATTATTACATAAGAAAAAAAAACTATCAGTATGTTAATAACCCAAAGAAGTGTAGGTGCTACAATTGTGGACAAATAGGTCATATAGCAAGAGAATGTAAAAATAAAGTTAGTAATAATCCTAAAGCAAATAAAAATATTAACTTTATTGAATTACATATAGCTGAATATGAAATAGGAAAAAATAATATACCGCCAGATGAAGAGATATATATTCTAAAATATGAAACAGAAAGTGATGAAATAATAATTAGCGAAGAAGATAACGTTGAGACTACTAGTGATGGATAAAGAATTACAGGAAGTAGATTACGATGAAGAAATTACTCCACAAAGTAAAGACCATAGATCTATTTTTGATCTTCAAAAGTATAATCAATAAAAGTATGAAGGATTTACTTTGTCAACAAATAAGATATTTGAGAGAAACTTAATGAAGAAAATATCTAGAAAGGATAAGAACGAATATTTAGTGATAGGTGATAGAGAACACGTTATTGATATAACTCAAGTGCAAGGTAATACTAAAGTTCCATTAATAACAAAAGAAGTGCTAAACGAGGAAATAACAAAAATAATCGATCATTAGGAAATAAACCAATTACTTTTAGATTTGTAGAATTGGCAGCAACAGAGATAATAATAAAAGCATGTTTTAAAGAAGGAATAGATACTCCGTTGGAATTAGAATTAGCATATGATAGAATTAAAGAACCTATAGAGAAAGCTATTATAGCTGAACTTAAAGGAAATCTAATTTACCAAAAGGTAAGGTTCATTATTAAACCAAATTATTCAATAAGCTTAACTGATAAGAATATAGAAAAGGCATTGGTTCTATATTGAAAACTAGATGGAATAAATATGCTAAATGGATCTAAACTAATGACAGTATAATGTAAAAATGCTTACATACTAACTAATAAACACCAAGTTTATACTAAAAATGAACTAGGACCAATAACTATAGATACCCCATTTATGGAGCTTTTATTACCAATGGATAAAGGATTAAAATTATACTCTAAACCCAGCTATGGAGAACTAGATATAGTAAAAAGGTAAGGTTCATTATTAAACCAAATTATTCAATAAGCTTAACTAATAAGAATATAGAAAAGGCATTGGTTCTATATTGAAAACTAGATGGAATAAAGATGCTAAATGGATCTAAAGTAATGACAGTATAATGTAAAAATGCTTACATACTAACTAATAAACACCAAGTTTATACTAAAAATGAACTAGGACCAATAACTATAGATACCCCATTTATGGAGCTTTTATTACCAATGGATAAAGGATTAAAATTATACTCTAAACCCAGCTATGGAGAACTAGATATAGTAAAAAGAAGAATGAGTTTTTCCAGATCTAGAGAACAAAAAGATAATAATGATCAACCGATTTAATTTAGATCACAAGATTACTATATTATAATACAAATTGAAGGAGAAAACTTAAAAGCACAAATAGATATAAATGTGGAAAATAATTCAATCTATATGGATAAATTATTAGACAAAATAATGTACAATAATTTAAAACTTAAAGGAAAAGTAATTATTACAACAAAATTTGCAACACAAAATATAAATGTAGAATATGAAGTAAGTCTAAGTGACAAAATTATATTAGGAAAAGAATTTTTAAACAAAGTCAAACCCTGGAAAATAGAATCTGACTATTTTGAGTACACTTATTATAACCAAATTTAATTCAAAACAAGAATAATCAATGAGTAATTTAACGTATATTCTTATTAAAAAAAATTTGAACGATATAAAAGTAGATACTACACACCGATGGTAGATACAGGGGCAACAACCACAATTATGAAAGACAATTGTTTACCAGAATGGAAGAAATTAGATACACCATTCAGGATAAATGGTTTTAGTAATAATAGTAGTAGAATTACCCTTTATCAAACTAATGTACAAATACAAATTTGGAACAAAATATTAATTATACCTAGAGTATATTGCTTTAAATTAACAGGAAAAGATATGATATTATGAAATAATTTTCTTAACCAATATAAACCAATTAGCATAGATAAATATTTTCTTATATTATTTACCCCATGTAAACACAAGTTGAAAGCTAGAATAGTAAAAAAATAGAGAAAGAATATCTCAAGAAAGGGAAAAATGTAAAAAGGGAGAAGAAGAAAAATGTTAAAAGGGAGAAGAAGAAAAACTGGTTCAAAGAATGAAAACAAAGAAAGAAAACATCATTTTTGCAATAATAGATATTGGAATTTTATTTTTAGATAAAATTACCCCTTTAAAACCAAAATTAGAAGAACTATGTAATGAAAATCCATTAGCAAATTGGCACAAACACAAAACTGAAATACAAATTACGTTAAAAGATCAAAATAGTATAATATCTCAAAAACACTTTAATAATACACAAAGAGATTAAGAAGAATTTAAAATGCATATAACAGAATTATTAGGAGGAAAATTAATTAGGCCAAGTAATTCTAAACATAGCAGTAGTACATTGATAGTTAACAACCATTCAGAACAAAAAAGAGGAAAAACATGAATGTTTATTGATTATAGAATTCTAAATGAGAAAACAATTACATACAATTATCCAATACCTAATAAAATACTAAAAATGAGAGAAATACAAGGTTACAATTACTTCTCAAAATTTGATTGTAAAAGTGGTTTTCACCAATTACAATTAACTGAAGAATCTAAACAATTAACATCATTCAAAGTACCTAATGGATTTTATGAATGGAATGTATTAGCATTTGGATATAAAAATGCCCCTGGACGATTCCAAGCATTTATGGATAAATATCTAAATCAATTACCAAATTGTGTAGTATATATTGATGACATACTAGTATACTCCAAAACACAAGAAGAACATTATAAATTATTAGAATAATTTATAGAGATAATAAAGAATAGTGGAATAGTCTTATGTAAAAAGAAAATGGAAATATTTAAAACAAAAATAGAATTTTTAGGATTCGAAATACATAAAGCATGAGCAAAAATACAAGAACATATAGCTCACAAAATCATAGAATTTCAACGGGAAATTATTACCAAGAAAGAATTACAAAAATGCTTAGGAATAGTAAACCAAGTCAGAGAATTTGTTCCAAAATTATCACAATTTACAGAACCACTCACTAAAAAGCTGGAAAAAGATCATGATTTTCGGCGGAATGATACCGATTCAAAAAATTTGGAAAAAATCAAAGAACTAGTTAGAAGATTACCAAAATTAAGTTTTCCTGATGAAGATAAGGAATTTGTGTGGATAGTAGAAACTGATGCTAGCGAAATTAATAATGGTTATGGTGCAGTATTGAAATACATATACAATAATGATAAAAGAGAATATATATGCAGATACCATGCAGGAACATTCAAGGCAAATGAAATAAATTGGGACATTAATAATAAAAAGGAGCTAAAAGTAGTTAAATATGGTATTAAAAAGTTTGAACCTTATATTGTTTACAAAAAATTTATATTAAGAACAGATAACAGGACTGTTAAGTGTTGGCTGACACGGAAATTACAAGATTCTATTACAATGAAGGAAATAAATAGGATTATAGCTAATATCAAACAGTATGAGTTTACAGTTGAAATGTTAAAAATTAATGAAAATTATTATGCAGATTATTTCTCCAGAGTTAGTTCAACAATTGATTCAAGAGAATGAAGAACAAAAACTATTGATAAATAAGTTATTAGAAGAGCTTGATCTAGTGAAAAGAAGTAGAGAAAGCTCTAAAGATAATGACAGTGGCCAAAGATATCAAGAACAAGATAATGGTGTAAACAAAAGATCCTAGGCCAAAGGCAAAGCTATTATAAGAAGAAGTTACGGATTCCCATCTCAAAAAAGAGATTTCCTAAACTACAATCAATGACGAAGATTACACCAACTTAGCCCCAGATACTACTTCCTTTGAAGACAAATTAACCCTTGGAACAAAACAGACAATGAACCCCTTAGTTAGACAGTATATATCAAATTTCTTGACTATTGCCAACAAACTAAACACAGCTCCCAAGTTACAATCCAAGATAAAAATGGAAAAATAGAAAGAGGATATGTTACTAATCCTCTTCGAAAAACAAACGAGTTAATCGCATTACAAGGATGTAATGCAATGTTAATCAAAGCAGCTTATGATTACGGATTAGTCAATTCCGTATACACACTAACCGGAGAAGAGTTATCCTTAATCCCTAGCCTATACAAGGTAACTAGAAGTTATTTACAGATTACAAAATCTAAAATGATTTTTGTACGGTGTTACACAGCTACCGGGGAAGT
Source organism: Beta corolliflora (assembly GCA_947648045.1). Taxonomy (NCBI): domain Eukaryota; kingdom Viridiplantae; phylum Streptophyta; class Magnoliopsida; order Caryophyllales; family Amaranthaceae; genus Beta; species Beta corolliflora. The sequence continues at coordinate 1,574,030 of CANSZD010003125.1, read as the reverse complement.
TACATATCAAGAGATAAAACCAGCCATGAGGTTTGTGAAAATAAGATGTACATCTGCGTACATCATTCCAGAAGAAATAAAGGCCCAGCCTGAGATAAACTTTAATGAAGTACAAGATATCCTTAGTGAAAAACGAGCTATAAAAATCAAAGTTATTTGTGAAGCCCTATGTCATGCTATTACTACGCCTATATGGATTAATCATAAAGAAATAAATACATTCGTTATAATTCAAAGTAGGGAATATAGCCATCATGCTGAAGAAACTATGAAAGCATGGGTATGGAGTCTCCTACATCCAGATGAGCCTTCTCAAACAAGATACATCCCAAACAATTTTATGACAAAAGATACGTTGAAGAAATATTGTAAGTTGATGCAACAAAATAATAAACACTTATGCCAGATGTGCAAAAATCAGCAGACAGTTGTACCTATGATTGAAGACTTTGAAGATAAGGCAGAATCCTCTAGCAGTACAACCGAGGCCCCACAAGTTGTACCTATGGTGGAGTTACTATAGAAGATAATAATAAATTATAAATAAATTCATTAAAGTACTATCCAAGAAAAAAGATCAATAATAGTATAATATTTTTTGAGCTATATGTTCTTGCATTTTTACTCCTGCTTTATCTATTTCGAATCCTAAAAATTCTATTTGTGTTTTAAATATTTCCATTTTCTTTTTTCTTAAGACTATTCCACTAGTTTTTATTATTTCTATTAATTGTTTAAGTAATTTATAATGTTCTTTTTGTGTTTTTGGAGTATATCCGCATATCATCAATATATACTACACAATTTGGTAATTGATTTAGATATTTATCCATAAATGCTTGTAATCTTCCAGGGGCATTTTTATATCCAAATGGTAATACGTTCCATTCATAGAATCCATTAGGTACTTTGAATGTTGTTAATTGATTAGAATCTTCAGTTAATTTTAATTGGTGAAAACCACTTTTACAATCAAACTTTGAGAGGTAATTATATCCTTGTATTTGTCTCATTTTTAGTATTTTATTAGGTATGGGATAATTGTATGTGATTGTTTTCTCATTTAAAATTCAATAATCAATAACCATTCTTGTTTTTCCCCTTTTTTGATCTGAATGGTTGTTAAATATAAATGCACTAATGATATGTTTAGAATTACTTGGCCTAATTAATTTTCCTGCTAATCATTCTGTTATATGTATTTTAAATTATTCTTCATCTCTTTGTGTATTATTGAAGGGTTTTTGAGATATTATACTATTTTGATCTTTTAATGTAATTTGTATTTCAGTTTTGTGTTTATGCCAATTTGCAAATCGATTTTCATTACATAGTTCTTCTAATTTTAATTTTAAAGGGGTAATTTTATCTAAATATAAAATTCCAATATCTATTATAGCAAAATTGATGTTTTCTTTCTTTGTTTTCGTTCTTTGAACTAATTATTCTTCTTCTCCCTTTTTGCATTTTTCCCATTCTTGAGATATTATTTCCCTATTTTTTTTTACTATTTTAGCTTTCAACTTGTGTTTACATATCTTTTCCTAATATGATATCTTTTTTTGTTAGTTCAAAGCAATATACTCTAGGTATAATTAATATTTTATTCCAAATTTGTATTTGTACATTAGTTTGATAATGGGTAATTCTGCTACTATTATTATTAAAACCATTTATCCTGAATGGTGTATCTAATTTCTTCCATTCTGGTAAAAAATTTTCTTTAAAAATTGTAGTTGTTGCTCCTGTATCTACCATCGGTGTGTAGTATCTACTTTTATATCCTTTAAAAATTATTTTAATAAGAATATATGTTAAATTACTCATTGATTATTCTCGTTTTAAATTGAATTTGGTTATAAGTGTACTCAAAATAGTCTGATTCTATTTTCCAGGGTTTGACTTTGTTTACAAATTCTTTTCCTAATATAATTTTGTCACTTAGGCTTACTTCATATTCGATATTTATATTTTGTGTTGCAATTTTTGTTGTAATAATTACTATTCCATTAAGTTTTAAATTATTGTACATTATTTTATCTAACAATTTATCTATATAGATTAAATTATTTTTCATATTTATATCTATTTGTGCTTTTAAGTTTTCTCCTTCAATTTGTAAATCTTATGACTTTAATTGAATAGGTTGATCATTATCTTTTTGTTTTCTAGATCTAGAAAAACTCATTCTTCTTTTTACTTTATCTAGTTCTCCATAGCTAGGTTCAGAGTATAATTTTAATACTTTATCCATTGGTAATAAAAGCTCCATGAATGGGGTATCTATAGTTATTGGTCCTAGTTTATTCTTATTATAAACTTGGTGTTGATTAGTTAGTATGTAAGCATTTTTACATTGTACTGTCATTACTTTAGATCCATTTAGCATCTTTATTCCATCTAGTTTCCAATACGAACCAATGCCTTTTCTATATTCCTATCAGTTAAGCTTATTGAATAATTTGGTTTAATTATGAACCTTACCTTTTGGTAAATTAGATTTCCTTTAAGTTCAGCTATAATAGCTTTCTCTATAGGTTCTTTAATTCTATCATCTTGCTAATCCCAATTCCAATGGAGTATATATCCCTTCTTTAAAACATGCTTTTATTATTATTTCTATCACTGCCAATTCTACAAATCTAAAAGTTATTGGTTTATTCCTTATGATTTGTTAATTTTTGATATTTCCTCGTTTAGCACTTCCTTTGTTATTAGTGGAAATGTAGTATTACCTTGCACTTGTGTTATGTCAATAACGTGTTCTTTATCAGCTATTACTAAATATTCGTTCTTATCCTTTCTGATTTTTTTATTGATTAAGTTTCTCTCAAATATCTTATTTGTTGACAAAGTAAATCCTTCATACTTTAATTGATTATACTTTTGAAGATCAAAAATAGCTCTTTGGTCTTTACTTTGTGGAGTAATTTCTTCATCGTAATCTACTTCCTGTAATTCTTTATCCATCACTAGTAGTCTCAACGTTATCTTCTTTGCTAATTATTATTTCATCACTTTCTGTTTCATATTCTAGAACATATATCTCTTCTTCTGGCGGTATATAATTTTTCCCTATTTCATATTCAGCTATATATAATTCAATAAAGTTAATATTTTTATTTACTTTAGGATTTTTATTTCATTTATTTTTACATTCTCTTGCTATATAACCAATTTGTCCACAATTGTAGCACCTACACTTCTTTGGGTTATTAATATACTTATAAATTTTTCTTTTTATATAATAATTTATGTTCGATTTCTTCTTGTGTCTATATTTTCCATATGGTTTAAACCTTTTATATTTTTTATGCCTAAACTTTGGTCTTTTATTTCTACGTGTTTTATTTAATTTATAGCATCCAAATTTTGGTATTTTTTTATTTTTCACAGCAATCACTTATTTTTGCATGTTTTTTAAAAGCTTTTTGGTTATTAACTTCTGTACAATAGTTTTTATACCAAGTTTGTAAGAAATATATTTGTTCTCCAAAGGTACCTGATTTAGGTTCTTTAGAGTGTGCTTCTTGAACCATAGTATTTATACGAATGGGTAATTTTTCAAAGTATAATTTTCGAAATATAGCTAATTGCTGAGTTTATGTTCCTAATTCAGAATAATTCATTTGAAAAGCACAATTGTATCTTTTTAGATCTTCAGGGCACATAGAGCATATTTCCATATTATATAATTGAGATTTACTATATTCTTTCTTAGCTTCTATATGTTTTAAATCTGCATTTAAAATTCCAAATTCTCTTCTTATAGCAATTTCATTATTTATTCAACATTTGTGTTGACTCTATCATTTCATGTCCTTCTATCTTAGTACTTCTTATTTATGTTTTATCAATTGTTCCTATGTGAGTTAACCAGTTTTTAACTATTCTTATAATAGTTCCTTCAATATAATTAGATGCAATATTAACTGGGATTTTTGCTTCAATTAGTTTTGCATTTATTTTAGCTACCCAATTTTGTATATCTAAATCAACATTTTCTGAACAATCTAAATTTAAGGTCTCTCCTACTTGAATATCTTTTGGTATATAGTTATCTTCTATTTTGCTTCGATACTTCCATATATGTTCATTATTTCTGTTGTTACTACCATAATTTCTTTTTCTTAATATAGGTTTATAGTGTCTACTAGTCTTCATGTAATAATAATCGTCATCTTCTGTGAGAACATTAATATCTTTTTCTTTTTCTGTCATAAATTCAGATTCTAAGTATTTTGAGTAACCAAATTCTTGACTAGATTGGTCTGATATAAAATCTTCATAGTTTTCTTCTATATTATTGACTTCAAGTCTTTCTACTCCAGTATCTATTGTTTCTATAGTATTATTCATTATTGTTTCTTCATCTGATTCTTGAATTTCTGATATTTCACTTTTTTCTTTTACATTCAATATAAATTGTTCTTCTATTTTGTCAAATCTGTTATTATACACTATTTTATACTTTTGTATTTCATCGTTAAAATTTTTTCTACTCTATAAACTTTGTCTAATATTTGTTTAGTATTATGATGTATAATTTTTATTGATTCTTCTATTTTCCTGATTCTTTCATCATATCTTCTCTATAATTTATCTAATTTTTTATATATGTCATTTATTATTTTGTTTTCTTGATCGTTACTTTCTATGTTTGTTATTTCTACTAAATCCCTTTCTTTAGCTAATTTTCTTTCTCTTTCAAATTCATTTTCTAATATCATTCCTTTTCTATCTTTTATTAAAAATAATCTTCCTTTCATAATTTCTGCAAATTATCTATTATGATTTGTTTTATATATTTGAAATGGACCATCATTATATCTTATTATTTCTTCATCAATAATCTTTTCGTCTTTATTCATTATTCTAGTTGTTTAATGACTCTCTTATATTCTACTGCTACTCTTTTCTTTAAAAGTAATTCGGGAAATAACTGAGAGTATTATTTAAATATCTTTTTATCGATAATCTCATAACCATGTTCTTCTAATTCTAGTGGAACTTTTGTATTGCTAGACTCAGTTTTGCTATCCTTTAATAATTGCATAATTAAAAAGATGTTTGCATTTTTTATCTTTAGGTTATTTACTAGATTACCTTCTTGCTCTAATTCACTCATATGTATAAGATTGATTTATTTTTCTTATATTCATTATAATCTTTATGTGCTTTACTAGCTATATCTTCCTGTTCTTTTATTTGTATATTTAACATTTCTATCTGGTTGTCTAAGTCATTTAATTTTTCTTCACCATTATTGTCCTTTGTTAGTTTTGCTTTTTATGCTATCATTTCTTTATTTATTCTTGCCATTCTTCTTTTATTTCGGTTTTCTAAATTTTTAATATATGCTTCTAAAATTGTTATCATTATTTTTTATTTTACTCTTCTTATACCCTTTTTAATTTGAGATTTAATTGTCATATATATAACGAATTTCGTATATGTTTGAGTTCTATTTTTCTTTCTAAGAATTTGTTTTTTTTTTAATTTGGTTTTCAGTTATTAATTTGATTAAAGCAGCTTTTGTTTCAATATCTTTCCTTCTATGTGCTTCATATAAATAATTGTCATAACCATCTATTTTAGTTTGTAAATTCATGATTTGAAATTCTAAAATAAATTTTCTAATATCTATATTTCTTTTAACGTTTCTTATTTGTGTTTTCATATACGCAGTGAATCTTGTATTTGAGATTTTCTTATATACTTTAGTTGAACTCAATTCCTTCATCTATAATATACCTCAATCTGTTAATAATAAATCTATCATCCTTCATATAAGTATTACTAATCCGCCCTTCAACTCTTAAGCTTAAAAGCGAATTAAGTAAGATCACACCTTTTCACCTCACCACATAGGTTTTACGTATTATGTCCACAATAGCCTTCTCATATTCAACGACATAAAAGGACTCTTACTACCAGTAGTCTCTTGGTTTAAAAGCATGATTTTCCTAAATCGAGGAGAGCATATTTAAGATAGTACAAGTCCTATATGAAGTTATAGAATTATTATTACGGATCTCAGTATTATTATATGTAACACCCCGACCCATGCGGAGTCGAGTATATCGTCACCAATGCGCATCCAGGGCCAACAAGTGTCCTCAATAACCAACACATGTTCTTCCGGTGCATTTTGTCCTCACTCATGCGCACATCGAGAAACTTCCCAGGAGGTCACCCATCTCTAGACTACTCCCAGCCAAGCATGCTTAACTGCGGAGTAACTAAGGAAATGAGCTCCGATCCCTAAAAGAAGATGCATCTTGTTGGAATGAGTAGCCTGTGAAATCCCTTTAAAGCAATCATGAAGGGTATTACATAAATACTATGGTTCAAGAAGCATACTCTAAAGAACCTAAATCAGGTACCTTAGGAGAACAAATATCTTTCTTACAAACTTGGTATAAATCTATTGTACATAAATTAATAACCAAAAAGCTTTTAAATAAAATACATGATTTAGCTTTTAAACAAACTTGGTATAAATCTATTGCACATAAATTACAGAAATTGCTATGAAAAATATGAAACACCAAAATTTGGATGCTATAGATTAAATAAAATACGTAGAAATAAAAGACCAAAGTTTCGGAACAAGAAGTATAAAAGGTTTAAACCATATGGAAAATATAGACATAAGAAGAAATCGAACAGAAATTATTATATAAGAAGAAAAATTTATAAGTATATTAACAACCCAAAGAAGTGTAGGTGCTACAATTGTGGACAAATAGGTCATATAGCAAGAGAATGTAAAAATAAAGTAAATAAAAATCCTAAAGTAAATAAAAATATTAACTTTATTAAATTACATATAGCTGAATATGAAATAGGGAAAAATAATATACCGCCAGAAGAAGAAATATATGTTCTAGAATATGAAACAGAAAGTGATGAAATAATAATTAGCGAAGAAGATAACGTTGAGACTACTAGTGATGGATAAAGAATTACAGGTCGTAGATTACGATGAAGAAATTACTCCACAAAGTAAAGACCAAAGAGCTATTTTTGATCTTCAAAAGTATAATCAATTAAAGTATGAAGGATTTACTTTGTCAATAAATAAGATATTTGAGAGAAACTTAATCAAGAAAATATTCAAAAAGAATAAGAACGAATATTTAGTGATAGCTAGTAGAGAACACGTTATTGACATAACACAAGTGCAAGGTAATACTAAAGTTCCATTAATAACAAAAGAAGTGCTAAACGACGAAATAACAAAAATTAATCAATCATTAGGAAATAAACCAATTACTTTTAGATTTGCAGAATTGGCAGCAACATAGATAATAATAAAAGCATGTTTTAAAGAAGGAATAGATACTCCGTTGGAATTAGAATTAGCAGATGATAGAATTAAAGAACCCATAGAGAAAGCTATTATAGCTGAACTTAAAGAAAATCTAATTTACCAAAAGGTAAGGTTCATAATTAAACCAAAATATTCAATAATCTTAGCTGATAAGAATATAGAAAAGGCATTGGTTCTATATTGGAAGCTAGATGGAATAATGATGCTAAATGGATCTAAAGTAATGACAATACAATGTAAAAATGCTTACATACTAACTAATCAACACCAAGTTTATACTAAGAATAAACTAGGACCAATAACTATAGATACCTCATTCGTGGTGCTTTTATTACCAACGGATAAAGGATTAAAATTATACTCTAAACCTAGCTATGGAGAACTAGATATAGCAAAATGAAGATTGAGTTTTTCTAGATCTAGAGAACAAAAAGATAATGATCAACCTATTCAATTAAAGTCACAAGATTATTATATTATGATACAAATTGAAGGAGAAAACTTAAAAGCACAAATAGATATAAATATGGAAAATAATACAATCTATATAGATAAATTTTTAGATAAAATAATGTACAATAATTTAAAACTTAAAGGAATAGTAATTATTAAAACAAAAATTGCAACACAAAATATAAATATCGAATATGAAGTAAGCCTAAGTGACAAAATTATATTAGGAAAAGAATTTTTAAACAAAGTCAAACCTTGGAAAATAAAATCAGACTATTTTGAGTACACTTATAACCAAATTCAATTTAAAACAAGAATAATCAATGAGTAATTTAACTTATATTCTTATTAAAATAATTTTTAAAGGATATAAACGTAGATACTACACACCGATGGTAGATACAGGAGCAGCAACCACAATTATGAAAGAAAATTATTTACCAGAATGGAAGAAATTAGATACACCATTCAGGATAAATGGTTTTAATAATAATAGTAGCAGAATTACCCTTTATCAAACTAATGTATAAATACAAATTTGGAACAAAATATTAATTATACCTAGAGTATATTGCTTTAAATTAACATGAAAAGATATGATATTAGGAAATAATTTCCTTAACCAATATAAATCAATTAGCATTGATAAAGATTTTATTACATTATTTACCCCATGTAAACACAAGTTGAAAGCTAAAATAGTAAAAAATAGGGAAATAATATCTCAAGAATGGAAAAAATGCAAAAAGTGAGAAGAAGAACAATTAGTTCAAAGAATAAAGACAAAGAAAGAAAACATCAATTTTGCTATAATAGATATTGGAATATTATATTTAGATAAAATTACCCCTTTAACAATAAAATGAGAAGAACTATGTAATGAAAATCCATTAGCAAATTGACATAAACACAAAATTGAAATACAAATTACATTAAAAGATCAAAATAGTATAATATCTCAAAAACCCTTCAAGTAATTCTAAACATAGCAGTAGTGCATTTATAGTTAAGAACCATTCAGAACAAAAAAGAGGAAAAACAAGAATGGTTAATGATTATAGAATTTTAAATGAGAAAACAATTACATACAATTATCCCATACCTAATAAAATACTAAAAATGAGGCAAATACAACGATATAATTACTTCTCAAAGTTTGATTGTAAAAGTGGTTTTCACCAATTAAAATTAGCTGAAGATTCTAAGCAATTAACACCATTCAAAGTACCTAATGGATTCTATGAATGGAACGTATTACCATTTGGATATAAAAATGCCCCTGGAAGATTCCAAGCATTTATGGATAAATACCTAAATCAGTTACCAAATTGTGTAGTATATATTGATGATATACTGATATACTCCAAAACACAAGAAGAACATTATAAATTACTAAAATAATTAATAGAAATAATAAAAACTAGTGTAATAGTCTTAAGTAAAAAGAAAATGGAAATATTTAAAACACAAATAGAATTTTTAAGATTCGAAATAGATAAAGCAGAAGTAAAAATGCAAGAACATATAGCTCAAAAAATCATAAAATTTTAAAAAGAAATTAATGCCAAGAAAGAATTACAAAAATTCTTAGGAATAGTAAATCAAGTCAGAGAATTGTTCCAAAATTATCACAGTTTACAGAACCTCTTACTAAAAAGCTGAAAAATAGGTCATGATTTTAGGTGGACTGATACCGATTCAAAAAATTTAGAAAAAATCAAAGAACTAGTTAGAAGATTACCAAAATTATGTTTCCCTGATGAAGATAAAGAATTTGCGTGGATAGTAAAAACTGATGCTAGCGAAATTAATAATGGATATGGTGCAGTATTGAAATACAGATACAATAATGAAAAAAGAGAATATATATGTAGATACCATTCAGGAACATTCAAGGCAAATGAAACAAATTGGGATATTAATAAAAAGGACCTAAAAGCAGTTAAATATGGTATTAAAAAGTGTGAACCTTATATTGTTTGCAAAAAATTTATATTTAGAACAGATAACTGGATTGTTAAGTGTTGGCTGACACAAAAATTACAAGATTCTATTACAAGGAAGGAAATAAATAGGATTATAGCTGATATCAAACAATATGAGTTTACAGTTGAATTACTAAAAACTAATGAAAATTATTATGCCGATTATCTCTCCAGAGTTAGTTCAACAATTGATTCAAGAGAATCAAGAACAAAAACTATTAGAAGAGCTTGATCTAGTGAAAAGAAGTAGAGAATGCTCTAAAGAAAATGGCAATGGTCAGAGCTATCAAGAACAAGATAATGGTGCTAACCAAAGATACCAGGCCAAAGGCAAAGCTATTATAAGAAGAAGTTATGGATTCCCTTCTCAAAATAGAGATTTCCTAAACTATCAAATACAGACTTCTCCCAAAACATTTATCAATGACGAAGATTACCCCAGCTTATTCCCAGATACTACTTCCTTTAAAGACAAATTAACCCTTGGAACAAAACAGACAATGAACCCCTTAGTTAGACAATATATATCAAATTTCCTGACTATTGCCAACAAACTAAACACAGCTCCCCAAGTTACTATCCAAGATAAACATGGAGAAATAGAAAGAAGATATGTTACTTATCCTCTTCAAGAAACAAACGAGTTAATCGCATTACAAGGTTGTAATGCAAAGTTAATAATAAAGCAGCTTATGATTACGGATTACTCAATTCCGTATACACACTAACCGAAGAAGAGTTATCCTTAATCCCTAGCCTTTACAAGGTAACCATAAGTTATTTACAAATTACAAAATCTAAAATGATTTTTGTACGGTGTTACACAGCTACCGGGGAAGTTACTTATCAAGAGATAAAACCAGCCATGAGCTTTGTGAAAATAGGATGTACATCTGCGTACATCATTCCTGAAGAAATAAAGGTCCAACCAGAGATAAACTTTAATGAAGTGCAAGATATCCTTAGTGAAAAACGAGCTATAAAGTTATTTGTGAAGCCTTATGTCATGCTATTACTACGCCTATATGGATTAATCATAAAGAGATAAATACATTAATAATAACTCAAAGTAGGGAATATAGCCACGATGCGGAAGAAACTATGAAAGCATGGGTATGGAGTCTCCAACATCCAGATGAGCCTCCTCAAACAAGATACATCCCAAACAATTTTATGACAAAAGATACGATGAAGAAATATTGCAAGTGGATGCAACAAAATAATAAACACTTATGCCAGATGTGCAAAAATCAGCTGACAACTGTACCTATGATTGAAGACTTGGAAGATAAGGAAGAATCCTCTAGCAGTACAACCCAGGCCCCACAAGTTAATATAACCGACTAAAGGATGGTGGAGTTACTATAGAAGATAAGGATAAGAGATAAGGTGATAAGCCAAAATCTGTTGTAACCTTAGAAAAGGCAATTTCATATTTTTGTTGTTAACTTTGCATTTATAGAATTGGGAACAATTGTTAAATACATCATTATATATCAACTTAGAATGGTTTGGGATGTACATAATTAATTCAAAGTTGCTACTACTTATATCAATGATGCATAAATAGGTCATATAGTGGTTTAAATAGATAAAGTTGGTATCATTGTTTGGAGAAATGATTTTCATATTAGGATAATCTTTCATAGTTATGGAAGAAGCTAAGGTAAAATTCGTTCTTATGAACTAAGTATAAATTAAATCCTTTAGTTTATAATAATACTGAGATCCGTAATAATAATTCTATAACTTCATATAGGACTTGTACTATCTTAAATATGCTCTCATCGATTTCGTAAAATCATGATTTTAAACCAAGAGACAACTGGTAGTAGTAGTCCTTTTATGCCGTTGAATATGAGAAGACTATTGTGGACATAATACGTAAAACCTATGTGGTGAGGTGAAAAGGTGTGATCTTACTTAATTTGCTTTTAAGCTTAAGAGTTGAAGGGCGGATTAGTAATACTTATATGAAGGATGATAGAACTATTATTAACATATTGAAGTATATTATAAATGAAGGGATTGAGTTCAACCAAAGTTTATAAGAAAATCTCAAATACAAGATTCACTGAGTATATGAAAACATAAATAAGAAACGTTAAAAGAAATATAGATATTAGAAAATTTATTTTAGATTTTAGAATCATGAATTTACAAACTAAAATAGATGGTTATGACAATTATTTATATGAAGCACAAGATGCTTTTATCAAATTAATAACTAAAACCCAAAGAAAAAAAAAATAAACTCTTAGTAAGAAAAATAGAACTCCAACATATATAAAATTCGTTATATATATGACAATTAAATCTCAAATCAAAAAGGCTATAAGAAGAGCAAAATTAAAAATAATGCTAACAATTTTAGAAGCATATATTAAAAACTTAGGAAGTCGAAACAAAAGAAGAATGGGTAGAATAAATAAAGAAATGATAGCAGAATAAGCAAAACTAACAAAGGACAATAATGTTGAAGAAAAATTAAAAGACATAGACAACCAGATAGAAATGTTAAATATACAAATAAAAAAACATGAAGATATAGCTAGTAAAGCACATAAAGATTATAATGAATATAAGAAAAATAAATCAATCTTATACATATGAGTGAATTAGAGCAAGAAGGTAATCTAGTAAATAACCTAAAGATAATAAATACAAACATATTATTAATTATACAATTATTAAAGGATAGCAAGACTGAGTCTAGCAATACAAAAGTTCTACTAGAATTAGAAGAACATGGTTATGAGATTATCGATAAAAACATATTTAAAGAATACTCTCAGTTATTTCCCGAATTACATTTAAAGAAAATAATAGAAGTAGAATATAATAGAGTAATTAAACAACTAGAATAATGAATAAAGACGAAAAAATTATTGATGAAGAAATAATAAGATATAATGATGGTCTATTTCAAATATATAAAACAAATCATAATAGACAATTTGCAGAAATTATGAAAGGAAGATTATATTTAACAAAAGATAGAAAAAGAAATGATATTAGAAAATGAATTTGAAAGAGAAAGAAGATTTGCTAAAGAAAGGGACTTAGTAGAGATAACAAACATAGAAAGTAACAATCAAGAAAACAAAATAATAAATGACATATATAAAATATAAGATAAATTAGAGAGAAGATATGATGAAAGAATCAGGAATATAGAAGAATCAATAAAAATTATACATCATAATAATAAACAAATATTAGATAAAGTTTATAGAGTAGAAAATTATTTTAACGATGAAATACAAAAGTTTAAAATAGAGTATAATAACATATTTGACAAAATAGAAGAACAACTTATATTGAATGTAAAAGAAAAAAGTGAAATATCAGAAATTCAAGAATCAGATGACGAAACAATAATGAATAATACTAATAGAAACAATAGATACTGGAGTAGAAAGACTTGAAGTCAATAATATAGAAGAAAACAATGAAGATTTTAATTCAGACCAATCTAGTCAAGAATTGAGTTACTCAAAATATTCAGAATCTGAATTTATGACAGAAAAAGAAAAAGATCTTAATGTAATCACGGAAGATGATGATTATTATTACATGAAGACTAGTAGACACTAACCTATATTAAGAAAAAGAAATTATGGTATTTACAATAGAAATAATGAACATATATGGAAGTATCGAAGCAAAATAGAAGATAACTATATACCAAAAGATATTCAAGTAGGAGAAACCTTAAATTTAGATTGTTCTGAAAATGTTGTTTTAGATATACAAAATTGGGTAGCTAAAATAAATGCAAAATTAATTGAAGCAAAAATCCCAGTTAATATTGCATCTAATTATATTGAAGGAACTATCACAGGAATTGTTAAAAACTGGTTAACTCACATAAGAACAATAGAAAAAACATAAATAAGAAGTACTAAGATAGAAGGACATGAAATGACAAAGTCAACACAAATGTTGAAAAAATATGAAATTGCTATAAGAAGAGAATTTGGAAATTTAAATGCAGATTTAAAACATATAGAAGCTAAGAAACAATATAGTAAATCTAAATTATATAATATGGAAATATGCTCTATGTGCTCAGAAGATCTAAAAAGATATTATTGTGCTTTCCAAATGAATTATTATGAATTGGGAACAGAAACAACTGAGCAATTAGCAATATTTCGAAAATTATACTTTGAAATATTACCTATTCCTATAAATACTATGATTCAAGAAGCATACTCTAAAGAACCTAAATCAGGTACCTTAGGAGAACAAATATCTTTCTTACAAACTTGGTATAAAAACTGTTGTACAGAAGTTAATAACCAAAAAGCTTTTAAAAAACAAGTGATGCGTATGAGGAGTATTAATTATGTAGTATTCTAGTTCTGTTAGAATTCTATGTAATTTAGGTGTTTTAACTCCTAGTTCTGTTAGTAGTCTTGGTATTTTTCCTAGTTCTAGTAGGAATAGGACTCTTAATATCCTAATCCTAGTAGGATTAGAACTCCTAGTTATGTTAGGAATCTAATAGTTTATAAATTCTAGTTGAGTTAGAAATCCAAATCTTAGTTGGATTAGGATTCTAATTGGAGTAGAGTTAAATCATTAATAGGAGTCTAGTTAGTAGGCGCCAAGTTGAGCTTGTTCTACTTGGTTTAGGAGTGTGATTTCTTTATTATCTTGTTCGTAGTTTTCTAGACTTTGAAGGACTAGGGTTTATTTTGGTTGCTTCGTATTTGCAAGCCTATATAAAGGCTTTTTAATGCATTAATAAAATCAGAGAGAGAGTTTTGAGTTTTGATAAAAAAGTGATTCCTTTGTGAATTATTGTTGTTTTTGTCGAGATAGCAAAATAACACTGTTGAATCTAGCCGAGATAGCTTTATTCTTCAAACTTAGTTCAATTCATACCGAGATAGTTGAATTTTTCATATCCTTGTTACTTATTTTCATCCATTATTAGACCTAAAACACCATAGGCAAGTTCGAGTTTCATAAGCACACAAAAGGATCGAGTCAAGCCAAGAAAATCCACATCAAGTGGTATCAGAGCAGGGTTCATTAAGACGGCGCGTGAGGGTGCGTACGGTGGTCAAATTGTGCTTCTTTTGGTTCTTTGGAAATATAACATACAGGGCTACATCGTGTCAAAATTTCAGCCCAATCCAGTTAGTATCGAAGTCACAGCGATGAAAACATTCAGAGCTAATTTTCTGGCAGATTCGAGCAGTTTTCCGGTAAACTTTGGGAAATTCTTTCTCTTGGCATACAACGAATTTTTCATATTTTCTTAGCTTGAAATTGGACTAATTTTTGTCTAGTTTAAGATTGGAAAGTTTCATAATTTTTGAATAGCTCTTGATATTTATTCGAACACGTTTTTGATAATTGGTCAAAATCGAACTATTCTGGACCAGTTTTGGAAAACAACAAACTGCGAATAGCTGGCTTCGAATTTTTGAATAAAATTTTGCTCAGTGTTTCAGACATATAGAACTAAGTACTGACAAAATTTCACAAGATGTCAAGTAGTTTTGATGGGGTTTTGACATCTGAACTTTTGACTTAGATTGTGGACAGATTCTAACCTATATCAATGAAAACATGAATTGTTCTTTTCGTTCTTGTGATGGTCTTTCTAATGACGAAATATTTGATGAGTTATCACTACGACTACTACCAAAGTGGGATTTAATATATGATTCGACTCAAACTTTGGATGAAAAGCTTAATAAGCATCTTGAAGATGTTCCTTGCGACATAGTGAAAGAAATCTCAGATCTAATTGTTGTTGAAGAGGACGTAAAGGTTGAAGCTTTTTCTACTTTCCATGATAAATATTTGATCTTTGAGGTTTCTCATGTTGAAGATGAGTTAAATATTGAATCTTTGGCTTGTGCAAACAACAAAGCTCTGATCTTGGCCATCTCAGATCTAAAATAAGTGATTGCTGTGAAAGATATGAAACACCAAAATTTGGATGCTATAGATTAAATAAAAAACGTAGAAATAAAAGACCAAAGTTTAGGCCTAAGAAGTATAAAAAGTTTAAACCATATGGAAAATATAGACATATAAGAAGAAAAATCAAGCCTTTATGTAATTTCATTTGTTTAATTTTGTTAATGGCTGGTTTTTCTTTCTTATGTGACTGATTATTTTATTTCAGGGAACGACATACGTGTATAATTCCTTTGTCAAACCATATGTTTCAAAGCACGAGACTGATATTGATCGCAATTTGGTGGAGTTAAGAGTTAGAGCTGGGGATATGGCTTTCATGTACTGTCAGAAGGCTGCAAGCTATGGTCAGACTAGAGTTTTTGAGATTTTGTAGTATCTTGCTGCACAATCTACTCCAAGGCCTTTTTCTACTGCTACCCAGGTACACAATTTTTTAAAGTTATCCTTGTTTCGAGTGCTATGTGATCATTTTTGCTTGATTTCCTTGGTGTGTGTTTGGGTAACTAGGAGTTAAAATTTGCAGGATTGTTGTGATTTTGTTTAAAATCATTTTGTGCAACAATTATCAAGCAATTCTTTCACTTGTCCTGCCAACTGCTCGTTGGCAGCAGCAGCACCAACTCGCTGGTAGCACTAGCAGTGAAATAACGTTGACGTAGCTCGCTGGCATCCAATATGGCTTAATTAATGACTTACTCCCTGTTTTGCCACTCACCTCTGTTGTTCTAATTTGTTTAACTTATAGCTTTAGTTAAAGTATATATAAGCTTTCTAATATTTTAGATTATACCTCCAACATTTTCCTCTATAGGTCTATTGTTAATCAATTATTGATTAATGGCTTCTTTGAGGCTCTAAGGAATTAGCTTTCACTTGATTATTATTGGTATAGAATGCAAGTAGCTGAATGCACCAAAGAAAAAGGCTTGTTTCTTGTTAGGTCTTTTAGTATGCTATTGATAATTATATCGACTTATTGGCTACAATCTCATTCTCTGCCTAAATTGTACACTGAAACACGGAGAACTTTGTAGAGTACACGACCACGTCTAAGTCTTATATTCTCAACATACACCACATAGCCGTGTGGTTTTCCAGCACCACTTTTTGTTGCATTTCACTTCGCCTGCACTTTGTAGCTTCCTTATAAATTATTTTTCATTCAACCAAATGAAATATTTACCCTGAGATGATATAGCTCCTAGAATCTGTATTGATCAGTTAATACTAGTTGTGCCTTATCCCTTGTTATAATTTACGATTCTGTGTAATCTGAGTTTATTTTATTTGTGGATCTAAGCTTAATTGCATGATTTGGCTACTTTTTATTTGGTTTTGCATAAAGATTGCTTCTTTGAGTTTTGTTATGATTCCCAAGCTAGCCAAATCATGCAATTATAATTTATGATTCTATTGTTGTGAGATGATTGCATTCGGATTTCTTTTTTACTCTGGTTTTGTTGCATTTGAGTCTAATTTTGGTGCTTATGTTGAGATATTGAAGCTATTAGGAGTTTCATTAGCGGGCCTGTTTGCTATCAATTTTGTTCCTGGTTTTCGGTTTCCGGACTGTCTGTTGTTAGTTCTCATACTAAACATGACTAGTATAAGAATGGCTAATTTTGAATTTATGTACGCCATACTTCCTCCGTTCTTTATTCTATTGCACAATTGGTTTTTTACACTTCATCCACCACCCTTTCACTATCTATTGTGATTTTTAAATAAAAAAAATATAGTCATGTGGGGCTTGCTAGATTCGTCTCGATATATACTTTTTTTGAACCCTAGTTTTGATGATGACAAAGGAACAAAGATGCAAACTAAGTATTAGACTAACAAGGTGTTTAAGTGAATGAATTTCAAGGTATCAATGAAAGGAACAAAGAGAATACTAAGTCAAGGAAGAAATCAAGTTTGGATTTTGAAGACTAAGTGAAGATGTTTCATAATTTGGTACTGGAGCAGCATTGGAGCAAGAAGACTAAAGCAAGAATTTTTGTTTCTAGTTCCATTGTGAAGGAACGAGTAAGAATGGTAAGGAACTATGGCAATTTAGAATGAGAATGAGCGTTTGTTCCTTTGTAAGGAACAGACGAACTGACGCTTAACTAATAAGTTAAAGGAACTAACTATTAAAAGGAACTAGACTTAGGATGAAGCATTTCAACGGTTTGTTTGTGTCTGTTGAGTAATTTATGCCTAGAATCTAGGTAACCGTTTTATTTAAGGCAAATCTGATTTTAAGGAAAATCTTTTTAAGGATTTATTTTTATAAAGATAATAAAAATCCTTTTCGATTTTATGAATATATTTTAAAGATAATATTTTTAGTAAAAGGATTTTATTTTGGTATTTATAGTTAAAATAATGTTTTTAAATCAAATTTTCAAATTAATGCTTTAAGTGGTTGCTAAAATTAAGGGAGCAGTAACTCAATTCTCTCCCACGTTTAACAGTGATCATGGAGATCATGGGTTGATTGAGGAACGTGTTTCTTCGGGTATGGAACATCATGGGATAATGATTTTACCACTAACACATGTTTTAATCCCACGTTCTAAGTTATTGCCACTATAAATACTAATGTCTAATTAAGTTACAATGTGTGTCTGACCAAGTGAATTAGTGAGTTTAACTAAGTAAAGTGTCAGTGCCTTCATTTTCTCATAAAAGCCATTTGATCTTTGCCTTCTTACTCTAATTCCACTGAGTTTATTTTGATCAATTATATTTTGGTTTTTGGGGTAAGGGGACTTTGAGTGAAGTTCTGTAAGAGAGAAGCTTTAAGTCAAGCGAGTTAAAGTGAGAAAACTTCAAGTGAAGTTGAGATGAACAACTGTTAAGGGAACAGTTGTTCAGGAACTTGAGTTTATGAACTCAAGGTGTGGCCCGTGAGTAGAATTAGGTTGTAACAAAGTTGTTTGGCCTAATTAGTGAAAGAGTTGAGTTTAAAATTCCTAGTGGTCGAGGTTGTTTCTTTTTGTTGGGCCCAAGAAGTTTTTCCTCGTAAAAATCCCCTGTGTTCCTTTAGCTTGTTTCTTTGTTCAAGTTAAAAATTCCGCAAAAAGTTACGTTTATTTCTACACATACAATTCACCCCCCTCTTGTATTGTTCCTAGTGGAATAACAATTGGTATCAGAGCTAGAACTCACGAAAGGTAGGAAACCCTATTTAGAAAAAGATCCAAGGAACAATGGATACCACCGAGAAACTTGAGGAAGGTTACTCTACGCAAAGGCCTCCCATGTTCAATGGAAAGTTTTATTCCTACTGGAAGCACAGAATGGAGATATTCATCAAGGCCGAAAACTACCAGGTATGGAGAGTCATTGAGGTTGGTGATTTTGAGGTCAGAACTACTAATGACAAAAATGAGGTAATTCCTAAACCCTTATCTGAATATGACAAAGCTGATTTCGAAAAAGTCGAAGTAAATGCAATGGCTGTTAAACTCTTGCATTGTGGACTTGGACCCCATGAACACAATAGGATCATGGGATGCAAATCCGCAAAGCAAATATGGGATTTACTAGAAGTAACCCATGAAGGAACTAATGAAGTCAAGAGATCTAAAATTGATTTACTAATGAATCAATATGAACTGTTCTCCATGAAGACTAAGGAAAGCATACAAGAGATGTTTACTCGTTTTACTAACAATATTAATGAGCTAGCTTCTCTTGGTAAGTTTATTTCATCAGAAGAACAGGTTCGAAAAGTTCTTAGGAGTCTTCCTAAGGATAGATGGATGGCTAAGGTCACTGCTTTACAAGAAATAAAAGACTTCACTAAGTTCAACTTGGAACAGCTTGCTGGATCACTTATGACTCATGAGCTTCACCTTGATACTGAGTATGGTGAAAGTTCTAAGTAAAAATCCATTGCCCTCAAAGCAGATGATGAAGATGACTCTGACTCAGAAGAAGAGGAAGCATCACTCATGGTCCGAAAATTTCGAAAGATGTATAGGAACATGAAGAATGGGAACTACAAAGGTAAAACTAAAAGGTTTTCTAACAAAGCTGCTTGTCATAAATGTCGTAGTACAGAACACTTCATCAAAGAATGTCCACTTTGGGAAAATGATAAGACCAAAGAAAGGAACAAGGAACGCTTCGCTGAAAGGAACAAGGAATCCAAATCACCTTTCTCTAAAGCGAACGTTCGAAAGGCTATGATAGCAGTTTGGGGAGATTCAGAGACTGAAGAGGAAGAAGAACAAAAAACTGAAGAAACTGCAAATCTTTATCTCATGGCAAACACTGACGAAAAAGAAGATGAAGAAAAAGTTGAGGTAAGCCAACATGGACTTGAATCAGACTTAGATGGCAAAACTAGGCCTGAAATTTATGATCTTCTTTATGATGCAATTCTTGAATGTAGAGATGAACGTGAAAAACGTGAGCAAACTGAACAAGCTGTTAAAGTTTGTAAAGAACATACAGAATGGCTTAAGAAAATGAGAACGGATGTTGAAACTAGGTTCTTTGATTTATTTGATAAGAATTTAAAAATCAAGGAATCATATGAGAGTGTGAAGAATGAAAATTATTTAATTAATTTAGAAATTTCACACTTAAAGGAATTTGTCCCTGTTCTAAGTTCCTTTGATATTAGATCAACCCCTTTGAAAGGGTACAGATCTGAGATTGAAAATTTGAATAAAGAGAAAAATGTTTTAAAGGAACAGATCTATAATCACAAGAAGCAACTGGTTGTTGCAAGGAACAGAGGCAAAGTGATGGTTGTTCCTAAATGGATTGAGAGACCACAGACTAAAAGAAAAGAAGGTCTCGGTTTTGAAAACTACAAGAAGAAGAACAAGAATAAGAAATATGTTGACCTACCAAGTGATAAAATTTGCATGTACTGTGGTAAGATAGGTCATTACATAACTCAATGTCAACTAAGAAGTGGAATGATTGGCAAAAATGAGAAATTGAGCAACATGAAATGGGTTGCCAAAACAAGTGCTAGTCAAGAACAGGAACCCACGAAACAAGGGGTTCCTACAACTAACAACTAGTTGATTTTTGCAGGTTGGAGTGAGGGGGAACAACACTTGGTATCTTGATAGTGGTTGTTCTAAGCATATGACAGGAGACAAATCTAAGTTTCTCTCACTCTCAACCTATGAAGGTGGAAGTGTGACTTTTGGTGACAATTAGAAAGGTAACATAGTTGCCATGGGTAAGGTTGGTAAGTCACCATCACATTCCATTGATAATGTATTTTTAGTTGAAGGTTTAAAGCATAATCTGTTAAGTATTTCCCAATTCTGTGACAAGGGAAATGTTGTTTAATTTAATAGTGAATAATGCTTGATCGTTAACATTAACTCTAAGACTGTCATCTTGGAAGGAACAAGGAAAGGAAACACATATATTGTGGATCTTGATCTTGTTCCTAAAAACAATTTGACATGCCTTAGTGTTATTGAAGATGATCCACTCTTATGGCATAAGCATCTAGGACATGCTAGCTTTTCATTACTTGACAAACTTCGATCAAAAGATCTTGTTTTGGGATTACCATCTATAAAATTTCATATTGATCAAGTTTGTGATGCATGTGCCAAAGGAAAGCATATTAGATCCTCTTTCAAATCTAAAACTGTTGTGAGCACCATAAAACCTTTAGAATTAATTCATATGGATTTGTGTGGCACCATGAGAATTCAAAGTAGAAGTGGAAAGAGGTATGTGTTAGTTATTGTTGATGACTACTCTAGGTATACTTGGGTTATTTTTCTCTCTAGTAAGGATGAGACTTATGATGAGTTCCTTGTCTTTGCTAAAAGAGTTCAAAATTTGAGTGGTCACAAATTAATGCATATTAGATCCGATCATGGTAAAGAATTTGAAAATTATAAATTTGATGACTTAAGCAGAAACCCTGGCCTAGATCATAATTTTTCTTCCCCTAGGACACCACAACAAAATGGGGTTGTAGAAAGGAAAAATAGAACTTTGGAAGAAATGGCTAGGACCATGCTAATTGCTAGTGAACTTCCAAGGAACTTTTAGGCGAGGTCATTATCTTGCTTGTCACATAATAAATCGTGCCATGATGAGACCTATCATTAACAAAACTCCTTATGAGCTTTATTTTGGAAAGAAACCCAATATTACTCATTTCAGAACATTTGGTTGCAAATATTTTGTTCATAACAATGGGAAAGATAATCTTGGAAAATTTGATGCCAGGAGTGATGAAGCAATATTCTTAGGATATTCATCACATAGTAAGGCCTATAGAGTTTACAATTAAAGAACTATGAGTGTTGAAGAAAGTGTCCACATAATCTTTGATGAATCTGACAACTTTAATCCAAGTAAACAGGTTGATGACTTTGAGATTGGCTTGGTACGACCAAATGAGAAAGATGCAGATTCAACTGAGGAAGAAGAAATAAAAGAGGAAAGGAACGAAGGAGATGAAAACATTCATAACAATGATGTTCCTGTTCCTCAAGATGATGGAGTTGTTCATGTTCCTACTAAGAACGAGAATGTTGAAGGAACTGATTCAACAATTGCTGAAAAAGGAACAAATGAACAAAGCTCCTCATCCTCTCATGAAACTCAAGAGGAACAACCTGTTCCTATAAGGGAGTTTCAACCAAAACCTTGGAGACATCAAAAATCACATCCAGTGGAACTCATAATATGTGACATATCGAAAGGTACGCAAACTAGATCTCCGTTAAGGAATTTTTGTGCATTTCATGCGTTCTTATCAATGATAGAACCAAGAAATCATGAAGAAGCCCTAACTGATTCTGATTAGATCACTGCTATGCAAGCTGAATTAAATGAGTTCGAAAGAAACAAGGTATGGCATCTAGTTCCCTCTTCTAAACAACAAAAAGTGATTGGCTTAAAATGGGTGTTTAGAAATAAACTAGATGAGTATGGAACAATTGTAAGGAACAAAGCTAGACTTGTAGTAAAAGGTTATAATCAACAAGATGGAATTGACTATGAAGAAACCTTTGCTCCTGTTTCTAGACTTGAAGCCATTAGAATACTAATTGCATTTACTGCTTATATGGGATTTAAACTATATCAAATGGATGTCAAGTGTGCATTTTTAAATGGCTATTTAAATGAAGATGTATATGTTGAACAACCCCCTGGATTTGAAAGCAATGATCTCCCAAACCATGTCTACAAGCTTGACAAGGCTCTTTATGGGTTAAAGCAAGCGCCTAGGTCATGGTATGAGAGATTATCAAAGTTCCTTTTAGAAAACAACTTTAAAAGAGGAAAGGTGGATAAAACTTTATTTATAAAATCGAAAGGAACTGACATACTACTTGTTCAAATATATGTTGATGACATTATTTTCGGAGCAACTAATGAATCATTGTGCAAAGAATTCTCAAAACTTATGAGTAATGAATTTGGGATGGGTATGATGGGTGAGTTAAATTTCTTTCTTGGGTTACAAATTAAGCAAACTGAAAAAGGAATAATCATTCACAAACAAAAATACATAAAGGAACTGCTAAAGAAATATGGCCTCGAAAATTCAAAGATAAATCACACTCCTATGGAAACTTCAACTAGATTAGATGAAGATTCCATAGGAACAAGTGTTGATCAAACAAAATATAGAGGCATGATTGGTTCACTTTTGTATCTAACTGCTAGTCGTCCAGACATAGCTTTTAGTGTTGGTTTGTGTGCTAGATTTCAAGCTAATCCCAAGGAGTCTCATCTAACTGCCGTGAAGAGAATTCTTAGATATCTTAAAGGAACAGATGATCTTGGACTTTTCTATCCAAGAAGTGATACATTTGAGTTAAGAGGATATGCTGATGCTGATTATGCTGGGGATCTTGTAAATAGGAAAAGTACCTCAGGTATGGTTCAATTTCTTAGTCATAGTTTAGTTTCTTGGAGTACCAAGAAACAAAACACAGTTGCTTTATCCACTGCTGAAGCAGAATATGTAGCTGCTGCTGCATGTTGCTCACAAATGCTTTGGATAAAACAACAACTTTGTGACTATGAAATAATCTTTAATTGTGTTCCTATTTATTGTGATAATACTAGTGCCATTAGTATTTTAAAAGATCCAGTGCATCATTCAAGAGTTAAGCATATACATATCAGACATCACTTTCTAAAAGAAAATATGGAAAAAGGTTTGATTAAACTTGAGTTTTGTCAAACTGAAAATCAGATTGCCGATATACTAACTAAGCCTCTACAAAGAGATAGATATGAAAAATTAAGGCTTGAGTTAGGTTTAATAAAACTTAAGTAATTGTTCCTATTCCAATCCCCCATGTCTGAATTGATTTGTCTTACTCTATGTGATATTAAGTGACTTTGATTAATTGCCTAAGACCATTGCAAATTAAGATGTTAAAAACATGTACATGGATTCAAAGGAATAAAGCAACTCACAAATGTCACATAATACTCCCCTTATTGTTCCTACGTTAAAGAAACATGCATGATATGAAGAATGTTGACATTAAGCATAAGTTGTTCCTATAGCACAAGTTCCTTAGAATTTATTTTCTTTCCATAAATAAAAAAATCCATAAAAATCAAAAATCTGAAAATCCCAAAAATATAGGAATCATATTTAATTAAGTCATGATTCCCCTTTTATCTTTTCTTTTATTTTTATCTTTTAATTTTGTTTTTTATCCTTTTAATTTTTACGCGTGTAACTCCTCATTCACTGTTACATGCATCTTCTTCTTTCTTCCATTCCAAACCGTGTTCCTTAAAAGCTTCAACTTCACCATTATTCATCTCCTTCACACCTCTTCGCACGACATAAAATCTCAAATTCTTTTCACCAAATGGCAAAAACCTCACTCAATTCACCTTTTTCAAGAATAAAAACTCCCAAAACCTCTCAAATGGAAAACCCCTCTTCTCCATCCAAAACCCTAGAAATCGAAAAATCTCAAGAAACAACAATGGCGGTAGAAGAGCAAAAATTGGAGTCACCTAGGAGAAGTGTGAGAAGAAGAAAACTAATTAGGGAAGATGATGAAGAAGAATCCCCGGAACAAGTAAAGGGGGAAGAAGAAGCTACACCTGTTCCTTCCAAAGGAATTGTTGCTTCTTCTTCCAAGAAACGAGTGGAAAGAAGTGATTCAAGGTATGTCTTAGGATTTTGTGTTGATTTGGAGTGGGCTAAGAAAGTTAGATTCAATGAATTAACCGACATACTAAAGGAACAGGGTATGGAATACCTGTTTGAAACCGCTTTTAACAATGCCTTAGTTCCTCTAGCAATGGATGAATTTTGTGCAAACTTCATCAACACTGATGGAGTATGTACTACGGAAGTTAGGGGGAAGAAAATAAAATTTTCCCAAGAAACTTTAGCAAAAATATGGGAAGTTCCTTGCAAAGGAACTGATCTGTATTTTAAGAGGAATGGAACTGTTGCCTTTCCCAATTTCTCCCAAGATGACATTGTTGAATCTTTTGGGGGAACTGCTGGCCAAAGTAAAATAAATCACAATCTTCTTTCTCCTATCCATAAAATTCTGTTTAATCTTGTTTGGAGAGCACTCATTTCTCGAATTGAAAAGAGGAATGAGGTGGGTCTCTTAGATATGTGTTACATGTTTTACCTTGACCACCACATTCAAATAAACTTCCCTTCTCTCTTTATCCAACATCTAACTCATTGCATTGAAAATCATTGTGTTATTGGCTATGGTGCATTGATCACCTCTCTTCTTTCTCACTTTAAAGTGAAGACTACTAGTTGGCCTACCTTGGGAATAAAACAAGGAAATATTCTCAATGAAAAGACTTTATGTGGTTTGGATCTCTCTGTCCAAGATGGAGTGTTAACTCAAGGGACAATTGCTCCTAGTTCCTCTCACAAGAGAAAACTTCCTAAGGCAGTAGAAGAGGAACCAGTGGAAGTCATACTGGAGGAACAAGTTCCTGCCCCTACAGAACCAAAGGAACAGAAACCCAAGAGGCGCAAGACAGTTGCCAAAAAGTCTTCCCCTCCTGTTTCCAAGAGAGTTAGACAAAGCACTAGATTGAAAATTGCTAAAGCTGTCCCTGTTCCTTCAAATAAGGACTCTCCTTTAGTCCTATCAGAGGAACAGGATCACAACTCTCCTAAGGAACCAACTCCTCCATCCTCACCAAAAATCCCAGTTACTCTTACATCTATTCCCTCTATCTCTCCCTCATCCTTCTCTATTCCTTCCAGTTTTGAACAATTGAAGGTTGAGATGACAGAACCAAATCCTTTTTCCTCTACGTCCACTGACCTTCCGCTACAACCACCTTTTCTTCCTTCCATTTATACCACCACCTCACCTTCTGTTTCTTTCAAAGGAACAGCAGGTCCATCCCAAGAAAACACCCCAGTTCCTCCACCTAAACCATCCACTGCCTCTGGTTCTAAGGGAAAGGAACAAGTTCCTTCGGATGAATTTGGTTGGGTTAATGAAGTATGTCTCCATGCTCAACATATGATTAAGTTTTACAATCATCTTCACTAGACTCTAGATGCTAAAACTGATAAAATGATGGGTTTGATGAAAGTTCTTAGTGATACTGTGATTGAACAACAAAAGAACATGGAGATGATGGCCCAAGCCATTAACAGTTTGAAGCAACAACTTGATGGGAAACATGGAGAGGTGATGAAGAAGTTGGAAAAAGTGGTTGAGGAAGAAGTCGTTGTGGAACACCATTCTCCTTCCCTTCCACATGTCTAGTTCGTGTTACTCTTAAAGGAACAAGAATTCTTAGGTTTTGTTTCTTTTCTTTTCTTCTTTTTCTCTTTTGTACTTTAATGGAACAAGTGCTATAAAAATATGACTTTTACTATATTTTTTTCCGTTTGTGATTTGTGTGCATAATTCCTTACTTGTTACTCTTAAAGGAACAAGAATTCTTAGCTTTTGTTTCTTTTCTTTTCTTCTTTTTCTCTTTTGTACTTTAATGGAACAAGTGCTATAAAAAGATGACTTTTACTATATTTTTCTTCGTTTGTGATTTGTGTGCATAATTCCTTACTTGGAATGGCTAGTATTATGTGATTACTGTTTGAGCAAGTCTAACCTTTAAAATTCCTAACTTAACCAATTTTGGTGGTTGTTAATGGTCTCAAGGTCTTGTCCATAGCAGTCTTCCCAAAATCACCAAGCGTTTGATCTTTTTTACGATGACAAAGTGGGAAAAGATAAGAAACAAACTAAGTTGAAAAAATTGAAAAAGTTGAAAAAATTAAAAAAGTTGAAAATTTTCAAAAAATTGAAAAAATAATCTGCCTTAATTAAATTATATAAATTATTATTTTATCTTTTTCATTCTCTTATGTTATTTGTTGTTTTCCTTAGTTTGTAACTTTTTTGTCATCATCAAAAAGGGGAAAATTGTTGAACCCTAGTTTTGATGATGACAAAGGAACAAAGATGCAAACTAAGTATTGGACTAACAAGGTGTTTAAGTAAATGAATTTCAAGGTATCAATGAAAGGAACAAAGAGAATACTAAGTCAAGGAAGAAACCAAATTTGGATTTTGAAGACTAAGTGAAGATGTTTCATAATTTGGTACTGGAGCAGCATTGGAGCAAGAAGACTAAAGCAAGGCTTTTTGTTTCTAGTTCCTTTTAAAGGAACGAGTAAGAATGGTAAGGAACTATGGCAATTTAGAATGAGAATGAGCGTTTGTTCCTTTGTAAGGAACAGACGAACTGGCGCTTAACTAATAAGTTAAAGGAACTAACAATTAAAAGGAACTAGACTTAGGATGAAGCATTTCAACGGTTTGTTTGTGTCTGTTGAGTAATTTATGCCTAGAATCTAGGTAACTGATTTATTTAAGGCAAATCTGATTTTAAGGAAAATCTTTTTAAGGAAAAGATTTTATTTTATAAAGATAATAAAAATCCTTTTCGATTTTATTAAAATATTTTAAAGATAATATTGTTAGTCAAAGGATTTTATTTTGGTATTAATAATTAAAATGTTTTTAAATCAGATTTTTAAATTAATGCTTTAAGTGGTTGCTAAAATTAAGGGAGCAGTAACTCAATTCTCTCCCACGTTTAACAGTGATCATGGAGATCATGGGTTGATTGAGGAACGTGTTCCTTCGGGTAAGGAACATCATGAAATAATGATTTTACCACTAACACATGTTTTAATCCCACGTTCTTAGTTATTGCCACTATAAATACTAATGTCTAATTAAGTTCCAATGTGTTTCTGACCAAGTGAATTAGTGAGTTGAACTAAGTAAAGTGTCAGTGCCTTCATTCTCTCATAAAAGCCATTTGTTCTTTGCCTTCTTACTCTAATTCCACTGAGTTTATTTTGATCAATTGTATTTTGGTTTTTGGGGTAAGGGGACTTTGAGTGAATTCTGTAAGAGAGAAGCTTTGAGTGAAGCAAGTTAAAGTCAAAAAATTTCAAGTGAAGTTGAGAGGAACAACTGTTAAGGGAACAGTTGTTCAGGAACTTTAGTTTAGGAACTCAAGGTGTGGCCCGTGAGTAGAATTAGGTATTAACAAAGTTGTTTGGCCTAATTAGTGAAAGAGTTGAGTTTAAAATCCCTAGTGGTCGAGGTTGTTTCTTCTTGTTGGGCCCTAGAAGTTTTTCCTCGTAAAAATCCCTTGTGTTCCTTTAGCTTGTTTCTTTGTTCAAGTTTAAAATTCCGTAAAAAGTTACGTTTATTTCTACACATACAATTCACCCCCCCTCTTGTATTGTTCCTAGTGAAATAACAACTTTCAAAATATCAATTTTTTACAAGTTTACTAAAGTAATTATAGATATTAAGAGGTAAATTTGTGCATTGGCAAGTATGAAAACTCAATTGTTACAACAGAAAAAGAACGGAGGAAGTATATCATAAGACATTTAAAATCCTAAAACTAGAAATTAATAGTGGCCAATGAAACTGAATTGCGCTTAGCTAAAATTTGGTTGTTTCTTGTTAATTTGAT
Source organism: Beta corolliflora (assembly GCA_947648045.1). Lineage (NCBI taxonomy): Eukaryota > Viridiplantae > Streptophyta > Magnoliopsida > Caryophyllales > Amaranthaceae > Beta > Beta corolliflora. The sequence continues at coordinate 1,545,347 of CANSZD010003125.1, read as the reverse complement.
GCTGGAACTCATTCCGGTGATGGAAAATTGATCCTTGTGAGTCTCAAGGAAGGACATACTATTCTTTTGCCTTGAGTATGGTGGCTCTGAATTCAAGCTTGAGGAAAAAATGTGAGTTAGGTTTTATGCTTGATTATTTGTTTCAATATCTTCTATTAGAATACTGGGGAAGCTAAATTAACTGCAGCTTTATGTAGATTTATGTTGACGTATATTTGGGACTGGGGATTAGGAAATTTCTAGTGTAAAATTCCTGCAATAGATGAGGCACATGATTTCTTTGAAAAATCTGGTTTCAGTTGAATATTAAGAAATGATGACATATAATGTAGCAGAGATGATGTTTTAGATTTATATCATGGCAGTCTATACTTCTTCAATATAGTTCATCTTCACCAAAATCTGCTTTAGGTCCTTCATAGTGAGTGAGGTTATGAACGATATCAGATAGCAATAATTGGTACTCTTAATTTTCTATGGGAGATATGATAGGATCCATATCTTTTTATAAAATCATTATATGTTGAAGAAATAAGCCTTTTGTGTATGGGCGATGAAATGCAAACATGCATAGTGCTAACTATAGTACTATATTAGCACCACACTACTCATGAAAATTGTGAAATATCTTGCAGCATACTGCATGATCTTGGTCGCTTTAATAGCTAAAGTGAATAGCAATACATACTCCTGATTCAATTGATGTACATTATTATAATTGAGTCTCGCATTTGTGTTTGTGACTTTATCACGTTCACTTCTTGCAGGTTTCATCTCTATAAGGAAGATGACATAGTTGGAACTCTACATGACTGATTTCAATTCAACGGTAGTTTCTCGTTGCACTAAAGCAACTTATTTATCTGCTCAAGCAACCTGTTGCAGGTATTAGTTCATCTCTGATGCTTCAAGATTCTAGCTTTTGTTAGTTAAGACGGCAGCTCACGGGCCACAGCAACACATCGGGGGCCATCTTGTCTTTTCAGTGGACAACCTCACCAATTCAGGTGGTGAGTTTTTACCTGTACTTTGGTCTCTTGTAGTTTGTCTAAGAATGGTGTTATCTAAATTCTTCGTAATCATTCTTATTTATTCATTGTTGTGCTCTAACCTATTAAATTCCCTTTTCTTAAGCAGAAGGTGATACACGGCCGTGTTTGAACACACTTCAGTTTCTTCACAAGAAGGAAACACTCAATCTGGTGATTAGTTGAATCCATCTATTCCATTATAATTAGACCGCATACCAAATTTAATCCATCTATTCCATTGTAAGTGTTAATAGCTTATCTTGCTTCACCCCGTCCCCTGTATATTGATTTCAATTATTGTCAATGATGGATCCAACATTGTGATGAGTTTAATTTCTATGACACCTGATTAGCACCTGAATTCAGAAGTGCAATTCGTTTCATTTAGCTTGGCATGAATTGTATTCTTGTTTCATATTTTTTTGTCTCTGACTTGTTAGATGTGACACTAGATATAGTATAAACCAGACCTAATTTTGCAGCAGTCACTCTGAAATCTACTAGTTTAAATTCTGGTTTGTTCAACATTGATTTGTGGATCTTGTGAAGCATGGCACCTGTTCTTGTTTCTTTTAGTTCTACATGCTATATTTTAGAATTTTATTTTTTCAGTTATGAGTACTGAAGGTTCTCTATGATTGGTGGCACAACTAGTGGAATGGCGACAAGATTAAACAAATGGGAAGACAAGAAAATTGAACCTGGCTTCTTATGTTAAAGTACTGTTGTTGACGAGTTTGTTGTTGCTGTTGCTAAGTATTATCAGCAGGGATTTTCATGGCTTGTGTTTATATAAACTGACAGTTGTAGTTCTTGTAATTTACAATATAATTGTTATTTATATGTAATATCTCTTGTATCTATGAATATTGTTAGAAATGATCTATATAATTGATAGTGCATACATTTACAATAAAAAAACCAAAAAAATATTTTTTCTTATTATTTTTGGGCCTGAAATGCTCCGGGTTTTCATCACAATCGGAGCATTTGTCAGCACAAATGCTCCGGTTTTTCCCTATCAACCGGAGCATTTGATGCATCTTGGGCTTGTAAAAGACATCAAATGCTCCGGTTTTAAGCACAACCGGACCATTTGAGAAAATTAATGATCCGGTTTTCAACCGGAGCATTTGTAGAATGCTCAATTGCTCGTATGACGTCTGCTACGCGTCAAATACGTAGCATTTGGGCACTATTTAACCGGAGCATTTAAGCATTTTTCCACTAGTGCATTCATAACAAAAAAGAGGAAAAACAAGAATGGTTATTGATTATAGAATTCTAAATGAGAGAACAATTACATACAATTATCCAATACCTAATAAAATACTAAAAATGAGACAGATACAAGGTTATAATTACTTCTCAAAATTTGATTGTAAAAGTGATTTTCACCAATTTAAATTAACTGAAGAATCTAAACAATTAACAGCATTCAAAGTACCTAATGGATTTTATGAATGGAATGTATTACCATTTGGATATAAAAATGCCCCTGGACGATTCCAAGCATTTTTGGATAAATATCTAAATCAATTACCAAATTGTGTAGTATATATTGATGATATACTAATGTACTCCAAAACACAAGAGGAACATTATAAATTATTAGAATAATTAATAGAAATAATAAAAAATAGTGGAATAGTCTTAAGTAAAAAGAAAATGGAAATATTAAAAACACAAATAGAATTTTTAGGATTTGAAATGGATAAAGCAGGAGTAATAATGCAAGAACATATAGCTCAAAAAATCATAGAATTTCAAAGAGAAATTAATACCAAGAAAGAATTACAAAAATTCTTAGGAATAGTAAACCAAGTCAGAGAATTTGTTCCAAAATTATCACAATTTACGAAACCACTTACTAGAAAGCTGAAAAAAGATCATGATTTTAGGTGGACTGATACCGATTCAAAAAAATTCGAAAAAATCAAAGAACTAGTTAGAAGATTACCAAAATTAAGTTTTCCCTGATGAAGATAAGGAATTTGTGTGGATAGTAGAAACTGATGTTAGCGAAATTAATAATGGTTATGGTGCGGTATTGAAATACAGATACAATAATGATAAAAGAGAATATATATGCAGATACCATTCACGAACATTCAAGGCAAATGAAATAAATTGGGATATTAATAAAAAGGAGCTAAAAGCAGTTAAATATGGTATTAGAAAGTTTGAACCTTATATTGTTTACAAAAAAATTATATTAAGAACAGATAACAGGACTGTTAAGTGTTGGCTGACACAGAAATTACAAGATTCCATTACAAGGAAGGAAATAAATAGGATTATAGCTGATATCAAACAATATGAGTTTACAGTTGAATTATTAAAAACTAATGAAAATTATTATGCAGATTATCTCTCCAGAGTTAGTTCAACAATTGATTCAAGAGAATCAAGAACAAAAACTATTGAGAAATAAGTTATCACAAGAGCTTAATCTATTGAAAAGAAGTAGAGAAAGCTCTAAAGATAATGGCAGTGGCCAGAGCTATCAAGAACAAGATAATGGTACTTTAATTCAATTACATTATAATTTACTCAAGTGTTATATTTAGTTATTTGATTACCTACTTCGTTCAATTCAATTACATAATAACTTACTCAAGTATTTTATTAAGTTATTTTATTAACTCCTTCGTTCAATTCAATTACATAATAACTTACTCAAGTGTTTTATTTTGTTATTTGATTAACTCCTTCGTTCAATTCAATTACATAATAACTTACTCAAGTGTTTTATTTTGTTATTAGATTAACTCCTTCGTTCAATTCAATTACATAATAACTTACTCAAGTGTTTTATTTAGTTATTTGATTAACTCATTCGTTCAATTCAATTACATTATAACTTACTCAAGTGTTTTATTTAGTTATTTGATTAACTCATTCGTTCAATTCAATTACATTATAACTTACTCAAGTGTTTTATTTAGTTATTTGATTAACTCATTCGTTCAATTCTATTACATAATAACTTACTCGAGTGTTTTATTTAGTTATTTGATTAACTCTTTTGTTCAATTCAATTACATAATCACTTACTCAAGTGTTTTATTTAGTTATTTGATTAACTCCTTCGTTCAATTCAATTACATTATAACTTATTCAAGTGTTTCATTTAGTTATTTGAGTCAATTCAATTACATAATAACTTACTCGAGTGTTTTATTTAGTTATTTGATTAACTCTTTCGTTCAATTCAATTACATAAAAACATACTCAAGTGTTTTATTTAGTTATTTGATTTACTCTTTCGTTCAATTCAATTACATAATAACTTACTCCAGTGTTTTATTTACTTATTTGATTAACTCCTTCGTTCAATTCAATTATATTATAACTTTCTCGAGTGTTTTATTTAGTTATTTGATTAACTCCTTCGTTCAATTCAATTACATAAAAACTTACTCAAGTGTTTTATTTAGTTATTTGATTTACTCCTTCGTTAAATTCAATTACATAATAACTTACTCAAGTGTTTTATTTAGTTATTTGATTAACTCCTTCGTTCAATTCAATTACATAATAACTTACTCAAGTGTTTTATTTAGTTATTTGATTAACTCCTTCGTTCAATTCAATTACATTATAACTTACTCAAGTGTTTTATTTAGTTATTTGATTAACTCCTTCGTTTAATTTAATTATATTATAACTTACTCAAGTGTTTTATGTAGTTATTAGATTAACTCATTCATTCAATTCAATTACATAATAACTTACTCAAATGTTTTATTTAGTTATTTGATTAACTCATTCGTTCAATTCAATTACATAAAAACTTACTCAAGTGTTTTATTTAGTTATTTGATTAACTCATTCGTTCAATTCAATGACATTATAATTTACTCAAGTGTTTTATTTAGTTATTAGACTAACTCCTTCGTTCAATTCAATTACATTATAACTTTCTCGAGTGTTTTATTTAGTTATTTGATTAACTCATTCGTTCAATTCAATTACATAAAAACTTACTCAAGTGTTTTATTTAGTTATTTGATTAACTCATTCGTTCAATTCAATGACATTATAATTTACTCAAGTGTTTTATTTAGTTATTAGATTAACTCCTTCGTTCAATTCAATTACATTATAACTTTCTCGAGTGTTTTATTTAGTTATTTGATTAACGCCTTCGTTCAATTCAATTACATAAAAACTTACTCAAGTGTTTTATTTAGTTATTTGATTAACTCCTTCGTTCAATTCAATTACATAATAACTTACTCCAGTGTTTTATTTACTTATTTGATTAACTCCTTCGTTCAATTCAATTATATTATAACTTTCTCGAGTGTTTTATTTAGTTATTTGATTAATTCCTTCGTTCAATTCAATTACATAAAAACTTACTCAAATGTTTTATTTAGTTATTTGATTAACTCATTCGTTCAATTCAATTACATAAAAACTTACTCAAGTGTTTTATTTAGTTATTTGATTAACTCATTCGTTCAATTCAATGACATTATAATTTACTCAAGTGTTTTATTTAGTTATTATATTAACTCATTCGTTCAATTCAATTACATTATAACTTACTCGAGTGTTTTATTTAGTTATTTGATTAACTCTTTCGTTCAATTCAATTACATAAAAACTTACTCAAGTGTTTTATTTAGTTATTTGATTAACTCCTTCGTTCAATTCAATTACATAATAACTTACTCCAGTGTTTTATTTACTTATTTGATTAACTCATTCGTTCAATTCAATTATATTATAACTTACTCAAGTGTTTTATTTAGTTATTTGATTAACTCCTTCGTTCAATTCAATTACATAATAACTTACTCAAGTGTTTTATTTAGTTATTTGATTAACTCCTTCGTTCAATTCAATTACATAATAACTTACTCCAGTGTTTTATTTAGTTATTTGATTAACTCTTCGTTCAATTCAATTATATTATAACTTACTCAAGTGTTTTATTTAGTTATTTGATTAACTCCTTCGTTCAATTAAATTAAATTATAACTTACTCGAGTGTTTTATTTAGTTATTTGATTAACTCCTTTCGTTTAATTCACTTACATTATAACTTACTCTAGTGTTTTATTTAGTTATTTGATTAACTCATTCGTTTAATTCAATTACATTATAACTTACTCAAGTGTTATATTTAGTTATTTGATTAACTACTTCGTTCAATTCAATTACATAATAACTTACTCAAGTATTTTATTAAGTTATTTTATTAACTCCTTCGTTCAATTCAATTACATAATAACTTACTCAAGTGTTTTATTTTGTTATTTGATTAACTCCTTCGTTCAATTCAATTACATAATAACTTACTCAAGTGTTTTATTTTGTTATTAGATTAACTCCTTCGTTCAATTCAATTACATAATAACTTACTCAAGTGTTTTATTTAGTTATTTGATTAACTCATTCGTTCAATTCAATTACATTATAACTTACTCAAGTGTTTTATTTAGTTATTTGATTAACTCATTCGTTCAATTCAATTACATTATAACTTACTCAAGTGTTTTATTTAGTTATTTGATTAACTCATTCGTTCAATTCTATTACATAATAACTTACTCGAGTGTTTTATTTAGTTATTTGATTAACTCTTTTGTTCAATTCAATTACATAATCACTTACTCAAGTGTTTTATTTAGTTATTTGATTAACTCCTTCGTTCAATTCAATTACATTATAACTTATTCAAGTGTTTCATTTAGTTATTTGAGTCAATTCAATTACATAATAACTTACTCGAGTGTTTTATTTAGTTATTTGATTAACTCCTTCGTTCAATTCAATTACATAAAAACATACTCAAGTGTTTTATTTAGTTATTTGATTTACTCTTTCGTTCAATTCAATTACATAATAACTTACTCCAGTGTTTTATTTACTTATTTGATTAACTCCTTCGTTCAATTCAATTATATTATAACTTTCTCGAGTGTTTTATTTAGTTATTTGATTAACTCCTTCGTTCAATTCAATTACATAAAAACTTACTCAAGTGTTTTATTTAGTTATTTGATTTACTCCTTCGTTCAATTCAATTACATAATAACTTACTCAAGTGTTTTATTTAGTTATTTGATTAACTCCTTCGTTCAATTCAATTATATTATAACTTACTCAAGTGTTTTATTTAGTTATTAGATTAACTCCTTCGTTCAATTCAATTAAATTATAACTTACTCGAGTGTTTTATTTAGTTATTTGATTTACTCCTTTCGTTTAATTCAATTACATTATAACTTAGTCAAATGTTTTATTTAGTTATTTGATTAACTTCTTCGTTCAATTCAATTACATAAAAACTTACTCAAGTGTTTTATTTAGTTATTTGATTAACTCCTTCGTTCAATTCAATTACATAATAACTTACTCAAGTGTTTTATTTAGTTATTTGATTAACTCATTCGTTCAATTCAATTACATAAAAACTTACTCAAGTGTTTTATTTAGTTATTTGATTAACTCATTCGTTCAATTCAATTACATTATAACTTACTCAAGTGTTTTATTTAGTTATTTGATTAACTCCTTCGTTCAATTCAATTACATTATAAATTACTCGAGTGTTTTATTTAGTTATTTGATTAACTCCTTCGTTCAATTCAATTACATAAAAACTTACTCAAGTGTTTTATTTAGTTATTTGATTAACTCCTTCGTTCAATTCAATTACATAATAACTTACTCAAGTGTTTTATTTAGTTATTTGATTAACTCCTTCGTTCAATTCAATTACATTATAACTTACTCAAGTGTTTTATTTAGTTATTTGATTAACTCCTTCGTTCAATTCAATTACATAATAACTTACTCAAGTGTTTTATTTAGTTATTTGATTAACTCCTTCGTTCAATTCAATTACATAATAACTTACTCAAGTGTTTTATTTAGTTATTTGATTAACTCCTTCGTTCAATTCAATTACATTATAACTTACTCAAGTGTTTTATTTAGTTATTTGATTAACTCCTTCGTTCAATTCAATTACATTATAACTTACTCAAGTGTTTTATTTAGTTATTTGATTAACTCCTTTCGTTCAATTCAATTACATTATAACTTACTCAAGTGTTTTATTTAGTTATTTGATTAACTCATTCGTTCAATTCAATTACATTATAACTTACTCAAGTGTTTTATTTAGTTATTTGATTAACTCCTTCGTTCAATTCAATTACATAATAACTTACTCAAGTGTTTTATTTAGTTATTTGATTAACTCCTTCGTTCAATTCAATTACATAATAACTTACTCAAGTGTTTTATTTAGTTATTTGATTAACTCCTTCGTTCAATTCAATTACATAATAACTTACTCAAGTGTTTTATTTAGTTATTTGATTAACTCCTTCGTTCAATTCAATTACATTATAACTTACTCAAGTGTTTTATTTAGTTATTTGATTAACTCCTTCGTTCAATTCAATTACATTATAACTTACTCAAGTGTTTTATTTAGTTATTTGATTAACTCATTCGTTCAATTCAATTACATAATAACTTACTCAAGTGTTTTATTTAGTTATTTGATTAACTCCTTCGTTCAATTCAATTACATAATAACTTACTCAAGTGTTTTATTTAGTTATTTGATTAACTCATTCGTTCAATTCAATTACATAATAACTTACTCAAGTGTTTTATTTAGTTATTTGATTAACTCCTTCGTTCAATTCAATTACATAATAACTTACTCAAGTGTTTTATTTAGTTATTTGATTAACTCCTTCGTTCAATTCAATTACATAATAACTTACTCAAGTGTTTTATTTAGTTATTTGATTAACTCATTCGTTCAATTCAATTACATTATAACTTACTCAAGTGTTTTATTTAGTTATTTGATTAACTCCTTCGTTCAATTCAATTACATTATAACTTACTCAAGTGTTTTATTTAGTTATTTGATTAACTCCTTCGTTCAATTCAATTACATAATAACTTACTCAAGTGTTTTATTTAGTTATTTGATTAACTCCTTCGTTCAATTCAATTACATAATAACTTACTCAAGTGTTTTATTTAGTTATTTGATTAACTCCTTCGTTCAATTCAATTACATTATAACTTACTCAAGTGTTTTATTTAGTTATTTGATTAACTCCTTCGTTCAATTCAATTACATAATAACTTACTCAAGTGTTTTATTTAGTTATTTGATTAACTCCTTCGTTCAATTCAATTACATAATAACTTACTCAAGTGTTTTATTTAGTTATTTGATTAACTCCTTCGTTCAATTCAATTACATTATAACTTACTCAAGTGTTTTATTTAGTTATTTGATTAACTCCTTCGTTCAATTCAATTACATTATAACTTACTCAAGTGTTTTATTTAGTTATTTGATTAACTCCTTCGTTCAATTCAATTACATTATAACTTACTCAAGTGTTTTATTTAGTTATTTGATTAACTCCTTCGTTCAATTCAATTACATAATAACTTACTCAAGTGTTTTATTTAGTTATTTGATTAACTCCTTCGTTCAATTCAATTACATAATATCTTACTCAAGTGTTTTATTTAGTTATTTGATTAACTCCTTCGTTCAATTCAATTACATAATAACTTACTCAAGTGTTTTATTTAGTTATTTGATTAACTCCTTTCGTTCAATTCAATTACATAATAACTTACTCAACTGTTTTATTTAGTTATTTGATTAACTCCTTCGTTCAATTCAATTACATAATAACTTACTCAAGTGTTTTATTTAGTTATTTGATTAACTCCTTCGTTCAATTCAATTACATAATAACTTACTCAAGTGTTTTATTTAGTTATTTGATTAACTCATTCGTTCAATTCAATTACATTATAACTTACTCAAGTGTTTTATTTAGTTATTTGATTAACTCATTCGTTCAATTCAATTACATTATAACTTACTCAAGTGTTTTATTTAGTTATTTGATTAACTCCTTCGTTCAATTCAATTACATAATAACTTACTCAAGTGTTTTATTTAGTTATTTGATTAACTCCTTCGTTCAATTCAATTACATAATAACTTACTCAAGTGTTTTATTTAGTTATTTGATTAACTCCTTCGTTCAATTCAATTACATAATAACTTACTCCAGTGTTTTATTTAGTTATTTGATTAACTCCTTCGTTCAATTCAATTACATAATAACTTACTCAAGTGTTTTATTTAGTTATTTGATTAACTCTTTCGTTCAATTCAATTACATAATAACTTACTCAAGTGTTTTATTTAGTTATTTGATTAACTCCTTCGTTCAATTCAATTACATTATAACTTACTCAAGTGTTTTATTTAGTTATTTGATTAACTCCTTCGTTCAATTCAATTACATAATAACTTACTCAAGTGTTTTATTTAGTTATTTGATTAACTCCTTCGTTCAATTCAATTACATAATAACTTACTCAAGTGTTTTATTTAGTTATTTGATTAACTCCTTCGTTCAATTCAATTACATTATAACTTACTCAAGTGTTTTATTTAGTTATTTGATTAACTCATTCGTTCAATTCAATTACATTATAACTTACTCAAGTGTTTTATTTAGTTATTTGATTAACTCCTTCGTTCAATTCAATTACATAATAACTTACTCAAGTGTTTTATTTAGTTATTTGATTAACTCCTTCGTTCAATTCAATTACATAATAACTTACTCAAGTGTTTTATTTAGTTATTTGATTAACTCCTTCGTTCAATTCAATTACATAATAACTTACTCAAGTGTTTTATTTTGTTATTTGATTAACTCCTTCGTTCAATTCAATTACATAATAACTTACTCAAGTGTTTTATTTAGTTATTTGATTAACTCATTCGTTCAATTCAATTACATTATAACTTACTCAAGTGTTTTATTTAGTTATTTGATTAACTCATTCGTTCAATTCAATTACATTATAACTTACTCAAGTGTTTTATTTAGTTATTTGATTAACTCATTCGTTCAATTCAATTACATAATAACTTACTCAAGTGTTTTATTTAGTTATTTGATTAACTCTTTTGTTCAATTCAATTACATAATAACTTACTCAAGTGTTTTATTTAGTTATTTGATTAACTCCTTCGTTCAATTCAATTACATTATAACTTACTCAAGTGTTTTATTTAGTTATTTGATTAACTCCTTCGTTCAATTCAATTACATAATAACTTACTCAAGTGTTTTATTTAGTTATTTGATTAACTCCTTCGTTCAATTCAATTACATAAAAACTTACTCAAGTGTTTTATTTAGTTATTTGATTAACTCCTTCGTTCAATTCAATTACATAATAACTTACTCAAGTGTTTTATTTACTTATTTGATTAACTCCTTCGTTCAATTCAATTATATTATAACTTTCTCGAGTGTTTTATTTAGTTATTTGATTAACTCCTTCGTTCAATTCAATTACATAAAAACTTACTCAAGTGTTTTATTTAGTTATTTGATTAACTCCTTCGTTCAATTCAATTACATAATAACTTACTCAAGTGTTTTATTTAGTTATTTGATTAACTCCTTCGTTCAATTCAATTACATTATAACTTACTCAAGTGTTTTATTTAGTTATTTGATTAACTCCTTCGTTCAATTCAATTACATTATAACTTACTCAAGTGTTTTATTTAGTTATTTGATTAACTCCTTCGTTTAATTCAATTACATTATAACTTACTCAAGTGTTTTATTTAGTTATTTGATTAACTCATTCGTTCAATTCAATTACATTATAACTTACTCAAGTGTTTTATTTAGTTATTTGATTAACTCCTTCGTTCAATTCAATTACATAATAACTTACTCAAGTGTTTTATTTAGTTATTTGATTAACTCCTTCGTTCAATTCAATTACATTATAACTTACTCAAGTGTTTTATTTAGTTATTAGATTAACTCCTTCGTTCAATTCAATTACATTATAACTTACTCAAGTGTTTTATTTAGTTATTTGATTAACTCATTCGTTCAATTCAATTACATAATAACTTACTCAAGTGTTTTATTTAGTTATTTGATTAACTCATTCGTTCAATTCAATTACATAATAACTTACTCAAGTGTTTTATTTAGTTATTTGATTAACTCCTTCGTTCAATTCAATTACATTATAACTTACTCGAGTGTTTTATTTAGTTATTTGATTAACTCCTTCGTTCAATTCAATTACATAAAAACTTACTCAAGTGTTTTATTTAGTTATTTGATTAACTCCTTCGTTCAATTCAATTACATAATAACTTACTCAAGTGTTTTATTTAGTTATTTGATTAACTCCTTCGTTCAATTCAATTACATAATAACTTACTCAAGTGTTTTATTTAGTTATTTGATTAACTCCTTCGTTCAATTCAATTACATTATAACTTACTCAAGTGTTTTATTTAGTTATTTGATTAACTCCTTCGTTCAATTCAATTACATTATAACTTACTCAAGTGTTTTATTTAGTTATTTGATTAACTCATTCGTTCAATTCAATTACATAATAACTTACTCAAGTGTTTTATTTAGTTATTTGATTAACTCCTTCGTTCAATTCAATTACATAATAACTTACTCAAGTGTTTTATTTAGTTATTTGATTAACTCCTTCGTTCAATTCAATTACATTATAACTTACTCAAGTGTTTTATTTAGTTATTTGATTAACTCCTTCGTTCAATTCAATTACATAATAACTTACTCGAGTGTTTTATTTAGTTATTTGATTAACTCATTCGTTCAATTCAATTACATAAAAACTTACTCAAGTGTTTTATTTAGTTATTTGATTAACTCATTCGTTCAATTCAATGACATTATAACTTACTCAAGTGTTTTATTTAGTTATTTGATTAACTCCTTCGTTCAATTCAATTACATTATAACTTTCTCGAGTGTTTTATTTAGTTATTTGATTAACTCCTTCGTTCAATTCAATTACATAAAAACTTACTCAAGTGTTTTATTTAGTTATTTGATTAACTCCTTCGTTCAATTCAATTACATAATAACTTACTCAAGTGTTTTATTTAGTTATTTGATTAACTCATTCGTTCAATTCAATTACATAATAACTTACTCGAGTGTTTTATTTAGTTATTTGATTAACTCTTTCGTTCAATTCAATTACATAATAACTTACTCAAGTGTTTTATTTAGTTATTTGATTAACTCCTTCGTTCAATTCAATTACATTATAACTTACTCAAGTGTTTTATTTAGTTATTTGATTAACTCCTTCGTTCAATTCAATTACATAATAACTTACTCAAGTGTTTTATTTAGTTATTTGATTAACTCTTTCGTTCAATTCAATTACATAAAAACTTACTCAAGTGTTTTATTTAGTTATTTGATTAACTCTTTCGTTCAATTCAATTACATAATAACTTACTCAAGTGTTTTATTTAGTTATTTGATTAACTCCTTCGTTCAATTCAATTACATTATAACTTACTCGAGTGTTTTATTTAGTTATTTGATTAACTCCTTCGTTCAATTCAATTACATAAAAACTTACTCAAGTGTTTTATTTAGTTATTTGATTAACTCCTTCGTTCAATTCAATTACATAATAACTTACTCAAGTGTTTTATTTAGTTATTTGATTAACTCCTTCGTTCAATTCAATTACATTATAACTTACTCAAGTGTTTTATTTAGTTATTTGATTAACTCCTTCGTTCAATTCAATTACATAATAACTTACTCAAGTGTTTTATTTAGTTATTTGATTAACTCCTTCGTTCAATTCAATTACATAAAAACTTACTCAAGTGTTTTATTTAGTTATTTGATTAACTCCTTCGTTCAATTCAATTACATAATAACTTACTCAAGTGTTTTATTTAGTTATTTGATTAACTCCTTCGTTCAATTCAATTACATAATAACTTACTCAAGTGTTTTATTTAGTTATTTGATTAACTCCTTCGTTTAATTCAATTACATAATAACTTACTCAAGTGTTTTATTTAGTTATTTGATTAACTCCTTCGTTCAATTCAATTACATAATAACTTACTCAAGTGTTTTATTTAGTTATTTGATTAACTCCTTCGTTCAATTCAATTACATTATAACTTACTCAAGTGTTTTATTTAGTTATTTGATTAACTCATTCGTTCAATTCAATTACATAATAACTTACTCAAGTGTTTTATTTAGTTATTTGATTAACTCTTTCGTTCAATTCAATTACATAATAACTTACTCAAGTGTTTTATTTAGTTATTTGATTAACTCCTTCGTTCAATTCAATTACATTATAACTTACTCAAGTGTTTTATTTAGTTATTTGATTAACTCATTCGTTCAATTCAATTACATAAAAACTTACTCAAGTGTTTTATTTAGTTATTTGATTAACTCCTTTCGTTCAATTCAATTACATAAAAACTTACTCAAGTGTTTTATTTAGTTATTTGATTAACTCTTTCGTTCAATTCAATTACATAATAACTTACTCAAGTGTTTTATTTAGTTATTTGATTAACTCCTTCGTTCAATTCAATTACATAATAACTTACTCAAGTGTTTTATTTAGTTATTTGATTAACTCCTTCGTTCAATTCAATTACATAATAACTTACTCAAGTGTTTTATTTAGTTATTTGATTAACTCCTTCGTTCAATTCAATTACATAATAACTTACTCAAGTGTTTTATTTAGTTATTTGATTAACTCCTTCGTTCAATTCAATTACATAATAACTTACTCAAGTGTTTTATTTAGTTATTTGATTAACTCATTCGTTCAATTCAATTACATAATAACTTACTCAAGTGTTTTATTTAGTTATTTGATTAACTCCTTCGTTCAATTCAATTACATTATAACTTACTCAAGTGTTTTATTTAGTTATTTGATTAACTCATTCGTTCAATTCAATTACATAATAACTTACTCAAGTGTTTTATTTAGTTATTTGATTAACTCCTTCGTTCAATTCAATTACATAATAACTTACTCAAGTGTTTTATTTAGTTATTTGATTAACTCATTCGTTCAATTCAATTACATTATAACTTACTCAAGTGTTTTATTTAGTTATTTGATTAACTCCTTCGTTCAATTCAATTACATTATAACTTACTCAAGTGTTTTATTTAGTTATTTGATTAACTCATTCGTTCAATTCAATTACATAATAACTTACTCAAGTGTTTTATTTAGTTATTTGATTAACTCTTTCGTTCAATTCAATTACATAATAACTTACTCAAGTGTTTTATTTAGTTATTTGATTAACTCCTTCGTTCAATTCAATTATATTATAACTTACTCGAGTGTTTTATTTAGTTATTTGATTAACTCCTTCGTTCAATTCAATTACATAAAAACTTACTCAAGTGTTTTATTTAGTTATTTGATTAACTCCTTCGTTCAATTCAATTACATAATAACTTACTCAAGTGTTTTATTTAGTTATTTGATTAACTCCTTCGTTCAATTCAATTACATAATAACTTACTCAAGTGTTTTATTTAGTTATTTGATTAACTCCTTCGTTCAATTCAATTACATTATAACTTACTCAAGTGTTTTATTTAGTTATTTGATTAACTCCTTCGTTCAATTCAATTACATTATAACTTACTCAAGTGTTTTATTTAGTTATTTGATTAACTCATTCGTTCAATTCAATTACATAATAACTTACTCAAGTGTTTTATTTAGTTATTTGATTAACTCCTTCGTTCAATTCAATTACATAATAACTTACTCAAGTGTTTTATTTAGTTATTTGATTAACTCATTCGTTCAATTCAATTACATTATAACTTACTCAAGTGTTTTATTTAGTTATTTGATTAACTCCTTCGTTCAATTCAATTACATTATAACTTACTCGAGTGTTTTATTTAGTTATTTGATTAACTCCTTCGTTCAATTCAATTACATAAAAACTTACTCAAGTGTTTTATTTAGTTATTTGATTAACTCCTTCGTTCAATTCAATTACATTATAACTTACTCAAGTGTTTTATTTAGTTATTTGATTAACTCCTTCGTTCAATTCAATTACATTATAACTTACTCAAGTGTTTTATTTAGTTATTTGATTAACTCCTTCGTTCAATTCAATTACATAAAAACTTACTCAAGTGTTTTATTTAGTTATTTGATTAACTCCTTCGTTCAATTCAATTACATAATAACTTACTCAAGTGTTTTATTTAGTTATTTGATTAACTCCTTCGTTCAATTCAATTACATTATAACTTACTCGAGTGTTTTATTTAGTTATTTGATTAACTCCTTCGTTCAATTCAATTACATAATAACTTACTCAAGTGTTTTATTTAGTTATTTGATTAACTCATTCGTTCAATTCAATTACATAATAACTTACTCAAGTGTTTTATTTAGTTATTTGATTAACTCCTTCGTTCAATTCAATTACATAATAACTTACTCAAGTGTTTTATTTAGTTATTTGATTAACTCATTCGTTCAATTCAATTACATTATAACTTACTCAAGTGTTTTATTTAGTTATTTGATTAACTCCTTCGTTCAATTCAATTACATAAAAACTTACTCAAGTGTTTTATTTAGTTATTTGATTAACTCCTTCGTTCAATTCAATTACATAATAACTTACTCCAGTGTTTTATTTACTTATTTGATTAACTCCTTCGTTCAATTCAATTATATTATAACTTACTCGAGTGTTTTATTTAGTTATTTGATTAACTCTTTCGTTCAATTCAATTACATAAAAACTTACTCAAGTGTTTTATTTAGTTATTTGATTAACTCCTTCGTTCAATTCAATTACATAATAACTTACTCAAGTGTTTTATTTAGTTATTTGATTAACTCCTTCGTTCAATTCAATTATATTATAACTTACTCAAGTGTTTTATTTAGTTATTTGATTAACTCCTTCGTTCAATTCAATTACATTATAACTTACTCAAGTGTTTTATTTAGTTATTTGATTAACTCCTTTCGTTCAATTCAATTACATTATAACTTACTCAAGTGTTTTATTTAGTTATTTGATTAACTCCTTCGTTCAATTCAATTACATAATAACTTACTCAAGTGTTTTATTTAGTTATTTGATTAACTCCTTCGTTCAATTCAATTACATAATAACTTACTCAAGTGTTTTATTTAGTTATTTGATTAACTCCTTCGTTCAATTCAATTACATAATAACTTACTCAAGTGTTTTATTTAGTTATTTGATTAACTCCTTCGTTCAATTCAATTACATAATAACTTACTCAAGTGTTTTATTTAGTTATTTGATTAACTCCTTCGTTCAATTCAATTACATTATAACTTACTCAAGTGTTTTATTTAGTTATTTGATTAACTCATTCGTTCAATTCAATTACATTATAACTTACTCAAGTGTTTTATTTAGTTATTTGATTAACTCATTCGTTCAATTCAATTACATAATAACTTACTCAAGTGTTTTATTTAGTTATTTGATTAACTCTTTCGTTCAATTCAATTACATAATAACTTACTCAAGTGTTTTATTTAGTTATTTGATTAACTCCTTCGTTCAATTCAATTACATTATAACTTACTCAAGTGTTTTATTTAGTTATTTGATTAACAATTCGTAATTCAATTACATAATAACTTACTCAAGTGTTTTATTTAGTTATTTGATTAACTCCTTCGTTCAATTCAATTACATAATAACTTACTCAAGTGTTTTATTTAGTTATTTGATTAACTCCTTTCGTTCAATTCAATTACATAATAACTTACTCAAGTGTTTTATTTAGTTATTTGATTAACTCCTTCGTTCAATTCAATTACATTATAACTTACTCAAGTGTTTTATTTAGTTATTTGATTAACTCCTTCGTTCAATTCAATTACATAATAACTTACTCAAGTGTTTTATTTAGTTATTTGATTAACTCTTTCGTTCAATTCAATTACATAATAACTTATTCAAGTGTTTTATTTAGTTATTTGATTAACTCCTTCGTTCAATTCAATTACATAATAACTTACTCAAGTGTTTTATTTAGTTATTTGATTAACTCCTTCGTTCAATTCAATTACATTATAACTTACTCAAGTGTTTTATTTAGTTATTTGATTAACTCCTTTCGTTCAATTCAATTACATTATAACTTACTCAAGTGTTTTATTTAGTTATTTGATTAACTCCTTCGTTCAATTCAATTACATAAAAACTTACTCAAGTGTTTTATTTAGTTATTTGATTAACTCCTTCGTTCAATTCAATTACATAATAACTTACTCAAATGTTTTATTTAGTTATTTGATTAACTCATTCGTTCAATTCAATTACATAATAACTTACTCAAGTGTTTTATTTAGTTATTTGATTAACTCATTCGTTCAATTCAATTACATTAATAACTTACTCAAGTGTTTTATTTAGTTATTTGATTAACTCCTTCGTTCAATTCAATTACATTATAACTTACTCAAGTGTTTTATTTAGTTATTTGATTAACTCCTTCGTTCAATTCAATTACATAAAAACTTACTCAAGTGTTTTATTTAGTTATTTGATTAACTCCTTCGTTCAATTCAATTACATAATAACTTACTCAAATGTTTTATTTAGTTATTTGATTAACTCCTTCGTTCAATTCAATTATATTATAACTTACTCAAGTGTTTTATTTAGTTATTTGATTAACTCCTTCGTTCAATTCAATTACATAAAAACTTACTCAAGTGTTTTATTTAGTTATTTGATTAACTCCTTCGTTCAATTCAATTACATAATAACTTACTCCAAGTGTTTTATTTAGTTATTTGATTAACTCCTTCGTTCAATTCAATTACATTATAACTTACTCAAGTGTTTTATTTAGTTATTTGATTAACTCCTTCGTTCAATTCAATTACATTATAACTTACTCGAAGTGTTTTATTTAGTTATTTGATTAACTCCTTTCGTTTAATTCAATTACATTATAATTTACTCAAGTGTTTTATTTAGTTATTTGATTAACTCATTCGTTCAATTCAATTACATAATAACTTACTCAAGTGTTTTATTTAGTTATTTGATTAACTCTTTCGTTCAATTCAATTACATAATAACTTACTCAAGTGTTTTATTTAGTTATTTGATTAACTCCTTCGTTCAATTCAATTACATAATAACTTACTCAAGTGTTTTATTTAGTTATTTGATTAACTCCTTCGTTCAATTCAATTACATAATAACTTACTCAAGTGTTTTATTTAGTTATTTGATTAACTCCTTCGTTCAATTCAATTACATAATAACTTACTCAAGTGTTTTATTTAGTTATTTGATTAACTCCTTCGTTCAATTCAATTACATTATAACTTACTCAAGTGTTTTATTTAGTTATTTGATTAACTCCTTCGTTCAATTCAATTACATTATAACTTACTCGAGTGTTTTATTTAGTTATTTGATTAACTCCTTTCGTTCAATTCAATTACATTATAACTTACTCAAGTGTTTTATTTAGTTATTCGATTAACTCCTTCGTTCAATTCAATTACATAAAAACTTACTCAAGTGTTTTATTTAGTTATTTGATTAACTCCTTCGTTCAATTCAATTACATAATAACTTACTCAAATGTTTTATTTAGTTATTTGATTAACTCCTTCGTTCAATTCAATTACATAAAAACTTACTCAAGTGTTTTATTTAGTTATTTGATTAACTCCTTCGTTCAATTCAATTACATTATAACTTACTCAAGTGTTTTATTTAGTTATTTGATTAACTCCTTCGTTCAATTCAATTACATTATAACTTACTCGAGTGTTTTATTTAGTTATTTGATTAACTCCTTCGTTCAATTCAATTACATAATAACTTACTCAAGTGTTTTATTTAGTTATTTGATTAACTCTTTCGTTCAATTCAATTACATAATAACTTACTCAAGTGTTTTATTTAGTTATTTGATTAACTCATTCGTTCAATTCAATTACATAATAACTTACTCAAGTGTTTTATTTAGTTATTTGATTAACTCCTTCGTTCAATTCAATTACATAAAAACTTACTCAAGTGTTTTATTTAGTTATTTGATTAACTCCTTCGTTCAATTCAATTACATAATAACTTACTCAAGTGTTTTATTTAGTTATTTGATTAACTCCTTCGTTCAATTCAATTACATAATAACTTACTCAAGTGTTTTATTTAGTTATTTGATTAACTCCTTCGTTCAATTCAATTACATAATAACTTACTCAAGTGTTTTATTTAGTTATTTGATTAACTCCTTCGTTCAATTCAATTACATTATAACTTACTCAAGTGTTTTATTTAGTTATTTGATTAACTCCTTCGTTCAATTCAATTACATAATAACTTACTCAAGTGTTTTATTTAGTTATTTGATTAACTCCTTCGTTCAATTCAATTACATAATAACTTACTCAAGTGTTTTATTTAGTTATTTGATTAACTCCTTCGTTCAATTCAATTACATTATAACTTACTCAAGTGTTTTATTTAGTTATTTGATTAACTCCTTCGTTCAATTCAATTACATAATAACTTACTCAAGTGTTTTATTTAGTTATTTGATTAACTCCTTCGTTCAATTCAATTACATAATAACTTACTCAAGTGTTTTATTTAGTTATTTGATTAACTCCTTTCGTTCAATTCAATTACATAATAACTTACTCAAGTGTTTTATTTAGTTATTTGATTAACTCCTTCGTTCAATTCAATTACATTATAACTTACTCAAGTGTTTTATTTAGTTATTTGATTAACTCCTTCGTTCAATTCAATTACATAATAACTTACTCAAGTGTTTTATTTAGTTATTTGATTAACTCCTTCGTTCAATTCAATTACATAATAACTTACTCAAGTGTTTTATTTAGTTATTTGATTAACTCCTTCGTTCAATTCAATTACATAATAACTTACTCAAGTGTTTTATTTAGTTATTTGATTAACTCTTTCGTTCAATTCAATTACATAATAACTTACTCAAGTGTTTTATTTAGTTATTTGATTAACTCCTTCGTTCAATTCAATTACATTATAACTTACTCGAGTGTTTTATTTAGTTATTTGATTAACTCCTTCGTTCAATTCAATTACATAATAACTTACTCAAGTGTTTTATTTAGTTATTTGATTAACTCATTCGTTCAATTCAATTACATAATAACTTACTCAAGTGTTTTATTTAGTTATTTGATTAACTCCTTCGTTCAATTCAATTACATTATAACTTACTCAAGTGTTTTATTTAGTTATTTGATTAACTCCTTCGTTCAATTCAATTACATAATAACTTACTCAAGTGTTTTATTTAGTTATTTGATTAACTCCTTCGTTCAATTCAATTACATTATAACTTACTCAAGTGTTTTATTTAGTTATTTGATTAACTCCTTCGTTCAATTCAATTACATAATAACTTACTCAAGTGTTTTATTTAGTTATTTGATTAACTCCTTCGTTCAATTCAATTACATAATAACTTACTCAAGTGTTTTATTTAGTTATTTGATTAACTCCTTCGTTCAATTCAATTACATAATAACTTACTCGAGTGTTTTATTTAGTTATTTGATTAACTCCTTCGTTCAATTCAATTACATAATAACTTACTCAAGTGTTTTATTTAGTTATTTGATTAACTCCTTCGTTCAATTCAATTACATAATAACTTACTCAAGTGTTTTATTTAGTTATTTGATTAACTCCTTTCGTTCAATTCAATTACATTATAACTTACTCAAGTGTTTTATTTAGTTATTTGATTAACTCCTTCGTTCAATTCAATTACATAATAACTTACTCAAGTGTTTTATTTAGTTATTTGATTAACTCCTTCGTTCAATTCAATTACATAATAACTTACTCAAGTGTTTTATTTAGTTATTTGATTAACTCATTCGTTCAATTCAATTACATAAAAACTTACTCAAGTGTTTTATTTAGTTATTTGATTAACTCCTTCGTTCAATTCAATTACATAATAACTTACTCAAGTGTTTTATTTAGTTATTTGATTAACTCCTTCGTTCAATTCAATTACATTATAACTTACTCGAGTGTTTTATTTAGTTATTTGATTAACTCCTTCGTTCAATTCAATTACATAAAAACTTACTCAAGTGTTTTATTTAGTTATTTGATTAACTCCTTCGTTCAATTCAATTACATAATAACTTACTCAAGTGTTTTATTTAGTTATTTGATTAACTCATTCGTTCAATTCAATTACATTATAACTTACTCGAAGTGTTTTATTTAGTTATTTGATTATCTCCTTCGTTCAATTCAATTACATAAAAACTTACTCAAGTGTTTTATTTAGTTATTTGATTAACTCCTTCGTTCAATTCAATTACATAATAACTTACTCCAGTGTTTTATTTAGTTATTTGATTAACTCCTTCGTTCAATTCAATTACATTATAACTTACTCAAGTGTTTTATTTAGTTATTTGATTAACTCCTTCGTTCAATTCAATTACATTATAACTTACTCGAGTGTTTTATTTAGTTATTTGATTAACTCCTTTCGTTCAATTCAATTACATTATAACTTACTCAAGTGTTTTATTTAGTTATTTGATTAACTCCTTCGTTCAATTCAATTACATTATAACTTACTCAAGTGTTTTATTTAGTTATTTGATTAACTCCTTCGTTCAATTCAATTACATAATAACTTACTCAAGTGTTTTATTTAGTTATTTGATTAACTCTTTCGTTCAATTCAATTACATAATAACTTACTCAAGTGTTTTATTTAGTTATTTGATTAACTCCTTCGTTCAATTCAATTACATAATAACTTACTCAAGTGTTTTATTTAGTTATTTGATTAACTCCTTCGTTCAATTCAATTACATAATAACTTACTCAAGTGTTTTATTTAGTTATTTGATTAACTCATTCGTTCAATTCAATTACATTATAACTTACTCAAGTGTTTTATTTAGTTATTTGATTAACTCATTCGTTCAATTCAATTACATTATAACTTACTCAAGTGTTTTATTTAGTTATTTGATTAACTCATTCGTTCAATTCAATTACATAATAACTTACTCGAGTGTTTTATTTAGTTATTTGATTAACTCTTTCGTTCAATTCAATTACATAATAACTTACTCAAGTGTTTTATTTAGTTATTTGATTAACTCTTTCGTTCAATTCAATTACATAATAACTTACTCAAGTGTTTTATTTAGTTATTTGATTAACTCCTTCGTTCAATTCAATTACATAATAACTTACTCAAGTGTTTTATTTAGTTATTTGATTAACTCCTTCGTTCAATTCAATTACATAAAAACTTACTCAAGTGTTTTATTTAGTTATTTGATTAACTCTTTCGTTCAATTCAATTACATAATAACTTACTCCAGTGTTTTATTTAGTTATTTGATTAACTCCTTCGTTCAATTCAATTACATTATAACTTACTCGAGTGTTTTATTTAGTTATTTGATTAACTCCTTCGTTCAATTCAATTACATAATAACTTACTCAAGTGTTTTATTTAGTTATTTGATTAACTCCTTCGTTCAATTCAATTACATTATAACTTACTCAAGTGTTTTATTTAGTTATTTGATTAACTCCTTTCGTTCAATTCAATTACATTATAACTTACTCAAGTGTTTTATTTAGTTATTTGATTAACTCCTTCGTTCAATTCAATTACATAATAACTTACTCAAGTGTTTTATTTTGTTATTTGATTAACTCCTTCGTTCAATTCAATTACATAATAACTTACTCAAGTGTTTTATTTAGTTATTTGATTAACTCATTCGTTCAATTCAATTACATTATAACTTACTCAAGTGTTTTATTTAGTTATTTGATTAACTCATTCGTTCAATTCAATTACATTATAACTTACTCAAGTGTTTTATTTAGTTATTTGATTAACTCATTCGTTCAATTCAATTACATAATAACTTACTCGAGTGTTTTATTTAGTTATTTGATTAACTCTTTTGTTCAATTCAATTACATAATAACTTACTCAAGTGTTTTATTTAGTTATTTGATTAACTCTTTCGTTCAATTCAATTACATTATAACTTACTCAAGTGTTTTATTTAGTTATTTGATTAACTCCTTCGTTCAATTCAATTACATAATAACTTACTCAAGTGTTTTATTTAGTTATTTGATTAACTCCTTCGTTCAATTCAATTACATAA
Organism: Beta corolliflora; assembly: GCA_947648045.1. Taxonomy (NCBI): domain Eukaryota; kingdom Viridiplantae; phylum Streptophyta; class Magnoliopsida; order Caryophyllales; family Amaranthaceae; genus Beta; species Beta corolliflora. The sequence continues at coordinate 1,521,180 of CANSZD010003125.1, read as the reverse complement.
TAACTTACTCAAGTGTTTTATTTAGTTATTTGATTAACTCTTTCGTTCAATTCAATTACATAATAACTTACTCAAGTGTTTTATTTAGTTATTTGATTAACTCCTTCGTTCAATTCAATTACATAATAACTTACTCAAGTGTTTTATTTAGTTATTTGATTAACTCCTTCGTTCAATTCAATTACATAATAACTTACTCCAGTGTTTTATTTAGTTATTTGATTAACTCTTTCGTTCAATTCAATTACATTATAACTTACTCAAGTGTTTTATTTAGTTATTTGATTAACTCCTTCGTTCAATTCAATTACATTATAACTTACTCGAGTGTTTTATTTAGTTATTTGATTAACTCCTTTCGTTCAATTCAATTACATTATAACTTACTCAAATGTTTTATTTAGTTATTTGATTAACTCCTTCGTTCAATTCAATTACATAAAAACTTACTCAAGTGTTTTATTTAGTTATTTGATTAACTCCTTCGTTCAATTCAATTACATAATAACTTACTCAAATGTTTTATTTAGTTATTTGATTAACTCATTCGTTCAATTCAATTACATAAAAACTTACTCAAGTGTTTTATTTAGTTATTTGATTAACTCATTCGTTCAATTCAATGACATTATAATTTACTCAAGTGTTTTATTTAGTTATTAGATTAACTCCTTCGTTCAATTCAATTACATTATAACTTTCTCGAGTGTTTTATTTAGTTATTTGATTAACGCCTTCGTTCAATTCAATTACATAAAAACTTACTCAAGTGTTTTATTTAGTTATTTGATTAACTCCTTCGTTCAATTCAATTACATAATAACTTACTCCAGTGTTTTATTTAGTTATTTGATTAACTCCTTCGTTCAATTCAATTACATTATAACTTACTCGAGTGTTTTATTTAGTTATTTGATTAACTCCTTCGTTCAATTCAATTACATAAAAACTTACTCAAGTGTTTTATTTAGTTATTTGATTAACTCCTTCGTTCAATTCAATTACATAATAACTTACTCCAGTGTTTTATTTACTTATTTGATTAACTCCTTCGTTCAATTCAATTATATTATAACTTACTCAAGTGTTTTATTTAGTTATTAGATTAACTCCTTCGTTCAATTCAATTAAATTATAACTTACTCGAGTGTTTTATTTAGTTATTTGATTAACTCCTTTCGTTTAATTCATTTACATTATAACTTACTCTAGTGTTTTATTTAGTTATTTGATTAACTCATTCGTTTAATTCAATTACATTATAACTTACTCAAGTGTTTTATTTAGTTATTTGATTAACTACTTCGTTCAATTCAATTACATAATAACTTACTCAAGTGTTTTATTTAGTTATTTTATTAACTCCTTCGTTCAATTCAATTACATAATAACTTACTCAAGTGTTTTATTTTGTTATTTGATTAACTCCTTCGTTCAATTCAATTACATAATAACTTACTCAAGTGTTTTATTTTGTTATTAGATTAACTCCTTCGTTCAATTCAATTACATAATAACTTACTCAAGTGTTTTATTTAGTTATTTGATTAACTCATTCGTTCAATTCAATTACATTATAACTTACTCAAGTGTTTTATTTAGTTATTTGATTAACTCATTCGTTCAATTCAATTACATTATAACTTACTCAAGTGTTTTATTTAGTTATTTGATTAACTCATTCGTTCAATTCTATTACATAATAACTTACTCGAGTGTTTTATTTAGTTATTTGATTAACTCTTTTGTTCAATTCAATTACATAATCACTTACTCAAGTGTTTTATTTAGTTATTTGATTAACTCCTTCGTTCAATTCAATTACATTATAACTTATTCAAGTGTTTCATTTAGTTATTTGAGTCAATTCAATTACATAATAACTTACTCGAGTGTTTTATTTAGTTATTTGATTAACTCCTTCGTTCAATTCAATTACATAAAAACTTACTCAAGTGTTTTATTTAGTTATTTGATTTACTCTTTCGTTCAATTCAATTACATAATAACTTACTCCAGTGTTTTATTTAGTTATTTGATTAACTCCTTCGTTCAATTCAATTATATTATAACTTTCTCGAGTGTTTTATTTAGTTATTTGATTAACTCCTTCGTTCAATTCAATTACATAAAAACTTACTCAAGTGTTTTATTTAGTTATTTGATTAACTCCTTCGTTCAATTCAATTACATAATAACTTACTCCAGTGTTTTATTTAGTTATTTGATTAACTCCTTCGTTCAATTCAATTATATTATAACTTACTCAAGTGTTTTATTTAGTTATTTGATTAACTCCTTCGTTCAATTCAATTACATTATAACTTACTCGAGTGTTTTATTTAGTTATTTGATTAACTCCTTTCGTTCAATTCAATTACATTATAACTTACTCAAATGTTTTATTTAGTTATTTGATTAACTCCTTCGTTCAATTCAATTACATAAAAACTTACTCAAGTGTTTTATTTAGTTATTTGATTAACTCCTTCGTTCAATTCAATTACATTATAACTTACTCAAGTGTTTTATTTAGTTATTTGATTAACTCCTTCGTTCAATTCAATTACATTATAACTTACTCGAGTGTTTTATTTAGTTATTTGATTAACTCCTTCGTTCAATTCAATTACATTATAACTTACTCAAGTGTTTTATTTAGTTATTTGATTAACTCATTCGTTTAATTCAATTACATAATAACTTACTCAAGTGTTTTATTTAGTTATTTGATTAACTCATTCGTTCAATTCAATTACATAAAAACTTACTCAAGTGTTTTATTTAGTTATTTGATTAACTCCTTCGTTCAATTCAATTACATTATAACTTACTCAAGTTTTTTATTTAGTTATTTGATTAACTCCTTCGTTCAATTCAATTACATTATAACTTACTCGAGTGTTTTATTTAGTTATTTGATTAACTCCTTCGTTCAATTCAATTACATAAAAACTTACTCAAGTGTTTTATTTAGTTATTTGATTAACTCCTTCGTTCAATTCAATTACATAAAAACTTACTCAAGTGTTTTATTTAGTTATTTGATTAACTCCTTCGTTCAATTCAATTACATAATAACTTACTCCAGTGTTTTATTTAGTTATTTGATTAACTCCTTCGTTCAATTCAATTACATTATAACTTACTCAAGTGTTTTATTTAGTTATTAGATTAACTCCTTCGTTCAATTCAATTACATTATAACTTACTCGAGTGTTTTATTTAGTTATTTGATTAACTCCTTTCGTTTAATTCAATTACATTATAACTTACTCGAGTGTTTTATTTAGTTATTTGATTAACTCCTTCGTTCAATTCAATTACATTATAACTTACTCAAGTGTTTTATTTAGTTATTTGATTAACTCCTTCGTTCAATTTAATTACATTATAACTTACTCAAGTGTTTTATGTAGTTATTAGATTAACTCATTCATTTAATTCAATTACATAATAACTTACTCAAATGTTTTATTTAGTTATTTGATTAACTCATTCGTTCAATTCAATTACATAAAAACTTACTCAAGTGTTTTATTTAGTTATTTGATTAACTCGATTCGTTCAATTCAATGACATTATAACTTACTCAAGTGTTTTATTTAGTTATTAGATTAACTCCTTCGTTCAATTCAATTACATTATAACTTTCTCGAGTGTTTTATTTAGTTATTTGATTAACTCCTTCGTTCAATTCAATTACATAAAAACTTACTCAAGTGTTTTATTTAGTTATTTGATTAACTCCTTCGTTCAATTCAATTACATAATAACTTACTCCAGTGTTTTATTTAGTTATTTGATTAACTCTTTCGTTCAATCACTAGTGGAAAAAATGCTATATGTCACAACACAACCGCTGCGGTCCTTAAGATAACTGGATCGGTAAATCCTCGAAATTTTGGGTGGGAAACTTGGGAACAAAAACTGCGGTTCTTAAAGAACCGCATCGATTAACAAAAAACCGCGGTTTTGATTAACGATGCGGTTCAAAACCGCATCGGCTATAAAATGTCGAGGATACAAAACCGGCCCACTTAATCCCTCAACCTCATTTAGAGCCACGCGTCCCGGCTCCAAGCGCCCAACCCTCTTTGTATAAAATGTGGCCCTTTAAGCGCCCTCATCAAACCTAAAACCACTCTCATCACTCATCACTCATCGCACCCTCTCCTCTTCCCCCTCGATCAACTCCCTCTCCTCTCACAAACCCTAAATCATCTATCATCATCAACGACATCCTCCCCACGGATCTTGACACCATCTTCGTTTCTTCGCTTTCAATTCCTCATCAACAACCACCGTCGTTTCTTCATCAACCACCGTCGTTTCTTCATCAACCACCGCTTTTTGGATCTCACCGCCACGAACCCTATTTTAATGGACGCTCCTCAATCTCTCTCGCTCATCAATGGCGTTCTCTCTCCCACTTCGTCGCTCGTCGCTGCAGTTTTTGTCGCCGCATCTCTTACGTCGATTTTCGTCGCCACCATCTCCTCTATCGATCTTGTCCGCCGTCTTTAACTTTCGATTTTCGTTTTTTGTTTTTCGTTTTTGTTTTCGTTTTTGTTCCGGATCTAGAGTTGGGTTTATTTTTTTCGTTTTTAATTTTCGTTTTCGTTCCATTTTCTTGCGGTTGTAATTTTCGTTCCAAATCTTATTTTCATTTGTAATTTTAGAGTTTAACTTTCGGTTGTTTTCGTTTTTTGTTATTTAGATAGTTAGGTTTTCGTATTTAGGGTTTGGTTTACTTTTTTTGTTTTGATTTTTTTCATTTTTTTGGATTAATGCCCCGTTCTCATTTTTCGTTCGTTATCAAAGCCCCCGTTCTCGTTGATTTTGATTTTTTTCATTTCGTCCTTGTAAAGTTATAAGTTTGGATTAATGCCTCTTTTCTTTTCTTTTTCTTGGGCTTTTCCTTTTTTTTTTTTTTTTTTTTTTTTTTTTTTTTTTAAAAAGAAAAAAAAAAATTTTTTTTGTTTTGTGGGGATCGGCGGTTTGTTTGACCTAAAACGTAAGGTAAAACTTAACCAACTTACCATGCATACAAAGAGGTTGGGGGGAGGACGCGCTTTTTTTTTTTTTTTTTTTTTTTTTTTTCTTACTCCAACCGTTTGGGGCCAAAATAGCGGAGCCGGGTTTGACCGCAGCGGTTGGACTTTATTCCACTAGTGAATTCAATTACATAAAAACTTACTCAAGTGTTTTATTTAATTATTTGATTAACTCCTTCGTTCAATTCAATTACATAAAAACTTACTCAAGTGTTTTATTTAGTTATTTGATTAACTCCTTCGTTCAATTCAATGACATTATAATTTACTCAAGTGTTTTTATTTAGTTATTAGATTAACTCCTTCGTTCAATTCAATTACATTATAACTTTCTCGAGTGTTTTATTTAGTTATTTGATTAACTCCTTCTTTCAATTCAATTACATAAAAACTTACTCAAGTGTTTTATTTAGTTATTTGATTAACTCCTTCGTTCAATTCAATTACATAATAACTTACTCAAGTGTTTTATTTAGTTATTTGATTAACTCCTTCGTTCAATTCAATTATATTATAACTTACTCAAGTGTTTTATTTAGTTATTAGATTAACTCCTTCGTTCAATTCAATTACATTATAACTTACTCGAGTGTTTTATTTTGTTATTTGATTAACTCCTTTCGTTTAATTCAATTACATTATAACTTACTCGAGTGTTTTATTTAGTTATTTGATTAACTCCTTCGTTCAATTCAATTACATTATAACTTACTCAAGTGTTTTATTTAGTTATTTGATTAACTCCTTCGTTCAATTCAATTACATTATAACTTACTCAAGTGTTTTATTTAGTTATTTGATTAACTCATTCGTTCAATTCAATTACATAATAACTTACTCAAATGTTTTATTTAGTTATTTGATTAACTCATTCGTTCAATTCAATTACATAAAAACTTACTCAAGTGTTTTATTTAGTTATTTGATTAACTCCTTCGTTCAAGTCAATGACATTATAATTTACTCAAGTGTTTTATTTAGTTATTAGATTAACTCCTTCGTTCAATTCAATTACATTATAACTTTCTCGAGTGTTTTATTTAGTTATTTGATTAACTCCTTCGTTCAATTCAATTACATAAAAACTTACTCAAGTGTTTTATTTAGTTATTTGATTAACTCCTTCGTTCAATTCAATTACATAATAACTTACTCCAGTGTTTTATTTAGTTATTTGATTAACTCCTTCGTTCAATTCAATTATATTATAACTTACTCAAGTGTTTTATTTAGTTATTAGATTAACTCCTTCGTTCAATTCAATTACATTATAACTTACTCGAGTGTTTTATTTAGTTATTTGATTAACTCCTTTCGTTTAATTCAATTACATTATAACTTAATCGAGTGTTTTATTAAGTTATTTGATTAACTCCTTCGTTCAATTCAATTACATTATAACTTACTCAAGTGTTTTATTTAGTTATTTGATTAACTCCTTCGTTCAATTTAATTATATTATAACTTACTCAAGTGTTTTATGTAGTTATTAGATTAACTCATTCATTCAATTCAATTACATAATAACTTACTCAAATGTTTTATTTAGTTATTTGATTAACTCATTCGTTCAATTCAATTACATAAAAACTTACTCAAGTGTTTTATTTAGTTATTAGATTAACTCCTTCGTTCAATTCAATTACATTATAACTTACTCGAGTGTTTTATTTAGTTATTTGATTAACTCCTTCGTTTAATTCAATTACATTATAACTTACTCAAGTGTTTTATTTAGTTATTTGATTAACTCCTTCGTTCAATTCAATTACATAATAACTTACTCCAGTGTTTTATTTACTTATTTGATTAACTCATTCGTTCAATTCAATTAATATTATAACTTACTCAAGTGTTTTATTTAGTTATTAGATTAACTCATTCGTTCAATTCAATTACATAATAACTTACTCAAATGTTTTATTTAGTTATTTGATTAACTCCTTCGTTCAATTCAATTACATAAAAACTTACTCAAGTGTTTTATTTAGTTATTTGATTAACTCCTTCGTTCAATTCAATTACATTATAACTTTCTCGAGTGTTTTATTTAGTTATTTGATTAACTCCTTCGTTCAATTCAATTACATAAAAACTTACTCAAGTGTTTTATTTAGTTATTTGATTAACTCCTTCGTTCAATTCAATTACATAATAACTTATTCCAGTGTTTTATTTACATATTTGATTAACTCCTTCGTTCAATTCAATTATATTATAACTTACTCAAGTGTTTTATTTAGTTATTAGATTAACTCCTTCGTTCAATTCAATTACATTATAACTTACTCGAGTGTTTTATTTAGTTATTTGATTAACTCCTTCGTTCAATTTAATTATATTATAACTTACTCAAGTGTTTTATGTAGTTATTAGTTTAACTCATTCATTCAATTCAATTACATAATAACTTACTCAAATGTTTTATTTAGTTATTTGATTAACTCATTCGTTCAATTCAATTACATAAAAACTTACTCAAGTGTTTTATTTAGTTATTTGATTAACTCATTCGTTCAATTCAATGACATTATAATTTACTCAAGTGTTTTATTTAGTTATTAGATTAACTCCTTCGTTCAATTCAATTACATTATAACTTTCTCGAGTGTTTTATTTAGTTATTTGATTAACTCCTTCGTTCAATTCAATTACATAAAAACTTACTCAAGTGTTTTATTTAGTTATTTGATTAACTCCTTCGTTCAATTCAATTACATAATAAATTACTCCAGTGTTTTATTTAGTTATTTGATTAACTCTTTCGTTCAATCACTAGTGGAAAAAATGCTATATGTCACAACACAACCGCTGCGGTCCTTAAGATAACCGCATCGGTAAATCCTCGAAATTTTGGGTGGGAAACTTGGGAACAAAAACCGCTGCGGTTCTTAAAGAACCGCATCAGTTAACAGAAAACCGCTGCGGTTTTGTATTAACTGATGCGGTTCAAAAAACCGCATCAGCTATAAAATGTTAGGGATACAAAACCCGGCCCACTTAATCCCTCAACCTCATTTAGAGCCCACGCGTCCCAGGCTCCAAGCTGGCCCAACCCTCTTTGTATAAAATGTGGCCCTTTAAGCGCCCTCATCAAACCTAAAACCACTCTCATCACTCATCACTCATCAGCACCCTCTCCTCTTCCCCCTCTGATCAACTCCCTCTCCTCTCACAAACCCTAAATCATCTATCATCATCAACGACATCCTCCCCACCAGATCTTCAGCACCATCTTCGTTTCTTCGCTTTTCAATTCCTCATCAACAACCACCGTCGTTTCTTCATCAACCACCGTCGTTTCTTCATCAACCACCGTCGTTTTTGGATCTCACCGCCACGAACCCTATTTTAATGGACGCTCCTCAATCTCTCTCGCTCATCAATGGCGTTCTCTCTCTCCACTTCGTCGCTCGTCGCTGCAGTTTTTGTCGCCGCAGTCTCTTCTGTCGATTTTCGTCGCCACCATCTCCTCTATCAGATCTTGTCCGCCGTCTTTAACTTTCGATTTTCGTTTTTTGTTTTTCGTTTTCGTTTTCGTTTTTGTTCCAGATCTAGAGTTGGGTTTATTTTTTTCGTTTTTAATTTTCGTTTTCGTTCCATTTTCTTGCGGTTGTAATTTTCGTTCCAGATCTTATTTTCATTTGTAATTTTAGAGTTTAACTTTCGGTTGTTTTCGTTTTTGTTATTTAGATAGTTAGGTTTTCGTATTTAGGGTTGGGTTTACTTTTTTTGTTTTGATTTTTTTCATTTTTTTGGATTAATGCCCTGTTCTCATTTTTCGTTCGTTATCAAAGCCCTGTTCTCGTTGATTTTGATTTTTTTTCATTTCGTCCTTGTAAAGTTATAAGTTTGGATTAATGCCCTGTTCTCGTTTTTCGTCCGTTATCAGTGCCATGTTCTCGTTTTTTAGCGTTTCGTACTGTTTGCTGTAATTTAGAAAGAAAAATGAAAAAAAAATTTTTTTTGGTTTTTGGGTGGTCAACCGCTGCGGTTTTGACCCAAAACCGTAGCGGATAACTTACTTACCCATGCATACAAAGAGGTTGGCGGCAAAGAACAAACCGCTGCGGTTTTGCCTTGGAACCGCAGCGGTTTGTGCTTTGCCGCTGCGGTTCACAACCGCAGCGGTTTTTTATGTATACTGCTGCTACTCCAACCGTTGCGGGCCAAAATCGCAGCGGCAAGCCCGGTTTTGACCGCAGCGGTTGGACTTTATTCCACTAGTGAATTCAATTACATAAAAACTTACTCAAGTGTTTTATTTAATTATTTGATTAACTCCTTCGTTCAATTCAATTACATAAAAACTTACTCAAGTGTTTTATTTAGTTATTTGATTAACTCCTTCGTTCAATTCAATGACATTATAATTTACTCAAGTGTTTTTATTTAGTTATTAGATTAACTCCTTCGTTCAATTCAATTACATTATAAATTTCTCGAGTGTTTTATTTAGTTATTTGATTAACTCCTTCTTTCAATTCAATTACATAAAAACTTACTCAAGTGTTTTATTTAGTTATTTGATTAACTCCTTCTTCAATTCAATTACATAATAACTTACTCCAGTGTTTTATTTACTTATTTGATTAACTTCTTCGTTCAATTCAATTATATTATATCTTACTCAAGTGTTTTATTTAGTTATTATATTAACTCCTTCGTTCAATTCAATTACATTATAACTTACTCGAGTGTTTTATTTTGTTATTTGATTAACTCCTTTCGTTTAATTCAATTACATTATAACTTACTCGAGTGTTTTATTAAGTTATTTGATTAACTCCTTCGTTCAATTCAATTACATTATAACTTACTCAAGTGTTTTATTTAGTTATTTGATTAACTCCTTCGTTCAATTTAATTATATTATAACTTACTCAAGTGTTTTATGTAGTTATTAGATTAACTCATTCCTTCAATTCAATTACATAATAACTTACTCAAATGTTTTATTTAGTTATTTGATTAACTCATTCGTTCAATTCAATTACATAAAAACTTACTCAAGTGTTTTATTTAGTTATTTGATTAACTCCTTCGTTCAAGTCAATGACATTATAATTTACTCAAGTGTTTTATTTAGTTATTAGATTAACTCCTTCGTTCAATTCAATTACATTATAACTTTCTCGAGTGTTTTATTTAGTTATTTGATTAACTCCTTCGTTCAATTCAATTACATAAAAACTTACTCAAGTGTTTAATTTAGTTATTTGATTAACTCCTTCGTTCAATTCAATTACATAATAACTTACTCCAGTGTTTTATTTACTTATTTGATTAACTCCTTCGTTCAATTCAATTATATTATAACTTACTCAAGAGTTTTATTTAGTTATTAGATTAACTCCTTCGTTCAATTCAATTACATTATAACTTACTCGAGTGTTTTATTTAGTTATTTGATTAACTCCTTTCGTTTAATTCAATTACATTATAACTTAATCGAGTGTTTTATTAAGTTATTTGATTAACTCCTTCGTTCAATTCAATTACATTATAACTTACTCAAGTGTTTTATTTAGTTATTTGATTAACTCCTTCGTTCAATTTAATTATATTATAACTTACTCAAGTGTTTTATGTAGTTATTAGATTAACTCATTCATTCAATTCAATTACATAATAACTTACTCAAATGTTTTATTTAGTTATTTGATTAACTCATTCGTTCAATTCAATTACATAAAAACTTACTCAAGTGTTTTATTTAGTTATTAGATTAACTCCTTCGTTCAATTCAATTAAATTATAACTTACTCGAGTGTTTTATTTAGTTATTTGATTAACACCTTTCGTTTAATTCAATTACATTATAACTTACTCTAGTGTTTTATTAAGTTATTTGATTAACTCCTTCGTTCAATTCAATTACATTATAACTTACTCAAGTGTTTTATTTAATTATTTGATTAACTCCTTCGTTCAATTTAATTATATTATAACTTACTCAAGTGTTTTATGTAGTTATTAGATTAACTCATTCATTCAATTCAATTACATAATAACTTACTCAAATGTTTTATTTAGTTATTTGATTAACTCATTCGTTCAATTCAATTACATAAAAACTTACTCAAGTGTTTTATTTAGTTATTTGATTAACTCCTTCGTTCAATTCAATGACATTATAATTTACTCGAGTGTTTTATTTAGTTATTTGATTAATTCCTTCGTTCAATTCAATTACATAAAAACTTACTCAAGTGTTTTATTTAGTTATTTGATTAACACCTTCGTTCAATTCAATTACATAATAACTTACTCCAGTGTTTTATTTACTTATTTGATTAACTCCTTCGTTCAATTCAATTATATTATAACTTACTCAAGTGTTTTATTTAGTTATTAGATTAACTCCTTCGTTCAATTCAATTACATTATAACTTACTCGAGTATTTTATTTAGTTATTTGATTAACTCCTTTCGTTTAATTCAATTACATTATAACTTAATCGAGTGTTTTATTAAGTTATTTGATTAACTCCTTCGTTCAATTCAATTACATTATAACTTACTCAATTAATCGATCATTAGGAAATAACAAAAATTAATCGATCATTAGGAAATAAACCAATTAGTTTTATATTTGTAGAATTGGCAGCAACAGAGATAATAAAAAAAGCATGTTATGAAGAAGGAATACATACTCCGTTGGAATTTGAATTAGCAGATGATAGAATTAAAGAACCTATAGAGAAAGCTATTATAGCTGAACTTAAAGGAAATCTAATTTACTAAAATGTAAGGTTCATAATTAAACCAAATTATTCAATAAGCTTAACTGATAAGAATATAGAAAAGGCATTGGTTCTATATTGGAAGCTAGATGGAATAAAGATGCTAAATGGATCTAAAGTAATGACAGTACAATGTAAAATGCTTACATACTAACTAACCAACACCAAGTTTATACTAAAAATAAACTAGGACCAATAACTATAGATACCCCATTTATAGAACTTTTATTACCAATGGATAATGGATTAAAATTATACTCTAAACCTAGCTATGGAGAACTAGATATAGTAATAAGAAAAATGAGTTTTTCCAGATCTAGAGAACAAAAAGATAATGATCAACCTATTTAATTAAGGTCACAAGATTACTATATTATAATACAAATTGAAGGAGAAAACTTAAAAGCACAAATAGATATAAATGTGGAAAATAATTCAATCTATATGGATAAATTATTAGACAAAAATAATGTACAATAATTTAAAACTTAAAGGAAAATTAATTATTACAACAAAAATTGCATCACAAAATATTAATGTAGAATATGAAGTAAGTCTAAGTGACAAAATTATATTAGGAAAAGAATTCTTAAACAAAGTCAAACCCTGGAAAATAGAATCAGACTATTTTGAGTACACTTATAACTAAATTTAATTTAAAACAAGAATCATCAATGAGTAATTTAACATATATTCTTATTAAAATAATTTTTGAAGGATATAAAAGTAGATACTACACACCGATGGTAGATACAGGAGCAACAACTACAATTATGAAAGAAAATTGTTTACCAGAATGGAAGAAATTAGATATACCATTCAGGATAAATGGTTTTAATAATAATAGTAGCAGAATTACCCTTTATCAAACAAATGTACAAATATAAATTTGAACAAAATATTAATTATACCTAGAGTATATTGCTTTGAATTAATAGGAAAAGATATGATATTAGGAAATAATTTCCTTAACCAATATAAACCAATTAGCATAGATAAAGATTTTCTTACATTATTTACCCCATGTAAACACAAGTTGAAAGCTAGAATAGTAAAAAATTGAGAAAAAATATCTCAAGAATGGGAAAAATATAAAAAGATAGAAGAAGAAAAACTGGTTCAAAGAATGAAAACAAAGAAAGAAAACATCAATTTTGCAATAATAGATATTGGAATTTTATATTTAGATAAAATTACACCTTTGAAACTAAAATTAGAAGAACTATGTAATGAAAATCCATTAGCAAATTGGCACAAACACAAAACTGAAATACAAATTACATTAAAAGATCAAAATAGTATAATATCTCAAAAACCCTTTAATAATACACACAGAGATGAAGGAGAATTTAAAATGCATATATCAGAATTATTAGAAATAAAATTAATTAGGCCAAGTAATTCTAAACATAGCAGTAGTGCATTTATAGTTAACAACCATTCAGAACAAAAAAGAGGAAAAACAAGAATGGTTATTGATTATAGAATTCTAAATGAGAAAACAATTAAATACAATTATCCCATACCTAATAAAATACTAAAAATGAGACAAATACAAGGTTATAATTACTTCTCAAAGTTTGATTGTAAAAGTGGTTTTCACCAATTAAAATTAACCGAAGATTCTAAACAATTAACAGCATTCAAAGTACCTAATGGATTCTATGAATGGAACGTTTTACCATTTGGATATAAAAAATACCCCTGGAAGATTCCAAGCATTTTTGGATAAATATCTAAATCAATTACCAAATTGTGTAGTATATATTGATGACATACTAATATACTCTAAAACACAAGAAGAACATTATAAATTACTAGAACAATTAATTGAAATAGTTATCTTCTATTTTCCTTCGTTACTTTCATATATGTTCATTATTTCTCTTGTTACTACCATAATTTCTTTTTCTTAATATAGGTTTATAGTGTCTACTAGTCTTCATGTAATAATAATCGTCATCTTATGTGAGTACATTAAGATCTTTTTCTTATCCTGTCATAAATTTAGATTTTGAGTATTTTGAGTAACTAAATTTATGAATAGATTTGTCTGATTTAAAATCTTCATAGTTTTCTTCTATATTATTGATTTCAAGTCTTTCTACTCCAGTATCAATTGTTTCTATAGTATTATTCATTATTATTTGTTCATCTGATTCTTGAATTTCTGATATTTCACTTTTTTCTTTTACATTCAATATAAGTTGTTCTTCTATTTTGTCAAATCTGTTGATATTAGGAAATAATTTTCTTAACCAATATAAACTAATTAGCATAGATAAAGATTTTCTTACATTATTTACCCCATGTAAACACAAGTTGAAAGCTAAAATAGTAAAAAATTAGTTCAAAGAATGAAAACAAAGAAAGAAAACATTAATTTTGCTATAATAGATATTGGAATGTTATATTTAGATAAAATTACCCCTTTAAAAATAAAATTAGAAGAACTATGTAATGAAAATCCATTAGCAGATTGGCATAAACACAAAACTGAAATACAAATTACATTAAAAGATCAAAATAGTATAATATCTCAAAAAACCTTCAATAATACACAAAGAGATGAAGAAGAATTTAAAATGCATATAACAACATTATTAGCAGGAAAATTAATTAGGCCAAGTAATTCTAACTTTGCGTGGTTTAGAAAATTATAGAAAAACTACCAAATTTTTTGAAGTATAGAGAGAGGAAAGAGAGAAGATTTTTTGTAATTAACTCCTTGATGATACCTCACCAAGGTTTTTTCTTTATTATTTATAGGCAAATGATATTACATAGGACGTATATAAAAAGTTACTTTTAATTTAAGCCATAAAGCTGGCTATTTTTCTAAGGTTACAACAGATTTTCGCTTATCACCTTATCTCTTGTCCTTATCTTCTATAGTAATTCCACCATCCTTTAGTCGGTTATATCAACTTGTGGGGCCTGGGTTGTACTGCTAGCGGATTCTTCCTTATCTTCCAAGTCTTCAATCATAGGTACAACTGTCTGCTGATTTTTGCACATCTGGCATAAGTGTTTATTATTTTGTTGCATCCACTTGCAATATTTCTTCAATGTATATTTTGTCGTAAATTTTTTTGGGATGTATCTTGTTTGAGGAGGCTCATATGGATGTAGGAGACTCCATACCCATGCTTTCATAATTTCTTCATCAGATGTACGCAGATGTACATCCTATTATCACAAACCTCCTGGCTGGTTTTATCTCTTGATAAGTAACTTCTCCGGTAGCTGTGTAACACCGTACAAAAATCATTTTAGATTTTGTAATCTGTAAATAACTTTTGTTTACCTTGTATAGGCTAGGGATTAAGGATAACTCTTCTCCGGTTAGTGTGTATACGGAATTGAGTAATTCGTAATCTTAAGTTGCTTTTATTAACTTTGCATTACAACCTGGTAATGCGATTAACTCGTTTGTTTTTCGAAGATGATTAGTAACATATCCTCTTTCTATTTCTCCATGTTTATCTTGGATAGTAACTTGGGGAGTTGTGTTTAGTTTGTTGGCAATAGTCAGGAAATTTGATATATATTATCTAACTAAGGGGTTCATTGTTTGTTTTGTTCCAAGGGTTAATTTGTCTTTAAAGGAAGTAGTATCTGGGACTAAGCTGGGTAATCTTCGTCATTGATAAATGTTTTGGGAGAAGTCTGTATTTGGTAGTTAAGGAAATCTCTTTTTTGAGAAGGGAATCCATAACTTCTTCTTATAATAGTTTTGCCTTTGGCCTGGGATCTTTGGTTGGCACCATTATCTTGTTCTTGATATCTCTGGCCACTGTCATTATCTTTAGAGCTTTCTCTACTTCTTTTCACTAGATCAATCTCTTCTAATAACTTATTTATCAATAGTTTTTGTTCTTGATTCTCTTGAATCAATTGTTGAACTAACTCTGGAGAGATAATCTGCATAATAATTTTCATTAGTTTTTAATAATTCAACTATAAACTCATATTGTTTGATATCAGCTATAATCCTATTTATTTCCTTCCTTGTAATGGAATCTTGTAATTTCTGTGTCAGCCAACACTTAACAGTCCTGTTATCTGTTCTTAATATAAATTTTTTGTAAACAATATAAGGTTCAAACTTTTTAATACCATATTTAACTGCTTTTAGCTCATTTTTATTAATATCCCAATTTATTTCACTTGTCTTGAATGTTCCTGAATGGTATCTGCATATATATTCTCTTTTATCATTATTTTATCTGTATTTCAATACTGCACCATAACCATTATTAATTTCGCTAGCATCAGTTTCTACTATCCACACAAATTCCTTATCTTCATCAGGAAAAGTTAATTTTGGTAATCTTCTAACTAGTTCTTTGATTTTTTTCCAAATTTTTTGAATCGGTATCAGTCCAGCTAAAATCATGATCTTTTTTCAGCTTTTTAGTAAGTGGTTCTGTAAATTATGATAATTTTGGAACAAATTCTCTGACATGGTTTACTATTCCTAAGAATTTTTGTAATTCTTTCTTGGTATTAATTTCCCTTTGAAATTCTATGATTTTTTGAGCTATATGTTCTTGCATTTTTACTCCTGCATTATCTATTTCGAATCCTAAAAATTCTATATGTGTTTTAAATATTTCCATTTTCTTTTTACTTAAGACTATTCCACTATTCCATATTATTTCTATAAATTGTTCTAATAATTTATAATATTCTTCTTGTGTTTTGGAGTATATTAATATGTCATCAATAAATACTACACAATTAGGTAATTGATTTAGATATTTATCCATAAATGCTTGGAATCGTCCAGGGGCATTTTTATATCCAAATGGTAATACATTCCATTCATAAAATCCATTAGGTACTTTGAATGCTGTTAATTGTTTAGATTCTTCAGTTAATTTTAATTGGTTAAAACCACTTTTACAATTAAATTTTGAGAAGTAATTATAACCTTGTATTTGTCTCATTTTTAGTATTTTATTAGGTATTGGATAATTGTATGTAATTGTTTTCTCATTTAGAATTCTATTCTCATTTAGAATTCTATAATCAATAACCATTCTTGTTTTTCCTCTTTTTTGTTCTGAATGGTTGTTAACTATAAATGCACTACTGCTATGTTTAGAATTACTTGGCCTAATTAATTTTCCTGCTAATAATTCTGTTATATGCATTTTAAATTCTTCTTCATCTCTTCGTGTAATTTGTATTTCAGTTTTGTGTTTGTGCCAATTTGCTAATGGATTTTCATTACATAGTTCTTCTAATTTTATTTTTAAATGGGTAATTTTATCTAAATATAAAATTCCAATATCTATTATTGCAAAATTGATGTTTTCTTTCTTTGTTTTCATTCTTTGAACTAGTTTTTCTTGTTCTCCTTTTTTACATTTTTCCCATTTTTGAGATATTCTTTCTCTATTTTTTACTATTCTAGCTTTCAACGTGTGTTTACATGGGGTAAATAATGTAAGAAAATCTTTATCTATGCTAATTGGTTTATATTGGTTAAGGAAAATCAAAGCAATATACTCTAGGTATAATTAATATTTTGTTCCAAATTTGTATTTGTACATTAGTTTGATAAAGGGTAATTATGGTACTATTATTATTAAAACCATTTATCCTGAATGGTGTATCTAATCTCTTTCATTCTGGTAAACAATTTTCTTTCATAATTGTGGTTGCTGCTCCTGTATCTACCATCGGTGTGTAGTATCTACTTTTATATCCTTAAAAAATAATTTTTATAAGAATATAAGTTAAATTACTCATTGATTATTCTTGTTATAAATTGAATTTGGTTATAAGTGTACTCAAAATAGTCTGATTCTATTTTCCAGGGTTTGACTTTGTTTAAAAATTCTTTTCCTAATATAATGTTGTCACTTAGACTTACTTCATATTCTACCTTTATATTTTGTGTTGCAATTTTTGTTGTAATAATTACTTTTCCTTTAAGTTTTAATTTATTGTACATTTTTTTGTCTAATAATTTATCCATATAGATTGAATTATTTTCCACATTTATATCTATTTGTGGTTTTAAGTTTTCTCCTTCAATTTGTATTATAATATAGTAATCTTGTGACCTCAATTGAATAGGTTGATCATTATCTTTTTATTCTCTAGATCTGGAAAATCTCATTCTTCTTTTTACTATATCTAGTTCTCCATAGATAGGTTTAGAGTATAATTTTAATCCTTTATCCATTGGTAATAAAAGTTCTATAAATGGGGTATCTATAGTTATTGGTCCTAATTTATTTTTAGTATAAACTTGGTGTTGGTTAGTTAGTATGTAAGCATTTTTACATTGTACTGTCATTACTTTAGATCCATTTAGCATCATTATTCCATCTAGCTTCCACTACAGACCCAATGCCTTTTCTATATTTGGTTTAATTATGAACCTTACCTTTTGGTAAATTAGATTTCCTTTAAGTTCGGCTATAATATCTTTCTCTATAGGTTCTTTAATTCTATCATCTGCTAATTCCAATTCCAATTCCAATTCCAACGGAGTATCTATCCCTTCTTTAAAACATGCTTTTATTATTATTTCTGTCGCTGCCAGTTCTACAAATCTAAATGTAATTGGTTTATTTCCTAATGATTTGTTAATTGTTGTTATTTCCTCTTTTAGCACTTCCTTTGTTATTAGTGAAACTTTAGTATTACCTTGCACTCGTTTCTGAATATTTTCTTGATTAAGTTTCTCTCAAATATCTTATTTGTTGACAAAGTAAATCCTTCATACTTTAATTGATTATACTTTTCAAGATCAAAAATAGCTCTTTGGTCTTTACTTTGTGGAGTAATTTGTTCATCGTAATGTACTTCCTGTAATTCTTTATCCATCAATAGTAGTCTCAATGTTATCTTCTTCGCTAATTATTATTTCATCACTTTCTGTTTCATATTCTAGAACATATATTTCTTCTTCTGGCGGTATATTATTTTTCCCTATTTCATATTCAGCTATATGTAATTTAATAAAGTAAATATTTTTATTTACTTTAGGATTTTTATTTACATTATTTTTACATTCTCTTGCTATATGACCTATTTGTCCACAATTATAGCACCTACACTTCTTTGGGTTGTTAATATACTTATAAATTTTTCTTTTTATATAATAATTTATGTTCGATTTCTTCTTGTGTCGATATTTTCCATATGGTTTAAACCTTTTATACTTCTTATGCCTAAACTTTGGTCTTTTATTTCTACGTGTTTTATTTAATCTATAGCATCCAAATTTTGGTGTTTCACATTTTTCACAGCAATCACATATTTTTGCATGTTTTTTAAAAGCTTTTTGCTTATTAACTTCTGTACAATAGTTTTTATACCAAGTTTGTAAGAAAGATATTTGTTCTCCTAAGGTACCTGATTTAAGTTCTTTAGAGTATGCTTCTTGAACCATAGTATTTATAGGAATGGGTAATTTTTCAAAGTATAATTTTCGAAATATAGCTAATTGCTCAGTTGTTTCTGTTCCTAATTCATAATAATTCATTTGAAAAGCACAATTGTATCTTTTTAGATCTTCTGGGTACATAGAGCATATTTCCATATTATATAATTGAGATTTACTATATTCTTTCGTAGCTTCTATATGTTTTAAATCTGCATTCATTTTTCCAAATTCTCTTCTTATAGCAATTTCATATTTTTCAACATTTGTGTTCACTTTGTAATTTCATGTCCTTCTATCTTAGTACTTCTTATTTCTGTTTTGTCTATTGTTCCTATGTGAGTTAACCAGTTTTGAACTAATCCTGTAATAGTTCCTTCAATATAATTAGATGCAATATTAACTGGGATTTTTGCTTCAATTAATTTTGCATTTATTTTAGCTACCCAATTTTGTATATCTAAATCAACATTTTCTGAACAATCTAAATTTAAGGTTTCTCCTACTTGAATATCTTTTGGTATATAGTTATCTTCTATTTTGCTTCGATACTTCCATATATGTTCATTATTTCTATTGTTACTACCATAATTTCTTTTTCTTAATATAGGTTTATAGTAATAATAATCATCATCTTCCGTGAGTACATTAAGATCTTTTTCTTTTTCTATCATAAATTCAGATTCTGAATATTTTGAGTAACTAAATTCTTGACTAGATTGGTCTGATTCAAAATCTTCATAGTTTTCTTCTATATTATTGATTCAAAATCTTCATAGTATCTATTGTTTCTATTGTATTATTCATTATTGTTTCGTCATCTGATTCTTGAATTTATGATATTTCACTTTTTTCTTTTACATTCAATGTAAGTTGTTCATCTATTTTGTCAAATCTGTTATTATACTCTATTTTAAACTTTTGGATTTCATCGTTAAAACTATTTTCTACTCTATAAACTTTGTCTAATATTTCTTTAGTATTATGATGTATAATTTTTATTGATTCTTCTATTTTCCTGATTCTTTCATCATATCTTCTCTCTAATTTTTTATATATGTCATTTATTGTTTTGTTTTCTTGATTGTTACTTTCTATGTTTGTTATCTCTTCTAAGTCCCTTTCTTTAGCTAATCTTCTTTCTCTTTCAAATTCATTTTCTAATATCATGTATTTTCTATCTTTTATTAAATATAATCTTCCTTACATAATTTCTGCAAATTGTCTATTATGATTTGTTTTATATATTTGAAATGGACCATCATTATATCTTATTACTCTTCATCAATAATCTTTTCGTCTTTATTCATTATTCTAGTTGTTTAATGAATCTCATATATTCTACTTCTATTCGTTCCTTTAAAAGTAATTCGGGAAATAACTGAGAGTATTCTTTAAATATTTTTTTATCGATAATCTCATAACCCTTCTTTTTTGTACTGCTAGACTCAGTCTTGCTATCCTTTAATAATTGTATAATTAATAATATGTTTGTATTTATTATCTTTAGGTTTTTTACTAGATTACCTTCTTGCTCTAATTCACTCATATGTATAAGATTGATTTATTTTTCTTATATTCATTATAATCTTTATGTGCTTTACTAGCTATATCTTCCTGTTCTTTTATTTGTATATTTAACATTTCTATTTGGTTGTCTAAGTCCTTTAATTTTTCTTCAACATTATTGTCCTTTGTTAGTTTTGCTTTTTCTGCTATCATTTCTTTATTTATTCTAGCCATTCTTCTTTTATTTCGGTTTCTTAAGTCTTTAATATCTGCTTCTATAATTGTTATCATTATCTTTAATCCTGTTCTTCTTATAGTCTTTTTAATTTGCGATTTTATTGTCATATATATAACGAATTTTGTATATGTTTGAGTTCTATTTTTCTTTTTAAGAGTTTATTTTTCTTAATTTGGGTTTTAGTTATTAATTTGATTAAAGCATCTTTTGTTTCAATATCTTTCCTTCTATGTGCTTTATATAAATAATTGTCATAACTATCTATTTTAGTTTGTTAATTCATGATTCTAAAATCTAAAATAAATTTTCTAATATCTATATTTCTTTTAACGTTTCTTATTTGTATTTTCATATACGCAGTGAATCTTGTATTTGAGATTTTCTTATGAACTTTGGTTGAACACAATCCATTCATTTATAATATACCTTAATCTGTTAATAATAGTTCTATCATCCTTCATATAAGTATTACTAATCCGCCCTACTACTCTTAAGCTTAAAAGCAAATTGAGTAAGATCACACCTTTTCACCTCACCACATAGGTTTTACGTATTCAGTCCACAACAACCTTCTCATATTCAAAGACATAAAAGGACTACTACTACCAGTTGTCTCTTGCTTTAAAAGCATGATTTTCCTAAATCGAGGAGAGCATATTTAAGATAGTACAAGTCCTATATGAAGTTATAGAATTATTATTACGGATCTTAGCATTATTATAAACTAAAGGATTGAATTTATACTTAGTTCATAAGAAAGAATTTTACCTTAGCTTCTTCCATAACTATAAAAGATTATCTAGATATGAAAATAACTTCTGCAACCTCTATTACCAACTTTGTGGAGTAATTTTAAATTCTTTCTTATGAACTAAGTATAAATTCAATCCTTTAGTTTATAATAATGCTGAGATCCGTAATAATAATTCTATAACTTCATATAGAACTTGTACTATCTTAAATATACACTCCTCGATTTCGTAAAATCATGATTTTAAACCAAGAGACAACTGGTAGTAGTAGTCCTTTTATGCCGTTGAATATGAGAATGTTGTTGTGGACAGAATACGTAAAACCTATGTGGTGAGGTGAAAAGGTGTGATCTTACTTAATTTGCTTTTAAGCTTAAGAGTTGAAGGGCGGATTAATAATACTTATATGAAGGATGATAGAACTATTATTAACATATTAAAGTATATTATAAATGAAGGGATTGAGTTCAACCAAAATTTATAAGAAAATCTCAAATACAAGATTCACTGTGTATATGAAAATACAAATAAGAAACGTTAAAAGAAATATAGATATTAGAAAATTTATTTTAGATTTTAGAATCATGAATGTACAAACTAAAATAGATGTGGGATTGAGTTCAACCAAAGCTTATAAGAAAATCTCAAATACAAGATTCACTGAGTATATGAAAACACAAATAAGAAACGTTAAAAGAAATATAGATATTAGAAAATTTATTTTAGATTTTAGAATCATGAATTTACAAAGTAAAATAGATGGTTATGACAATTATTTATATGAAGCACATAGAAGGAAATATATTGAAACAAAAGATGCTTTAATCAAATTAATAACTAAAACCCAAATTAAGAAAAATAAACTCCTAAAAAGAAAAAAAAAACTCAAACATATACAAAATTTGTTATATATATGACAATAAAATCGCAAATTAAAAAGGCTATAAGAAGAGCAGGATTAAAAATAATGATAACAATTTTAGAAGCAGATATTAAATGTTATTCTAGTATGAACACTAGACCAACTACAAAAGGGGGGGTGAATTGTAGTTGAGGAGAAATTTTCAATTTGTAATGCGGAATTAAAACAAACTTGAAAGTAGAAAGAGACAAGCGCACAAGATTTTTACAAGGAAAACTTCCTAGGCCCAATAGGAAGAGAAACCTTGACCACGAGGGATTTTGACTCAAACTCCCTTTACTATAATAGGCCAAAAGACTCTATCTTTTACAACCTATTAACGGACCTTCTCTGTTCCTCTAGGAACTTGTTCCCCAGTCACTCAGTTCCCCCTGAACTGATGACACTCACTCTTGACTTCACTCGAAGTCTTCTCTTTTCTCTCTTTCTTTCTCTCTCTTGAATACAAGAATATTCTCTGAATTTTCTCTCACCCACACACTATGAATATTACAATAATGAGTATTTGAATATAAGAGGAAATTATAAGAAAAACTTTCTAAGTATAGATTGACTTTTTGTGCTTGAAAGTTCTTAAGTTTTCTTCAAATAATCTTCCTCTTATATAGCTGTTGCACATCTTCTTCTATTGGTCATGTTGTGCTCCATGTTCTCCTGAAATAGCGTGAGTGAAGTAATGGAGATCATGGCTTACTTTTCGCTGCATTTTCTCCATGTTTATTTCAACGGAAATAAACCACCTCCACTAGCCGTTAATGGGAGTATCTTCAGCGAGTTTGTTGGGTTTGTTGGAGAGCTTCAAGGAATCAGCTCCACATTGTATGCCACGCAATTTCCAACTGATTTTCACGCACAACAACAGCAACAAAAATATCTACTAACACTAAGAATCTTTTGTTCAAAGATTCTAAGGTAATAGATTATTAAACATTCCTTATAATAAAAATTCAAAGTGTATAAAATAATATCTTGACTTAGATTAAATAAATAATCTTTCTCCACAAGATATAAATGCAAAATTAAACATTACATTATTTTTGGTATTTTATATTTTTCGCAAAATAAAAACTATATAGTAAAATTAACCTAAGTATTTGGCATCATCAAAACATGGAATACAACAATATTTCCCCTTTTTGATGATGGCAAATATAAGGCATATAAAAACTAAATATGAAAAATAAACTAACTAGAGCAAAAGAATCAAGAGCTAATGACTTTAAAAGTAAAACTAACAAAACTAACAAAAGACTAAGAAAATAAATCTAGCCCTAAACTAACAGAGAAAAACTAATACTAAACTAACATAAATCAGTCTTGAATATAAGGCAAAGAAAAATCCAAAAAGCATCACCTAGAACCTAAGAGGACTAGAATTTGAATTTTTTTGTGCCACTCTACTTCTTCCCCCTTTTGTCATCATCAAAAACAATAAGTACCCAGCAGTACTCTAAGAGTGCATCATATACAACAATGTCAAGGATTAGTAGCTCAAACACGCATCTAAAAATACTAGCCATCCAAACATTTTAATGAGCAGATTAAGATGAGATCAATGCACATAGACATGAGAAATGCACAAGCTGAGTTCATGATGAAATGAAAAGAAAGGAATCAAGAAGAGAAGCAAAGGAATAAAAAATAGAAAGAGATAAAAGAGATAAAAGATAAACAAAAATAAATTTATCACCAGAAACTGATGTGTGATTCACATCCAAAAAGGGTGATAAAAGAGAGTAACAACAAACCACCATTGTTTAGTATAAACCAAAAAAAAAATATCAATATTGTTTCATCAGATTATAGTGAAGGAAAGGGGATTAGGGCTTGGAGGGCTTAGGACGAGCAACAAAAGAAAAGACCACAGCGTCAATCTTCTCATGAACTGCAGACTCTCCTTTCTTCACTGCTCCTAGGATCCGCTCCTGTTGAAGATCAACTCTGGCAATCCTGACTTCAACACCCTGGACTCTTGTGTGCAGGAGAGACAGAGACTCCTGAAGTGAATGTAGAATCCCATGGAGACCAGAAGTGGAGAGAAGGGGAAAATCAACAGTCCTTGATCCTGGAGGAGCTTGATCCTCCTCCAAATCAATATGAACAGCACCTTGACCTTGTTCCTTGGGAGCCTTGGTCACAACAATTCTTTGGCTCTTCCTCACTGACCTAGGTCCTTCAGCACTGACCTCCTCCTCAAACTTCCTCTTGACCCCAGTCTCTACCTTTCCCTTTGGTTCTGCTACCTCAAATTCTAACTTCCCACCCTGTACCCTTAGAGACAGCTTGGACAGAGTCTCTTTTGTCAAATAGTTATCAGGTTCTAGATCAAAAGAAGTACTAGAAGGGAGTTTAATTTGGTTCTTTTTTAGGATAACAGAAATAAGATTTGCATACCCCACTTTTGTGTTGTGGGTAATGCAATAGGAAAGGTGAGAGATCAGTGAAGCAGGGAAGTTCATTTTTATATTCTTAGTAAGGCAGTACATTAAAGAAATATCCATGAGGCTCGCTTGAGTCCTCTTGGAAGTTCTTGGCAAAATAAAGCGCCAAACTAAGTGAAACAAGAATTTGTGATATGGAGAGAGATCTTTCTGATCTAGGGACAGGTCAGAATCCTTACCCTCAAAGAAACTCAGAATTGTAGAATTTAAAGCCCCATTAACATTCAACTTAGCCCTACCCTTAACATAATCCTTGTACCCTTCGGTAGGTACATCAAACCATTCGCCTAAGTTCTTTTCAGTGAACTTAACCAGTTTCCCATTGACAACACTTATGCATAAACCCTCGTTATTTTCAAAACTAGTAACGAACTCACTCATCTCACTCTCATAAAGACCCTCATCAAAACTCAACACTTTAACCCATTTTTGAAACTTAACAAGATCAAGAAATTGACCCCAATTAATTTTCTTACACCAGGTGAAATCAACGCAAAACCCAATTATATACTTGGAAGACTTAGATTTCTTACCCCTTTTAGTAGGAACCAAGACTTCCTTTTCTTGCTCTGTTTCAACATCATCCACATTGTCTTCTTTTTTCGGAGAAATCACTTCATGCTCAGCCGAATTTTCTTGAGAACCCAGGGAATCTTCATTTAAGTTAGAAGATTCATTCTCGCTTTCATTGTAATCCACCAGTGGTGAAGATTTTTCGGCCGGAAAATTTTTTGCATCATTGGAGGA
The DNA here is from genome assembly GCA_947648045.1 of Beta corolliflora. Classification (NCBI taxonomy): domain Eukaryota; kingdom Viridiplantae; phylum Streptophyta; class Magnoliopsida; order Caryophyllales; family Amaranthaceae; genus Beta; species Beta corolliflora. Next base: position 1,495,363 of record CANSZD010003125.1, on the reverse strand, counting down.
TTTTCTTTTGGAGCCATTTAGGGTTTTAGGTGAAGAAGATGAAGTTGTCAGATTTTTGTGAGTAAGAGAGAGAGAAAGGCGGTTTTGCAGAGGTAATGGTTTTGGGTAAAAAGAGATGAATTTGCCGTGTAAATTTTGGTTTGATTTGATGGGTTTTTATTTTTGGGAAGGTTTATGGGGGATTGTGAAAAAGAATTAAATGCGGCTTTTCCCTTCCTTCTTTAAATCCATTGAAACATTTTATTTTTTCGGTTGATACATGAACGCTGGTGAAGTGTTGAAAAAAATATTATTTATGGGGGATGTATAAAAAAAAATAATAAATTGAGAAAAAAATACAATCAAATAAAGTGATTAATATTTACGTGGATAGAAATAAATGGAATAGAAGGAGTGAACTCATGCATGTTACATGTTCAAGCTATATGTACAGTGACCTTTCTATTTTTGCTCAAGTGTATGCATGGACAATAAGGGGAGTCTTATGAAGACTAACGTGAGTCCTTTACAATGAATGTATAATGAGTGATTTAATTCACAAAATGTTGCTGGCCACTTAGTGTAATCTTGTAACTAAGGGTTTTATTTGAAGTAGCACACTCAATGAATTCTAATCATCGCTAGCTCTAAGCGAATTTTCTCAAATTTTTCTCTAGGAAGAGGTTTAGTCAAAATGTCAGCTATTTGATTTTCAGTTGGACAAAATTCGACTTTAACAAGATCTTTTTCTACATTATCCTTAAGGAAATTATGTCTAATGTGAATATGCTTGACCCTTGAATGATGAACTGGATCCTTAGAAATACAAATTGCACTAGTATTATCACAATAGATAGGGACACACTTAAACTTAATGCCAAAGTCTCTTACTTGTTGCTTGATCCAAAGGACCTGGGAACAGCATGCAGCAGCAGCCACATATTCTGCCTCTGCTGTGGATAAGGCAACATTATTTTGCTTCTTAGAGCTCCATGACACCAAGCTTGTTCCTAGGTACTCGACAATGCCTTATGTGCTCTTGCGGTTAACCAAGTCTCCAGCATAATCCGCATCCGAATAGCTTACTAGGTCAAAAACATCACTTCGAGGATAGAACAAACATAAGTCATCGCTTCCTTTCAAATACCTTAGAATTCTCTTAAAAGCTGTTAAGTGAGATTCTTTGGGATTTGATTGGAACCGAGCACATAAACCAACACTAAAAGAAATATCGGGTCTACTTGCTGTTAAGTAAAGTAATGAACCAATCATACCTCGATATTGCTTCTCGTTTACACACTTACCATTTGAATCTTCATCTAACCTTGTTCCTGTTCCTATGGGAGTGTGGTTGGTTTTTGAATGTTCCAGTCCATATTTCTTGAGCAGTTCCTTGACATATTTTTGTTGATGGATCATTGTTCCTCTTTCAGTTTACTTAATTTACAATCCCAAAAAGAAGTTCAACTCTCCCATCACACTCATTTCGAATTCACTACTCATAAGATCAGCAAACTCCTTACAAAGAAGATCATTAGTAGCACCGAAAATTATATCATCAACATAAATTTGGACTACTAATATGTCTGTTCCTTTTGATCGAAGGAACAAGGTTCTATCAACTTTACCTCTTATGAAATCATGTGAAAGCAGGAATTTTGACAACCTTGCATACCAAGATCTAGGAGCTTGTTTCAACCCATAAAGAGCTTTATCAAGCTTATAGACTTGATTTGGAAGTTCCGGATTTTCAAATCCATGAGGTTGTTCCACATAGACGTCTTCAATTAAAAAACCATTTAGAAATGCACATTTGACGTCCATCTAATACAACTTAAATCCCATAAAGGCAGCAAAGGCAATCAAAATTCTAATTGCTTCTATTCTAGCAACAGGAGCAAAGGTTTCATCAAAATCAATACCTTCTTGTTGATTATAACCTTTGGCAACAAGTCTGGCCTTGTTCCATACCACAGTTCCATGCTCATCAAGCTTGTTCCTGAAGACCCATTTTAGTCCTATAACCTTCTGGTTCTTTGGTTTGGTCTCCAGGTGACATACCTTGTTCCTCTAGAACTCATTTAGCTCCTCTTGCATAGCGTTGATCCAATCAGCCTCCTTGAGAGCGTCCATATGATCCTTAGGTTTTGTCATAGATAAGAAAGCATGAAAAGCACAAAAAATCTTCAATTGGGATCTCGTTTGAGTTCCCTTTTCAATGTCACTTATTATCAATTCTAAAGGATGAGAATTTTGGTGTTTCCAAGGCTTCGGGTCAAATCTCCTAGTTGCTTCTTGAGTTTCTTGAGGTGATTGATTCACTTGATCTTCTTCTTAATCAGGAGATCCTTGAGCCTCCTGAGTTCCTCCTGTAGCTTGTTCCTCAAGGGGATCAGGCACAGAGTTATCAGGATCAGGAACTTGCTTCTTCTCTTTTCCTGCAGGGGTTAGTTCCTCATCATTTAGATTAAACTCATCAGGACGAGTCAAACCAATTTCAAAGTTATCATTGTGACTCTGTTCCTGCAGGGTGTTAGTCTCATCAAAAATAACATGGACACTTTCCTCGACACACATTGTTCGCTTATTGTAGACACGATAAGCCTTACTACTTAAGACATATCCTAGAAAAATAGCCTCATCACTTCTATCATCAAACTTTCCTAAGTTGTCCTTTCCATTGTTATGTACAAAACATTTACATCCAAAAACTCAAAAATAAGAAATATTGGGTTTTCTTCCTCTAAGGAGCTCATAAGGTGTCTTCAAGGTGATTGGTCTTAGCATGACACGATTGATGATGTAGCATGCCGTGTTCACTGCTTCAGCCCAAAAATTCTTTGGAAGACCGCTTACAATAATCATTGTCCTTGCCATATCCTCAAGAGTCCGGTTCTTCCTTTCGACTACACCATTCTGTTGTGGTGTTCTTGGAGCTGAAAAGTTATGATCTAAACCTTCATTGCTACAAATTCATCAAACTTGGAGTTTTATAATGCTCTTCTTGTATTTTGGAGTATATTAGTATGTCATCAATATATACTACACAATTTGGGAATTGATTTAGATATTTATCCATAAATGCTTGGAATCGTCCAGGGGCATTTTTATATCCAAATGGTAATACATTTCATTCATAAAATCCATTAGGTACTTTGAATGTTGTTAATTGTTTAGATTCTTCAGTTAATTTTAATTTGTGAAAACCACTTTTATAATCAAATTTTGAGAAATAATTATAACCTTGTATTTGTCTCATTTTTAGTATTTTATTAGGTATTGGATAATTGTATGTAATTGTTTTCTCATTTAGAATTCTATAATCAATAACCATTCTTGTTTTTCCTCTTTTTGTTCTGAATGGTTGTTAACTATAAATGCACTACTGCTATGTTTAGAATTACTTGGCCTAATTAATTTTTCTGCTAATAATTCTTTTATATGCATTTTAAATTCTTATTCATCTCTTTGTGTATTATTAAAGGGTTTTTGAGATATTATACTATTTTGATCTTTTAATGTAATTTGTATTTCGGTTTTGTGTTTGTGCCAATTTGCTAATGTATTTTCATTACATAGTTCTTCTAATTTTATTTTTAAAGGGGTTATTTTATCTAAATATAAAATTCCAATATCTATTATTGCAAAATTGATGTTTTCTTTCTTTGTTTTCATTCTTTGAACCAGTTTTTCTTCTTCTCCCTTTTTACGTTTTTTCCATTCTTGAGATATTCTTTCTCTATTTTTTACTATTCTAGCTTTCAACTTGTGTTTATATGGGGTAAACAATGTAAGAAAATCTTTATTTATGCTAATTGGTTTATATTGCTTAAGGAAATTATTTTCAAATATCATATCTTTTCTAGTTAATTAAAAGCAATATACTCGAGGTATAATTAATATTTTGTTCCAAATTTTTATTGGTACATTAGTTTGATAAAGGGTAATTCTAATACTATTATTATTAAAACCATTTATCCTGAATGGTGTATCTAATTTCTTCCATTCTGGTAAATAATTTTCTTTCATAATTGTGGTTGCTACTCCTGTATCTACCATTGGTGTGTAGTATCTACTTTTATAACCTTCAAAAATTATTTTTATAAGAGTATAAGTTAAATTACTCATTGATTATTCTTGTTTTAAATTGAATTTGGTTATAAGTGTACTCAAAATAGTCTGATTCTATTTTTCATGGTTTGACTTTGTTTAAAAATTCTTTTCCTAATATAATTTTGTCACTTAGACTTACTTCATATTCTACATTTATATTTTGTGTTGCAATTTTTGTTGTAATAATTACTTTTCCTTTAAGTTTTAATTTATTGTACATTATTTTGTCTAATAATTTATACATATAGATTGAATTATTTTCCACATTTATATCTATTTGTGCTTTTAAGTTTTCTCCTTCAATTTGTAATATAATATAGTAATCTTGTGACCTCAATTGAATAGGTTGATCATTATCTTTTTGTTCTCTAGATATGGAAAAACTCATTCTTCTTTTTACTATATCTAGTCCACCATAGCTAGGTTTAGAGTAAATCCTTTATCCATTGGTAATAAAAGTTCTATAAACGGGGTATCTATAGTTATTGGTCCTAATTTATTTTTAGTATAAACTTGGTGTTGGTTAGTTAGTATGTAAGCATTTTTTACATTGTACTATCATTACTTTAGATCCATTTAGCATCTTTATTCCATCTAGCTTCCAATATAGAACCAATGCATTTTCTATATTCTTATCAGTTAAGCTTATTGAATAATTTGGTTTTATTATGAACCTTACCTTTTAGTAAATTAGATTTCCTTTAAGTTCAGCTATAATAGCTTTCTCTATAGGTTCTTTAATTCTATCATCTGCTAATTCTAATTCCAACGGAGTATCTATTCCCTCTTTATAACATGCTTTTATTATTATTTCTGTTGCTGCCAATTCTACAAATCTAAAAGTAATTGGTTTATTTCCTAATGATCGATTACTTTTTGTTATTTCCTCGTTTAGCACTTCTTTTTGTTATTAATGGAACTTTAGTATTACCTTGCACTTGAGTTATATCAATAACGTGTTCTCTATCAACTATCACTAAATATTCATTCTAATTCCAACGGAGTATCTATTCCTTCTGAATATTTTATTGATTAAGTTTCTCTCAAATATCTTATTTGTTGACAAAGTAAATCCTTCATACTTTAATTGATTATACTTTTGAAGATCAAAAATAGCTCTTTGGTCTTTCCTTTGTGGAGTAATTTCTTCATCGTAATCTACTTCCTGTATTTCTTTATCCATCACTAGTAGGCTCAACGTTATCTTCTTCGCTAATTATTATTTCATCACTTTCTGTTTCATATTCTAGAACATATATTTCTTCTTCTGGTGGAATATTATTTTTCCCTATTTCATATTCAGCTACATGTAATTTAATAAAGTTAAAATTTTTATTTACTTTAGGATTTTTATTTACTTTATTTTTACATTCTCTTGCTATATGACCTATTTGTCCACAATTGAAGCACCTACACTTCTTTGGGTTGTTAATATACTTATAAATTTTTCTTTTTATATAATAATTTATGTTCGATTTCTTCTTGTGTCTATATTTTCCATATGGTTTAAACCTTTTATACTTATTATGCCTAAACTTTAGTCTTTTATTTCTACGTGTTTTATTTAATCTGTAGCATTCAAATTTTGGTGTTTCATATTTTTTACAGCAATCACTTATTTTTGCATGTTTTTTAAAATATGTTTGGTTATTAACTTCTGTACAATAGTTTTTATACCAAGTTTGTAAGAAAGATATTTGTTCTCCTAAGATACCTGATTTAGGTTCTTTAGAGTATGCTTCTTGAACCATAGAATTTATAGGAATGGGCAATTATTCAAAGTATAATTTTCGAAATATAGCTAATTGCTCAGTTGTTTCTGCTCCTAATTCATAATAATTCATTTGAAAAGCACAATTGTGTCTTTTTAGATCTTCTGGGCACATAGAGCATATTTCTATATTATATAATTGAGATTTACTATATTCTTTCTTAGCTTTTATATGTTTTAAATCTGCATTTAAATTTCCAAATTCTCTTCTTATAGCAATTTCATATTTTTTCAACATTTGTGTTGACTCTGTCATTTCATGTCCGTCTATCTTAATACTTCTTATTTCTATTTTGTCTATTGTTCCTATGTGAGTTAACCAGTTTTTAACTATTCCTGTGATAATTCCTTCAATATAATTAGATGCAATATTAACTGGGATTTTTGCTTCAATTAATTTTGCATTTATTTTAGCTACCCAATTTTGTATATCTAAATCAACATTTTATGAACAATCTAAATTTAAGGTTTCTCCTACTTGAATATCTTTTGGTATATAGTTATCTTCTATTTTGCTTTGATACTTCCATATATGTTCATTATTTCTATTGTTACTACCATTATTTCTTTTTCTTAATATAGGTTTATTGTGTCTACTAGTCTTCATGTAATAATAATCGTCATCTTCCGTGAGTACATTAAGATCTTTTTCTTTTTCAGTCATAAATTCAGATTCTGAATATTTTGAGTAGCTAAATTCTTGACTAGATTTGTCTGAATTAAAATATTCATTGTTTTCTTCTATATTATTGACTTGAAGTCTTTCTACTCCAGTATTTATTGTTTCTATAGTATTATCCATTATTGTTTCATCATCTAATTCTTGAATTTCTGATATTTCACTTTTTTCTTTTACATTCAATATAAGTTGTTCTTCTATTTTGTCAAATCTGTTATTATACTCTATTTTAAACTATTGTATTTCATCGTTAAAATTATTTTCTACTCTATAAACTTTGTCTAATATTTGTTTAGTATTATGATGTATAATTTTTATTGATTCTTCTATTTTCCTGATTCTTTCATCATATCTTCTCTCTAATTTGTTCATATCCTGCTCTTCTTATAGCCTTTTTAATTTGCGATTTTATTGTCATATATATAACGAATTTTGTATATGTTTGAGTTCTATTTTTCTTTCTAAGAGTTTATTTTTCTTAATTTGGGTTTCAGTTATTAATTTGATTAAAGCATCTTTTGTTTCAATATATTTCCTTCTATGTGCTTCATATAAATAATTGTCATAACCATCTATTTTAGTTTGTAAATTCATGATTCGAAAATCTAAAATAAATTTTCTAATAATTTTTTATGATATGAGAAATTTTTTGGTGATAATTCTGAGACAAAGTTAACCAGTATTGGTATCAGAGCTTGGAGAAGTTAATTTCAAGATAATCTTCCATAGTTATGGAAGAAGCTAAGGTAAAATATTATAACCATAAATTTAGAAGTTAATTTCAGGAATTAAAGAAAAATATTAATTCGTTCATAATTAATGATTATTAATTACAAAAGATAACATAACCTTGGAGAGGAATTATTATTAATAAGAAATGTATAACTTTATTGAATATCGATTATTTTACGAAATCCCTTCATTTACGGAATTCGTATTTTTTTTTAGTGAACTCCTTGATGATTCCTCACCAAGGTTTTTCTTTGTTTTTTAAAGGCAAACGATATTACAAAGTACGTACATAAAAAGCTACTTTTAATTTAAACCATACAGCGGGCTATTTTTCTAAGGTTACAACATATTTTGGCTTATCACCTTATCTTTTATCCTATCTTTTATAGTAACGCCACCATCCTTCAGTCGGTTATATCAACTTGTGGGGCCTGGGTTGTACTGCTAGAGGATTCTTCCTTATCTTCCAAGTCTTCAATCATAGGTACAACTGTCTACTGATTTTTGCACATCTGGCATAAGTGTTTATTATTTTTATTGCATCTACTTGCAATATTTCTTCAACGTATCTTTTGTCATAAAATTGTTTGGGATGTATCTTGTTTGAGGAGGCTCATCTGGATATAGGAGACTCCATACCCATGCTTTCATAGTTTCTTCAGCATCATGGCTATATTCCCTACTTTGAGTTATAACTAATGTATTTATTTCTTTAAGATTAATCCATATAGGCGTAGTAATAGCATGACATAGGGCTTCACAAATAATTTTGATTTTATAGCTTGTTTTTCACTAAGGATATCTTCCACTTCATTAACGTTTATCTCTGGCTGGGCCTTTATTTCTTCAGGAATGATGTACGTAGATGTACATCCTATTTTCACAAACCTCATGGCTGGTTTTATCTCTTGATAAGTAACTTCCCCAGTAGTTGTGTAACATCGTACAACAATCATTTAAGATTTTGTAATCTGTAAAGAACTTCTGGTTACCTTGTATAGGCTAGGGATTAAGGATAACTGTTCTCCGGTTAGCGTGTATACGGAATTGAGTAATCCGTAATCACAAGCTGCTTTTATTAACTTTGCATTACAACCTGGTAATACAACCTGCTAATGCGATTAACTCGTTTGTTTTTCGAAGAGGGTTAGTAACATATCCTCTTTCTATTTCTCCATGTTTATCTTGGATAGTAACTTGGGGAGCTGTGTTTAGTTTGTTAACAATAGTCAGGAAATTTGATATATACTGTCTAACTAAGGGGTTCATTGTCTGTTTTGTTCCAAGGGTTAATTTGTCTTTAAGGAAGTTGTATCTGGGACTAAGCTGGGGTAATCATCGTCATTGATAAATGTTTTGGGAGAAGTCTTTATTTGATAGTTTAGGAAATCTCTTTTTTGAGAAGGGAATCCATAACTTCTTCTTATAATAGCTTTGCCTTTGGCTTGATATTTTTGGTTAGCACCATTTTCTTGTTCTTGGTATCTCTGGCCACTGCCATTATCTTTAGAGCTTTCTCTATTTCTTTTCACTAGATCAAGCTCTTGTGATAACTTATTTATCAATAGTTTTTGTTCTTGATTCTCTTGAATCAATTGTTGAACTAACTCTGGAGAGATAATCTGCATAATAATTTTCATTAATTTTTAGTAATTCAACTGTAAACTCATATTGTTTGATATCAGCTATAATCCTATTTATTTCCTTCCTTGTAATAGAATCTTGTAACTTCTGTGTCAGCCAACACTTAACAGTCTTGTTATCTGTTCTTAATATAAATATTTTGTAAACAATATAAGGTTCAAACTTTTTAATACCATATTTAACTGCTTTTAGCTCCTTTTTATTAATATTCCAATTTGTTTCATTTGCCTTGAATGTTCCTCAATGGTATTTACATATATATTCTCTTTTTTTATTATTATATCTGTATTTCAATACTGCACCATAACCATTATTAATTTTGCTAGCATAAGTTTCTACTATCCACACAAATTCTTTATCTTCATCAGGGAAACTTAATTTTGGTAATCTTTTAACTAGTTCTTTGATTTTTTCTAAATTTTTTGAATCGGTGTCAGTTTACCTAAAATCGTGATCTTTTTTTAGCTTTTTAGTAAGAGGTTCTAGAACCGTGATAATTTTGGAACAAATTCTCTGACTTGATATACTATTCCTAAGAATTTTTGTAATTCTTTCTGGTATTAATTTCTCTTTGAAATTCAATGATTTTTTGAGCTATATGTTCTTACATTTTTACTCCTGCTATATCTATTTCGAATCCTAAAAATTCTATTTGTGTTTTAAATATTTCCATTTTCTTTTTACTTAAGACTATTCCACTAGTTTTTATTATTTCTATTAATTGTTCTAGTAGTTTATAATGTTCTTCTTGTGTTTTAGAGTATATCGGTATATCATCAATATATACTACATAATTTGGTAATTGATTTAGATATTTATCCATAAATGCTTGGAATCTTCCAGGGGTATTTTTATATCCAAATGGTAATACGTTCCATTCATAGAATCCATTAGGTACTTTGAATGCTGTTAATTGTTTAGAATCTTCAATTAATTTTAATTGGTGAAAACCACTTTTACAATCAAACTTTGAGAAGTAATTATATCCTTGTATTTGTCTAATTTTTGTATTTTATTAGGTATGGGATAATTGTATGTAATTGTTTTCTCATTTAGAATTCTATAATCAATAACCATTCTTATTTTTCCCATTTTTGTTCTGAATGGTTGTTAACTATAAATGCACTACTGCTATATTTAGAATTACTTGGCCTAATTAAATTTTTATGCATTTTAAATTCTTCTTCATCTCTTTGTGTATTGAAGGGTTTTTGAGATATTATACTATTTTGATCTTTTAATGTAATTTATATTTCAATTTTGTGTTTATGCCAATTTGCTAATGGATTTATAATACATAGTTCTTCTAATTTTATTTTTAAAGGGGTAATTTTATCTAAATATAATATTCCAATATCTATTATAGCAAAATTGATGTTTTCTTTCTTTGTTTTCATTCTTTGAACTAATTGTTCTTCTTCTCCCTTTTTGTATTTTTCCCATTCTTGAGATATTCTTTCCCTATTTTTTACTATTTTAGCTTTCAACTTGTGTTTACATGGGGTAAATAATGTAAGAAAATCTTTATCTATGCTAATTGGTTTATATTGGTTAAGGAAATTATTTTCTAATATCATATTTTTTTCCTGTTAATTCAAAGCAATATACTCTAGGTATAATTAATATTTTGTTCCAAATTTGTATTTGTACATTAGTTTGATAAAGGGTAATTCTGCTACTAATATTATTGAAACCATTTATCTTGAATGGTGTATCTAATTTCATCCATTCTGGTAAACAATTTTCTTTCATAATTGTAGTTGATGCTCCTGTATCTACCATCGGTGTGTAGTATCTACTTTTATATCCTTCAAAAATTATTTTAATAAGAATATACGTTAAATTACTCATTGATTATTCTCGTTTTAAATGGAATTTGGTTATAAGTGTACTCAAAATAGTCTGATTCTATTTTCCAGGGTTTGACTTTGTTTAAAAATTATTTTCCTAATATAATTTTGTCACTTAGGCTTACTTCATATTCGATATATATATTTTGTGTTGCAATTTTTGTTGTAACAATTACTTTTCCTTTAAGTTTTAAATTATTGTACATTATTTTATCTAATAATTTATCTATATAGATTGAATTATTTTTCATATTTGTATTTATTTGTGCTTTTAAGTTTTCTCCGTCAATTTATATTATAATATAATAATCTTGTGACCTTAATTGAATAGGTCGATCATTATCTTTTTGTTCTCTAGATCTGAAAAAACTCATTCTTCTTTTTACTATATCTTGTTCTCCATAGCTAGGTTTAGAGTATAATTTTAATCCTTTATCCATTGGTAATAAAAGTTCTATAAATGGGGTATCTATAGTTATTGGTCCTTATTTATTTTAAGTATAAACTTGGTGTTGGTTAGTTAGTATGTAAGCATTTTTACATTGTACTGTCATTACTTTAGATCCATTTAGCATCTTTATTCCATCTAGCTTCCAATATAGAACCAATACCTTTTCTATACTCTTATCAGTTAAGATTATTGCATAATTTGGTTTAATTATGAACCTTACCTTTTGGTAAATTAGATTTCCTTTAAGTTCAGCTATAATAGCTTTCTCTATAGGTTCTTTAATTCTATCATCTGCTAATTCTAATTCCAATGGAGTATATATTCCTTCTTTAAAACATGTTTTTATTGTTATCTCTGTTGCTGCCAATTCTACAAATCAAAAAGTAATTGGTTTATTTCCTAATGATCGATTAATTTTTATTATTTCCTCATTTAGCACTTCTTTTGTTATTAATGGAACTTTAGTATTACCTTGCACTTGAGTTATATCAATAACGTGTTCTCTATCAGCTATCACTAAATATTCATTCTTATCCTTTCTAAATATTTGCTTGATTAAGTTTTTCTCAAATATCTTATTTGTTGACAAAGTAAATCCTTCATACTTTAATTGATTATACTTTTGAAAATAAAAAATAGCTCTTTGGTCTTTACTTTGTGGAGTAATTTCTTCATCGTAATCTACTTCCTGTAATTCTTTATCCATCACTAGTAGTCTCAACGTTATCTTCTTCGCTAATTATTATTTCATCACTTTATGTTTCATATTCTAGAACATATATCTCTTCTTCTAGCGGTATATTATTTTTCCTTATTTCATATTCAGCTATATGTAATTCAATAAAGTTAATATTTTTATTTACTTTAGGATTTTTATTTACTTTATTTTTACATTCTCTTGCTCTATGACCTATTTGTCCACAATTGTAGCACCTACACTTCTTTGGGTTGTTAACATACTTATAAATTTTTCTTTTTATATAATAATTTCTATTCGATTTCTTCTTGTGTCTATATTTTCCATATGGTTTAAACCTTTTATACTTCTTATGCCTAAGCTTTGGTCTTTTATTTCTACGTTTTTTATTTAATCTATAGCATCCAAAATTTGGTGTTTCATATCTTGCACAGCAATCACTTATCTTAGCTTGTTTTTTAAAAGCTTTTTGGTTATTAACTTCTGTATAATAGTTTTTATACCATGTTTGTAAGAAAAATATTTGTTCTCCGAAGGTACCTGATTTAGGTTCTTTAGAGTATGCTTCATGAACCATAGTATTTATAGGAATGGGTAATTTTTCAAAGTAAAATTTTCGAAATATAGCTAATTGCTCAGTTGTTTCTGTTCCTAATTCATAATAATTCATTTGGAAAGCACAATTGTATCTTTTTAGATCTTCTGGGCACATAGAGCATATTTCCATATTATGTAATTGAGATTTACTATATTCTTTCTTAGCTTCTATATGTTTTAAATCTGCATTAAAATTTCCAAATTCTCTATAGCAATTTCTTATTTTTTCATTATTTGTGTTGACTCTGTCATTTCATGTCCTTCTATCTTAGTACTTCTTATTTATGTTTTGTCTACTGTTCCTATGTGAGTTAACTAGTTTTTAACTATTCCCAAAACATTACCAGGTTCTAAAGGATTTAATTGATGTCCAAGTTGCTGGCTATTTTTCTAAGGTTACAACAGATTTTGGCTTATCACCTTATCTCTTATCCTTATCTTCTATAGTAACTCCATCATCCTTTAGTCGGTTATATCAACTTGTGGGGCCTCGGTTGTACTGCTAGATGATTGTTCCTTGTCTTCCAAGTCTTCAATCATAGGTACAACTGTCTGCTGATTTTTGCACATCTGGCATAATTTTTTATTATTTTGTTGCATCCACTTGCAATATTTCTTCAACGTATCTTTTGTCATAAAATTGTTTGGGATGTATCTTCTTTGAGGAGGCTCATCTGGATGTAGGAGACTCCATACCAATGCTTTCATAGTTTCTTCAGCATCATGGCTATATTCCCTACTTTGAGTTATAACTAATGTATTTATTTCTTTATGATTAATCCATATAGGCGTAGTAATAGCATGACATAGGGCTTCACAAATAATTTTAATTTTTATAGCTCATTTTTCACTAAGGATATCTTGTACTTCATTAAAGTTTATCTCGGGCTGGGCCTTTATTTCTTCAGGAATGATGTACGCAGATGTACATCCTATTTTCACAAACCTCATGGTTGGTTTTATCTCTTGATAAGTAACTTCCCCTGTAGCTGTGTAACACCCTACAAAAATTATTTTAGATTTTGTAATCTGTAAATAACTCCTGGTTACCTTGTATAGGCTAGAGATTAAGGATAACTCTCCTCCGGTTAGTGTGTATACGGAATTGAGTAATCCGTAATCATAAGCTGCTTTTATTAACTTTGCATTACAACCTGGTAATCCGATTAACTCGTTCGAAGAGGATTAGTAACATATCCTCTTTCTATTTCTCCATGTTTATCATGGATAGTAACTTGGAGAGCTGTGTTTAGTTTGTTGGCAATAGTCGGAAATTTTATATATACTGTCTAACTAAGGGGTTCATTGTATGTTTTGTTCCAATGGTTAATTTGTCTTTAAAGGAAGTAGTATCTGGGACTAAGCTAGGGTAATCTTCGTCATTGATAAATATTTTGGGAGAAGTCTGTATTTGGTAGTTTAGGAAATCTCTTTTTTGAGAAGAGAATCCATAACTTCTTCTTATAATAGCTTTGCCTTTGTCCTCGGATTTTTAGCACCATTATCTTGTTCTTGATATCTCTGGCCACTGCCATTATCTTTAGATCCATTTAGCATCTTTATTCCATCTAGTTTCCATTACAGAACCATTGCCTTTTCTATATTCCTATCAGTTAAGCTTATTGAATAATTTGGTTTAATTATGAACCTTACCATTTGGTAAATTAGATTTCCTTTAAGTTCAGCTATAATAGCTTTCTCTATAGGTTCTTTAATTCTATCATCTGCTAATTTCAATTCCAACGGAGTATCTATCCCTTATTTAAAACATGCTTTTATTATTATTTATGTTGCTGCCAATTCTACAAATCTAAAAGTAATTGCTTTATTTCCTAATGATTTGTTAATTTTTGTTATTTCCTCGTTTAGCACTTCCTTTGTTATTAGTGGAACTTTAGTATTACCTTGCACTTGTGTTATGTCAATAACGTGTTCTTTATCAGCTATCACTAAATATTCGTTCTTATCCTTTCTGAATATTTTCTTGATTAAGTTTCTCTCAAATATCTTATTTGTTGACAAAGTAAATCCTTCATACTTTAATTGATTATACTTTTGAAGATAAAAAATAGCTCTTTGGTCTTTACTTTGTGGAGTAATTTATTCATCGTAATCTACTTCCTGTAATTCTTTATCCATCACTAGTAGTCTCAACGTTATCTTCTTTGCTAATTATTATTTCATCACTTTCTGTTTCATATTCTAGAACATATATTTCTTCTTATGGCGGTATATTATTTTTCCCTATTTCATATTCAGCTATATGTAATTTAATAAAGTTAATATTTGTATTTACTTTATATTTACATTCTCTTGCTATATGACCTATTTGTCCACAATTGTAGCACCTACACTTCTTTAGGTTGTTAATATACTGATAAATTTTTCTTTTTATATAATAATTTCTGTTCGATTTCTTCTTGTGTCTATATTTTCCATATGGTTTAAACTTTTTATACTTCTTAGGCCTAAACTTTGGTCTTTTATTTCTACGTTTTTTATTTAATCTATAGCATCCAAATTTTGGTGTTTCATATCTTTCACAGCAATCACTTATTTTAGCTTGTTTTTTAAAAGCTTTTTGGTTAGTAACTTCTGTACAATAGTTTTTATACCAAGTTTGTAAGAAAGATATTTGTTCTCCTAAGGTACCTGATTTAGGTTCTTTAAAGTATGCTTCTTGAACCATAGTATTTAAAGGAATGGGTAATTTTTCAAAGTATAATTTTCGAAATATAGCTAATTGCTCAGTTGTTTCTGTTCCTAATTCATAATAATTCATTTGGAAAGCACAATTGTATCTTTTTAGATCTTCTGGGCACATAGAGCATATTTCCATATTATATAATTGAGATATACTATATTCTTTCTGAGCTTCTATATGTTTTAGATCTGCATTCAAATTTCCAAATTCTCTTCTTATAGCAATTTCATATTTTTTCAACATTTGTGTTGACTCTGTCATTTCAGGTCCTTCTATCTTAGTACTTCTTATTTCTGTTTTGTCTATTGTTCCTATGTGAGTTAACCAATTTTTAACTATTCCTGTGATAGTTCCTTCAATATAATTCGATGCAATATTAACTGGAATTTTTGCTTGAATTAATTTTGCATTTATTTTAGCTACCCAATTTTGTATATCTAAATCAACATTTTCTGAACAATCTAAATTTAAGGTCTCTCCTACTTGAATATCTTTTGTTATATAGTTATCTTCGATTTTGCTTCGATACTTCCATATATGTTCATTATTTCTATTGTTAATACCATAATTTCTTTTTCTTAATATAGGTTTATAGTGTCTACTAGTCTTCATGTAATAATAATCGCCATCTTCCGTGAGTACATTAAGAGCTTTTTCTTTTTATGTCATAAATTCAAATTCTGAATATTTTGAGTAACTAAATTCTTGACTAGATTGGTCTGATTTAAATTGTTCATAGTTTTCTTCTATATTATTGACTTGCAAGTCTTTCTACTCCAATATCTATTGTTTCTATAGTATTATTCATTATTGTTTCGTCATCTGATTCTTGAATTTCTAGGTTGTTCTTCTATTTTGTCAAATCTGTTGTTATTCTCTATTTTAAACTTTTGTATATCATCGTTAAAATTATTCTCTACTCTATAAATTTTGTCTAATATTTGTTTAGTATTATGATGTATAATTTTTATTGATTCTTCTATTTTCTTGATTCTTTCATCATATCTTCTCTCTAATTTATCTAATTTTTTATATATGTCATTTAATTTATTATTTTGTTTTCTTGATTGTTACTTTCTTTGTTTGTTATCTCTACTAAGTCCCTTTCTTTAGCTAATCTTCTTTCTCTTTCAAATTCATTTTCTAATATCATTTCTTTTCTATCTTTTATTAATATAATCTTCCGTTCATAATTTCTGCAAATTATCTATTATGATTTGTTTTATATATTTGAAATGGACCATCATTGTATCTTATTATTTCTTCATTAATAATCTTTTCATCTTTATTCATTATTCTAGTTGTTTGATGACTCTCTTATATTCTACTTCTATTCTTTTCTTTAAAAGTAATTCGGGAAATAACTGAGAGTATTCACTAGTACACAAAACATCAATTGCTCCGGTTAAAAACTCATCAAATGCTCCGTATTTAACGCGTAGCAGACGTCACACGAGCAATTGGGCAATTATCAAATGCTCCGGTTGTATTGAAAACCGGAGCATTTGTTCATTTTTTATGTTCAAAATTCATCAAATGCTCCGGTTTTTTAGCAAATAACCGGAGCATTTGTGTGTCAAAGGCTTCGATTGTCGGAACTAACCGGAGCATCTGCCTTGTTTTTTTTTTTTTTTAAATCAAGACGATTACAAATATTATTTCTAGAGTCAGTTTCAAATTTATTTCGCAGCACGGCTACGTTACAATACAGCACCTCGTGCCCTCCTCACTGCTATACAAAATTCATCCAAAAGTATATCCAACAAATTGCATACAAAAATTCAATAATCCAACAAATTAACTTTCAAATTAAAATAATATTATATGAAGTGTAGAATTGAATTACAAAATACTACTCTAGATTCAAAGTATGTGTTTACATCATAACTACCTAAATAACAAAATCAAAGACAACTATCAGTAAGGAAGGAAGCAAACTTGTCTCGAACTTCATTGATTTCCTCAATAGTGAAGGACTCCTCCTTTGGCGTGTTGTAAATCTAATAAGAACAAAGACAATAATATATATGTCAAAATTTGTCCGTTATAGGTCGTTTTACCATTGATTATATCCTTTTCATACCATATCATGTATTTTTAGCTTACAATCTATTCTAATAAGTTGTTTTGGGATTATTAGGATGATTACAAGTCAAAGTTGATCGTTCAAGTCAATTTTGTGCAAGTAAATGCCATTACAAGGTCGTTTTAGCCCGTTTTGGGTCCAATGCATCCATTTCATACCATAACATGTAGTTTTAGCTTATAATCTACTGTAATATGTTGTTTTAGTATTACTAGGATGATCACAAGTCAAAGTTGATCGTTCTAATCAATTTTGTGCAAGTAAAGGTCATTTCAAGTTCGTTTTAGCCCGTTTTGGGTCCAATTCATCCATTTATATACCATAGCATGTAATTTTTGCTTATAATCTACTCTACTATGTTGTTTTAGGATTACTACAATGATTACAAGTCAAAGTTGTTCGTTCTAGTTAATTTTGTGCAGGTAAAGGCCTTTGAAGGTCGTTTTAGCCCGTTTTGGGTCCAATTCATTCATTTCATACCATAGCATGTAAGTTTAGCTTATAATAAACTCTAATATGTTGTTTAGGATTAATAGGAGGATTACAAGTCAAAGTTGATTGTTCTAGTCAATTTTGTGCAAGTAAAGGCCATTTTCAAGGTCGTTTTAGCCCGTTATGGGTCCAATTCATCCATTTATATACCATAGCATGTAATTTTTGCTTATAATCTACTGTACTATGTTGTTTTAGGATTACTACAATGATTACAAGTCAAAGTTGTTCGTTATAGTTAATTTTGTGCAGGTAAAGACCTTTCAAGGTCGTTTTAGCCCGTTTTGGGTCCAATTCATCCATTTCATACCATAGCATGTAAGTTTAGCATATAATCAACTCTAATATGTTGTTTTAGGATTAATAGGAGGATTACAAGTCAAAGTTGATTGTTCTAGTCAATTTTGTGCAAGTAGAGGCCATTTTCAAGGTCGTTTTAGCCCGTTTTGGGTCCAATGCATCCATTTCATACCATAGCATGTAATTTTAGCTTATAATCTACTCTAATATGTTGTTTTAGGATTACTAGGATGATCACAAGTCAAAGTTGATCGTTCTAATCAATTTTGTGCAAGTAAAGGTCATTTCAAGTTCGTTTTAGCCTGTTTTAGGTCCAATTCATCCATTTATATACCATAGCATGTAATTTTTGCTTATAATCTACTCTAATATGTTGTTTTACGATTACTACGATGATTACAAGTCAAAGTTGTTCATTCTAGTTAATTTTGTGCAAGTAAAGGCCTTTCAAGGTCGTTTTAGCCCGTTTTAGGTTCAATTCATCCATTTCATACCATAACATGTAATTTTTGCTTACAATCTACTCTAATATGTTGTTTTAGGATTACTAGGATGATTACAAGTCGTATTTGACTTGCGGAGTCAATGTTGTGCAAGTAAATGCCAATTGATGGTCCAAGTTGTTTAAAGACTAATTAGGAGAAAACCAAGTCATAGTTTGTAAGGGGCCGGGGATGAAATGTTACAAACCTTCTCTAGATCATCAAATTCCGTGCAAGAATAAATTATATCGTACATAAACCTCATCACATAATAGCCGCAAGCAACCCCGTCATGTTGTTGTGCACACTAAATTCAAAAACATATTCAAAAAATAATTCTCAAAATTCTGATCAATAAATCTAGAGAGACTAATAACTTAAAGATAGAGGACAACCGAAATCATTTATAATAGCCGGAAGCCATTTATAGTGTACGACAGCTTTCAAGTTTATTGGTGCTAATAAAGAAGATAGAACCATATCAGACAGTACTTTGCCCAAGCCAAGTAAAAATGGCCTATACAATTAGGATCTCAAACTGTCATGTACTCAGATCTCAAGATCTCTTAGCAGAAGCAAAAAAAATTAGAACAAAATTGTGACAACAATGCTTAAATTTTTATGCCTATTTGTTTTCTACGTTATGAACTATATCGTTTCTACATGTCGGCCGCAGCTGCTGCTCCATTATCTGTACCAGTTTCATCCTCTTCAGATGTCAGAAAAAGTAAGTTTTATTTTTTTTCTTGGGCTTGTTGCATCTAATTAGAGAGAAATTACTTTGATTCTTGAATTTTGATTATGCAGGAGTTAACAAAGGAAATAGAACAGCTATTTCGATTATTGTTATTCCCATAGTTGCTGTTGTAACATTGATATTACTCATAACTGTTTTCGGGACGGTTTTGAAGAGAAGGAAAGAAAGACGTCGCGACCGCAAAGGTAAGTGATCTTGTATCAGTGTCTGTTCTATGACTTCTAAGTTATGTCCAAATTATTTTCCTGGACTCATCTTATTCATTCTATTAATTTCCAGATTTTTTCTCCAATTAAGGAAAATCTGGTATAATTCTGATATTGTTGTAGATATTATTAGTCCTATTAAGCATGAAGGTAACCATGCAGAAGACGAGATGTTCCAGAAGTCTGATACTGAGTCAAGTGCTCAAGCTGATAAGCTAAGTTTGGAAAGCGACAATGTGGAAAGTGAAGCTGATTCTGAAGGTAGTGAAACAGAAGAAGAGATGTTCCAAGAGTCTGATACTGAGTCAATTGATAAATTATGTCTGAAAACCAATGTGGATAGTGAATCTGAAGGTAGCAACACAGAAGATCAGATGTCCGAATCTGCTAGTGAAGATAATATATCAAGTTTGGAAGTCAATGTGGACAGTGAAGTTGAAGATCCGATCTTCTTCACGGAGTTGGATACTGAATCAACTATTCAAGCTAAAACAGAGACACCTTTGGATCATAAAAGTGTGCGACAATTGAAGAGGATGCTCAAGGAGAGACTACAAGTGAGTTTCCATGAATTTCAAGTTGTCTTGCTTTTTATCTTCCAAAGAAATTTATATGTGAGTACCGACATTATTGTTTGCTTGTCAGGCAACAACATTGACAAAAAGCATGGAAAAATTGACCTTAGAGGAGACTGAGATCTCACTGCCCAAAGTGGAAGAAGATTTGCAAGGTCTTGTGGAGTCTGAAAGTGGTATGTATGCATTGCTTTTTTTTTCAAAATTCTTAATCACAAGTGATCTATTAGCCAACACCACTAAAATGTCAATTTTGCTGGGACAATGAAGGCAATGGGAAAAGGTTATCAGGAACTTTCAATGTAAATAATAATGCCAAACTTTTGAAATTATAACAGTTTTGATTTGATGATTAATGATGAAATTCACTATTAAAAGTTTACTTACAAAGTTACAATTGATGCGAACTGAATATAGATTCTTAATATGACGACAAAGTTACAATCTCAAGGAATATAAGACATTTAGAACTCTCTTAGGCAAATTATGTTCAACTTTAATTAATAATAACAATAATGGTTTGAAATCAGGAAAAACAAAATAGACCATTATTAAATCAACAATAAAAAAAAAGCAGTTTTAATGAGTAATAATGTGTTACCTGCGAACTGGATGATAGAACGCTAGAGTGACTGTAAGCTAATTGGATTTGTGACAACTAGAAGAGCAAATATGGTAGGGCATCAAACAAAAAAAGCAAGTAGCTACACATGACCTGCAGTCATTAGATAGCTTGTTATGACTTGTTTATACATTATGTACATATGCTTTACTAGGAAACAGAAGGGGTTCTTTAAAAGATCAAAGTTGTCAACGTCAAAAACTCAAACAAACTCATTATATAAAATATCATATGAAAACTTCAAAAATAACGTACAGAGATTCAAAGATAGAAAATACATAATATGAGAATAAGAACCACAAAAATATGTTTCATATCTCCCAAGTCATAAAAGACATTCATAAACTTGTATATATAATACCTTGTGAATATATCATTCTCAGGAGTCGACAAGTATCCCTTCCGTGTGATCTACACGCATATAATTTGTGTCGACATCTGCATCGCGTGTTACATCGATTTTGGGATTGATGAAAGGTGGGCTCTCCTCAAAAGCATCATACTCTTCCTCATCATCAACATCGCCAATGCCAAGGATACTTCTTTTTCCCAGTACAACAATACACCACTTATGATCAGTAGGGTCTCTTACATAGAATACTTGCTTAGCATGTGTTGCAAGTATAAATGGCTCGTCACTTTCACGCAAATGACCCAAGTCTACAAGAGTGAATCCACAAGGGTCATCCTTTCTTACGAAACGCCGATTATTACCTATCCATTTGCAACAGAACAGACCAACCTTGAAAGTAGAGTAGTTAAGCTCCCATATTTCTTGAATTCGCCCATAGTATAACAGTTTGGCATCCACCGGATTCCGATCCTTAGCGCTCGCATAAAATGTAGATGACGTCAAAACAGAAACACCACTATTTTGCACTGATGATGACTTTTGATCTTGACCTTCACTCCAAAATGAAAATCCGTTGATATCATACCCCTCATATTTGTTGACAGCTTCACGAGGACCAAATGCTAACCACTTAATAGTTTCAGATACATCATCTTGTTGTTGACATATTACTCGATCATGAAACCAATCAATAAACGTCTTATTGTGCAACTGCATCAATGCACTATCCCCTTTGGAAGGATTTTCAACCCGTAACACCTCCATATGCTCAGCCAAATACGGATGCACTGCTGCAACGTGATGCAACACATATAAGTGTGCTTGTAGGCGCCTATCCCTAGAAGGTGTGACTAATTTTGAGCCAATCGTACCGTGGCCTCCAAGTCATCCATCATGTCGAGATGTAGGAAGTCCGATAGGTTCAGCACTAGCCAAATACTCGGCTATAAAATTACCAACTTCATCGCCCACGGTGCCTTGAATGATACTAGCTTCAGGTTTTGCAGGATTCCTCACTTTATCTTGTAAAGTACCCATTCGTTTTTCAAAAGGATAACACCACCTCAAAAACACTGGACCACAAAGCTTTATTTCACGAACTAGATGGACGATAAGATGAACCATTATGTCAAAGAATGCAGGTGGGAAATACATTTCAAACTTACACAGAGTCTCTACCACATCAGCTTGAAGAGCATCAAGTCTTGTCGGATCAAGCACTTTGCTACATATCGTGTTGAAAAATGAGAATAGTTCAGTAATAGCATACCTCACATGTTTTGGTAGTATCCCACGAATAGCAATCGGTAAAAATACTTGCATCATAACATGGGAATCATGAGATTTCATAAACCCTAATTTCAACTCGCCATTCAAAGATACAAATCTTTTCATATTAGATGAGTACCCCGATGGAACCTTAATGCCATACAAAGACTCACAAAAAATCCGCTTCTCTTCCTTGGACAACGTATAGCAAGCTGGAGGCAAATAATTCCTATTGTCGACTTTTTTCTTGTTCTTTTTAACCTTAACTTTCTCGAGATTTCTATTTTCTTCGGATTTTTTCCCCTTCTTGTCTTCCTTAAGATTTGTTTCTTTTTCATATTTCTTCCTCTTCTTACCTTTCTTGTCCTGAGGCCACAATTCTAGCCGAACTCCTTTCTCTTCCAAGTACAATCGTGAGGCCTTATTATCCTTTGTCTTATTGGGAATATTCATAAGCGTCGCAAGAATGGCATCACATACATTGTTTTCTATATGCATGACGTCGAGGCAATGTCTAACCTTTAGGTCTTTCCAGTAGGGAAGTGTCCAAAAGACAGACTCCTTTTTCCATAATCCTTTCTTCTCTTTCATTGTTTTACCAAAGATCGTTTCAACACCCTTTACTTGCTCATAAACCTCTTTACCAGTCAACGGTCTACGAGCTACACCCTCTTCAACAGACCCATAAAATGCCTTCTTCTTCTTACGAAAAGGGTGGTCGGGTCGTAAGAACTTTCGGTGGGGCATGTTGACATGTTTGCAATTAGGAATGAATGTGGATTCCATGTCATCCATACATATCGGACATGCTTTCTACCTCTGTTCTTATAACCAGATAAGTTACCGTACACCGGGAAATCGTTAATGGTGCAGAAAAGCATTGCACGCAAGGTGAACATCTCATTAGCATGAGCATCAAACACAAAAACCCCTTCATCCCATAGCTTTTTGAGATCATCGATAAGTGGTGCAAGATAGACATCTATGTCATTTTCGGGCTGTTTAGGACCCGAGATTAGTAGCGACAACATCATATACTTGCTTTCATACACAACCAAGGAGGCAAGTTATATATAACTAAAAGCACATGCCATGTACTATGCAAATAGCTCATACTTCCGAATGGATTCATCCCATCTGTACATAGTCCAAGCCTCAAATTACGATCTTTATTCCCAAATGGCTTATGTAATCTATTAATACTCTTCCACTCAGGAGAATCTGCCGGATGCTTCAACAAACTATCTTTCTTCCTTCCGTCTGCATGCCACCTCAGATTTTTTGCATTTTTTTTTATGGAAAACAACCGCTTGAATCTAGGTATTATTGGAAGATACCACAACAACTTAGCTGGGGGACCCTTTCGTATCTCCAGCCCCTTTACGCTTGTAACGTGACTTCCCGCACCATGGACACTCATCGAAATTGTCATATTCATTCCTATATAACACGCAGTCATTTGGACAAGCATGTATCTTCTTGTACTCTAAGCCAAAGGGACACATAAGCTTTCTAGCATAATAGGTCGACTTTAGAAGTTCATTGCCATTGGGAAACATCTCACTTAACACTTCCAACAGGGAAGTGAAACTAATATCGGTCCAATTTCCCTTTGACTTAATGTTGAAAAGTGCAACACGGCAGAAAGTTTGGTAAATTTTTTACAACCAGGATAAAGTGGCTTTTGAGCTGCCTCTGTCAAAGACTCAAAAACACGAGAATGTTGTCCTAAATCATCCTCGACACCATCCACCATCTCATCCACATGATCATTGTCATCATCATCAATCTCGTCCTCAGTATCATACTTCATTTCCTCAGATGCGTGTTCTTGCTCATGGACATCATTTGCACAAGAATTCCCTTCATACACTCCCTCCTCACCATGCCAAATCCATACATGGTATTCAGGCTTAAACCCATTACGAAGTACATGCTCCCTAAGCAACTCAAGACCATTGACTTTGAACACATTACTACACTTGACACAAGGACAATAAAATCCCAATTCCCCCGTCCTAGCTTGATGTTTTAAGGCAGAATCACAAAATTCCAGTACCCCATCCACAAATTTCGACGAATCAATGTTACCATACATCCATGAACGATCTCTCGCCATCCAAACAGACCTCTAACGACTAATTAAACACATATAATAACACATTGTCAATCATTTAAGCATTCAACAATATGAACATACAAATTCAAAAGAAGATTTATAGCATGAATATATGCATGTCTTTCAAAGGTCCTTATCACTCCAACCTAACCCATCCTTGGACGTCTAATCCCACTAGTAAATGTATGTCAACTTCTCGATTCTATGGAAAATCCGACAGCATTTCCCTACAGTTCTCCAAGTACACAATGTAGGTAATTACTTATCTACATATGCACCCAGAGAACAAATTAGGGAAATGAGTAGCCGTGATTTTCCATAGAAACGAAAAGAAAACATACATTTACCACCTAAGTGAGATCAAACGTCCAAGAACAGTCCCAAAACGGGGACTATCCATGACTTACTCCTAATGAGTAAGTCTTGGATGGGTATCTAGGCATATGATTATGATGATACTTTAATTGTGCATAACAAAAACAAACTTTTGAATAAAGTTCAGTCCTTGATTCTTAAAGCATTCTTAATGATTCAAATTTAACATACAAGTAAATCATTTGAACAAAGATGCTAACTAATTTTACATAAGAGTAAGAGGGAGCACAACTAACCTGTGAGAGACCGAGAGAGAGAGAGCGCGCAGAAGCAAGTAGACACAGACAGGGCGTAAGATATGTAGGCACCCTGAGCATTATAATCAAAAAGAGAGGATTGATATTAGCAACGACTTTAGGAGACAAAAGAAGTAGTCATTCATCCCCTACTAATAACCTCCTTTCTTAGTTCCACTAATAACTTCCTTTAATAAAACTTAGACACGGACGGAGTGTAATATATTAGCTCACTGTTAACTATAATTCTCATTTAGTAGTTATATACTAGGAATGACTCATGAGGTAGATGATCTTTACCGTAGCATTACAATTTAGGCACCAAAAGTACCAAATAGTTCATTTAATAACTACTCAATATGTAGATACTGGAGCTCTGAGTATGATAAAAAAAATGCTAGTGGTAAGGCAATCCTGAGACATAAGACATCCGCCACATTGTTGGACAGGAATCATCAATCATAGAGAAATTAAAACACAAAATTGAGGATGCCAAAAAAAAGAAATAACTAGAAATATACTAACCGTACTACACTAACCAGACAACTAAGGTGTGTTCACTTCACATTAAAGAGAAAGTCTCAGGTCTAAAAAGTTTGTAATACTTAGAATAAATTCTGAATAGTTTCAAAGAGTTCTCAGAAATTCCGAATAGTTTCAATACAACGAGTTTCAAAAAGTTCCGATAAAGTATGATAAGTCTTGTTCACACCCTAAGAATAATCAAAGGAAACAAAACTTGGATCTTGCAAAGAATTAAAAAAAGGAATGACGGTATCTTCATATTGCTCAGTGACAGGTATAACCCATAAAAGAAAGAGCAGTGTTGTCACTCTCCCATATTTAATGGCGAAAAATCACCAAAACTAGTCACAGTTCACACAAAACTACTACCAAGTTTCAAATTTGGGGTATGTCATGCTAAAAGCATCCTACTAGATTAGAGTTTGAGAAATGACTGAGGAAATTGATAAAATTAAACGCTATAATTATTTTGAGTAATTCAGGAAAACCTAGAAATTATGATAAAATTGAACCTGAAGGAGTTAGGCAAATTGACATCAAATTCGAACCTGAAGGAGTATGCGGTAGACTGATTCGAGTGCGACAAACTGATTCAAGTGCGCTAGCGAATTCGAGCCTGAAGGAGTATACGGTTGGAATTAGCCATTAATTCACCAATCCCAAAATTCAAATTTCAATTAATGGCAATGAAAAAGCACTCTAATTCAAATCCGCCATAATCAACAAAATTGGCAACAGCTACAAAGACTAAAAATTGACTCTTGCCGTGAATAATTGCATTTATAGAAAAAAAAAAAGGAATTCAGAGGAACAGGTTGCAAATAAATTGAATGAATTATGCAAACTAGGAGCAATTTGAATAATTAGAAGCACATTGAAAATTGCTAAATTAGGGTTTTTCACATAAAATTTTGGAGAGAGAAAGAAAGAAACCTGAGGGATCTTGACTGTGGTGGAAAGAACAACGATTATTACGTTATGAACGTAACTCCGAGCAAACAATTTTTCTCCGAATTAGGGCTTCATTACGAACTGCGGTAGACTTCGAACTGCGGCCAGGAACTTGAGCGAACCTAGTTCCAATCGGAATCCGGCGGAGGAAGCGGTAGATGTTACGAGGGACTAGCGATGTCTAAACTCTATTGAAGCGAAGGACTGACTTGGGAGGAATCGAAGGACGACGACGGAGGACGGCTGATCAGTGGGGGAGGATGCGAAGGACTTGGGAGGGAGGGAGGGACGACGGAGGACGGCTGAGTGGGGGAGGATGCGAAGGACTTGGGAGGGAGAGGCGACTTAGGATTGATAACTGATAAGAGAGGGGTGTACTGAACTATAGGGTCCAATATTTGATTACATTAGCGGGGGGGATTTCACCAAAAGAAAAAATCTCGCGCCTAACGATCCAAGTGCTCCGTTAATTAACCCGAGCATTTAGTCTTTTTTTTATTAAAATTTTCACAAATGCTCGGGTTGATTAGACAACGAAAGCATTTCATAAGTAGCAAAAGCAGTTTTTTCCACTAGTGATTCTTTAAATATCTTTTTATCTATAATTTCATAACCCATTTCTTCTAATTCTAGTGGAACTTTTGTATTGCTAGACTCAGTTTTGCTATCCTTTAATAATTGTGTAATTAATAATATGTTTGTATTTATTATCTTTAGGTTATTTACTAGATTACCTTCTTGCTCTAATTCACTCATATGTATAAGATTGATTTATTTTTCTTATATTCATTATAATCTTTATGTGCTTTACTAGCTATATTTTCCTGTTCTTTTATTTGTATATTTAACATTTCTATCTGGTTGTCTAAGTTTTTTAGTTCTTCTTCAACATTATTATCCTTTGTTAGTTTTGATCTTTCTGCTATCATTTCTTTATTTTTTCATGCCATTCTTCTTTTATTTCGGTTTCCTAAATTTTTGATATCTGCTTCTAAAATTGTTATTATTATTTTTAATTTTTCTCTTCTTATACCCTTTTTAATTTGAGATTTAATTGTCATATATATAACGAATTTTGTATATGTTTGAGTTCTATTTTTCTTTCTAAGAGTTTATTTTTTTTAATTTGGGTTTCAGTTATTAATTTGATTAAAGCATCTTTTGTTTCAATATCTTTCCTTCTATGTGCTTCATATAAATAATTGTCATAACCATCTATTTTAGTTTGTAAATTCATGATTCGAAAATCTAAAATAAATTTTCTAATATCTAGATTTTTTTAACGTTTCTTATTTGTGTTTTCATATACTCAGTGAATCTTGTATTTGAGATTTTCTTATATACTTTGGTTGAACTCAATCCCTTCATTTATAATATACTTCAATCTGTTAATAATAGTTCTATCATCTTTCATATAAGTATTACTAATCCGCCCTTTAACTCTTAAGCATAAAAGCAAATTAAGTAAGATCACACCTTTTCACCTCACCACATAGGTTTTGAACGTAGCAGTAGTGCATGTTTACTACAAAAGAAAGATATTTGTTCTCCTAAGGTACCTGATTTAGGTTCTTTGGAGTATGCTTCTTGAACCATAGTATTTATAGGAATTAGTAATTTTTCAAAGTATAATTTTCATTGTTATAAAATAACTATAAATGATCAACAAATGTAATAAAACTTTAAAACTTGAAGAAATAATTCTTCTTTTCCTGTTAATTTCGAAGAGGATTTGTAAACAATATAAGGTTCAAACTTTTTAAAATCATAAGCTGCTTTTATTATATCTCCAGAGTTAGTTCAACAATTGATTCAAGAGAATCAAGAACAAAAACTATTGATAAATAAGTTATTAGAAGAGCTTGATCTAGTGAAAAGAAGTAGAGAAAGCTCTAAAGATAATGACAGTGGCTAGAGATATCAAGAACAAGATAATAGTGCTAACCAAAGATCCCAGGCCAAAGGCAAAGCTATTATAAGAAGAAGTTATGGATTCCCTTCTCAAAAAACAGATTTCCTAAACTACCAAATACAGACTTCTCCCAAAACATTTATCAATGACGAAGATTACCCCAGCTTAGTCCCAGATACTACTTCCTTTAAAGACAAATTAATCCTTGGAACAAAACAGACAATGAACCCCTTAGTTAGACAGTATATATCAAATTTCCTGACTATTGCCAACAAACTAAACACAGCTCCCCAAGTTACTATCCAAGATAAACATGGAGAAATAGAAAGAGGATATGTTACTAATCCTCTTCGAAAAATAAACGAGTTAATCGCATTACCAGGTTGTAATGCAATGTTAATAAAAGCAGCTTATGATTACGGATTACTCAATTCCGTATACACACTAACCGGAGAAGAGTTATCCTTAATCCCTAGCCTAAACATGGTAACCATAAGTTATTTACAGATTACAAAATCTAAAATGATTTTTGTACGGTGTTACACAGCTACCGGGGAAGTTACTTATCAAGAGATAAAACCAGCCATGAGGTTTGTGATAATAGGATGTACATCTGCGTACATCATTCCTGAAGAAATAAAGGCCCAGCCCGAGACAAACTTTAATGAAGTACAAGATATCCTTAGTGAAAAACGAGCTATAAAAATCAAAGTTATTTGTGAAGCCCTATGTCATGCTATTACTACGCCTATAATCATAAAGAAATAAATACATTAGTTATAACTCAAAGTAGGGAATATAGCCATGATGCTGAAGAAACTATGAAAGCATGGGTATGGAGTCTCCTACATCCAGATGAGCATCCTCAATAAAGATACATCCCAAAAAAAATTATGACAAAAGATACGTTGAAGAAATATTGCAAGTGGATGCAATAAAATAATAAACACTTATGCCAGATGTGCAAAAATCAGCAGACAACTGTACCTATGATTGAAGACTTGGTAGATAAGGAAGAATCCTCTAGCAGTACAACTCAGGCCCCACAAGTTGATATAACCGACTAAAGGATGGTGGAGTTACTATAGAAGATAAGGATAAGAGATAAGGTGATAAGCCAAAATCTGTTGTAACCTTAGAAAAATAACCAGCTGTATGGCTTAAATTAAAAGTAACTTTTTATGTACGTCCTATGTAATATCGTTTGCCTATAAATAACAAAGAAAAAACCTTGGTGAGGTATCATCAAGGAGTTCATTATAAAAATTCTTCTCTCTTACCTCTCTCTCTCTCTCTACTTTAAAAATTTTGGTTGTTTTTCTATAATTTTCATATTTAACATTTCTTTCACAATTGTAGAATTCTACATGAGAAGGTTGTTCTGAATGAGTTAATTAAGAGAATTATTCTAAGGTTACAATAGATTTTGTCTTATCACCTTATCTCTTATCCTTATCTTCTATAGTAACTCCACCATCCTTTAGTCGGTTATATCAACTTGTGGGGCCTAGGTTGTATTGCTAGAGGATTCTTCCTTATCTTCCAAGTCTTCAATCATAGGTACAACTGTCTGCTGATTTTTGCACATCTGGCATAAGTGTTTATTATTTTGTTGTATCCACTTGCAATTTGAACCTTATATTGTTTACAAAAAAGTTATATTAAGAACAGGTAACAGGACTGCTAAGTGTTGGCTGACACAGAAATTACAAGATTCCATTACAAGGAAGGAAATAAATAGGATTATAGCTGATATCAAACAATATGAGTTTACAGTTGAATTATTAAAAACTAATGAAAATTATTATGCAGATTATCTCTCCAGAGTTAGTTCAATAATTGATTCAAGAGAATCAAGAACAAAAATAATTGATAAATAAGTTATTAGAAGAGCTTGATCCAGTGAAAAGAAGTAGAGAAAGCTCTAAAGATCATGACAGTGCCCAGAGATATCAAGAACAAGATAATGGCGCTAACCAAAGATCCCAGGCCAAAGGCAAAGCTATTATAAGAAGAAGTTATGGATTCCCTTCACAAAAAACATATTTCCTAAACTACCAAATACAGACTTCTCCCAAAACATTTATCAATGACGAAGATTACCCCAGCTTAGTCCCAGATACTACTTCCTTTAAGGACAAATTAACCCTTGGAACAAAACAGACAATGAACCCCTTAGTTAGACAGTATATATCAAATTTCCTGACTATTGCCAACAAACTAAACACATCTGCCCAAGTTACTATCCAAGATAAACATTGAGAAATAGAAAGAGGATATGTTACTAATCCTCTTCGAAAAACAAACGATTTAATCGGATTACCAGGTTGTAATGCAAAGTTAATAAAAGCAGCTTATGATTAGGGATTACTCAATTCCGTATACACACTAACCGGAGAAGAGTTATCCTTAATCCCTAGCCTATACAAGATAACCAGAAGTTATTTACAGATTACAAAATCTAAAATGATTTTTGTACGGTGTTACACAGCTATCGGGGAAGTTGCTTATCAAGAGATAAAACCAGTCATGAGGTTTGTGAACATAGGATGTACATCTGCGTACATCATTCCTGAAAAAATAAAGGCCCAGCCAGAGATAAACTTTAATGAAGTGCAAGATATCCTTAGTGAAAAACGAGCTATAAAAATCAATGTTATTTGTGAAGCTCTATGTCATGCTATTACTACGCCTATATGGATTAATCATAAAGAGATAAATACATTAATAATAACTCAAAGTAGGGAATATAGCCATGATGCTGAAGAAACAATGAAAGCATGGGTATGGAGTCTCCAACATCCAGATGGGCCTCCTCAAACAAGATACATCCCAAATAATTTTATGACAAAAGATACGTTGAAGAAATATTGCAAGTGGATGCAACAAAATAATAAACACTTATGCCAGATGTGCAAAAATCAGCAGACAGTTGTACCTATGATTGAAGACTTGGAAGATAAGGAAGATTACTCTAGCAGTACAACCCAGGCCCCACAAGTTGATATAACCGACTAAAGGATGGTGGAGTTACTATAGAAGATAAGGATAATAGATAAGGTGATAAGCCAAAATCTGTTGTAACCGTAGAAAAATAGCCAGCTGTATGGCTTAAATTAAAAGTAACATTTTATTGTACGTCCTATGTAATATCTTTTCCTATAAATAACAAAGAAAAAACCTTGGTGAGGTATCATCAAGGAGTTCATTACAAAAAATCTTCTCTCTTACCTCTCTCTCTACTTCAAAAATTGGTATCAAAGATTATGATGAATATAAGAAAAATAAATCAATCTTATACATATGAGTGAATTAGATCAAGAAGGTAATCTTGTAAATATCATAAAGATAATAAATACAAATATATTATTAATTATCCAATTATTAAAGGATAGCAAAACTGAGTCTAGCAATACAAAAGTTCCACTAGAATTAGAAGAACATGGTTATGAAATTATAGATAAAATAATATTTAAAGAATACTCTCAGTTATTTCCCGAGTTACTTTTAAAGAAAAGAATAGAAGTAGAATATAAGATAGTCATTAAACAACTAGAATAATGAATAAAGATGAAAAAATTATTGATGAAGAAATAATAAGATATAATGATGGTCCATTTCAAATATATAAAACAAATCATAATAGACAATTTGCATAAATTATGAAAGGAAGATTATATTTAATAAAAGATAGAAAAGGAATGATATTAGAAAATGAATTTGAAAGAGAAAGAAGATTAGCTAAAGAAAGGGATTTAGTAGAAATAACAAACATAGAAAGTAACAATCAAGAAAGCAAAACAATAAATGACATATATATAAAAAAAATTAGATAAATTAGAGAGAAGATATGATGAAAGAATCAGGAAATAAAAGAGTCAATAAAAATTATACAGCATAATACAAAACAAATATTTGAGAAAGTTTATAGAGTAGAAAATAATTTTAACAATAATACAAAAGTTTGAAATAGAGTATAATAACAGATTGGACAAAATAGAAGAACAACTTATATTGAATGTAAAAGAAAAAAAGTGAAATATCATAAATTCAAGACTCAGATGACGAAACAATAATGAATAATACTATAGAAACAATAGATACTAGAGTAGAAAGACTTGAAGTCAATAATATAGAAGAAAACAATGAAGATTTTAATTCAGACCAATCTAGTTACTCAAAATATTCAGAATCTAAATTTATGACAGAAAAAGAAAAAGATCTTAATGTACTCACAGAAGATGACGATTATTATTACATGAAGACTAGTAGACACTATAAACCTATATTAAGAAAATGAAAGTATGGTAGTAATAATAGAAATAATGAACATATATGGAAGTATCGAAGCAAAATAGAAGATAACTATATGTCAAAAAATATTCAAGTAGGAGAAACCTTAAATTTAGATTGTTCAGAAAATGTTGATTTAGATATACAAAATTGGGTAGCTAAAATAAATGCAAAACTAATTGAAGCAAAAATCCCAGTTAATATTGCATCTAATTATATTGAAGGAACTATTACAGGAATAGTCAAAAACTGGTTAACTCACATCGGAACAATAGATAAAACTGAAATAAGGAGTATTAAGATAGAAGGACATGAAATGACAAAGTCAACACAAATGTTGAAAAAATTATGAAATTGCTATAAGAAGATAATTTGAAAATTTGAATGCAGATTTAAAACATATAGAAGCTAAGAAAGAATATAGTAAATCTCAATTATATAATATGGAAATATGCTCTATGTGCCCAGAAGATCTAAAAAGATACAATTGTGCTTTTCAAATGAATTATTATGAATTACGAATAGAAACAACTGAGCAATTTTAAAAATTACCCATTCTTATAAATACTATTGTTCAAGAAGCATACTCTAAAGAACCTAAATCATGTACCTTAGGAAAACAAATATCTTTCTTACAAACTTGGTATAAAAACTATTGTACAGAAGTTAATAACCAAAAAACTTTTAAAAAAACAAGCTAAAATAAGTGATTGATGTGAAAGATATGAAACACCAAAATTTGGATGCTATAGATTAACTAAAAAACGTAGAAATAAAAGACCAAAGTTTAGGCCTAAGAAGTATAAAAATTTTAAACCATATGGAAAATATAGACACAAGAAGAAATCGAACAGAAATTATTATATAAGAGGAAAAATTTATCAGTATGTTAATAACCCAAAGAAGTGTAAGTGCTACAATTGTGGACAAAGAGGTCATATAGCAATAGAATGTAAAAATAAAGTAAATAAAAATCCTAAAGTAAATAAAAATATTAACTTTATTAAATTACATATAGCTGAATATGAAATAGGGAAAAATAATATACCGCCAGAAGAAGAAATATATGTTCTTGAATATGAAACAGAAAGTGATGAAATAATAATTAGCGAAGAAGATAACGTTGAGACTAATAGTGATGGATAAAGAATTACAGGAAGTAGATTACGATGAAGAAATTACTCCACAAAGTAAAGAACAAAGAGCTATTTTTGATCTTCAAAAGTATAAACAATTAAAGTATGAAGGATTTACTTTATCAACAAATAAGATATTTGAGAGAAACTTAATCAAGAAGATATTTAGAAAGGATAAGAACGAATATTTAGTGATAGCTGATAGAGAACACGTTATTGATATAACTCAAGTGCAAGGTAATACTAAAGTTCCACTAATAACAAAGGAAGTGCTAAACGAGGAAATAACAAAAATTAACAAATCATTAGGATATAAACCAATTTTGTAGAATTGGCAGTGACAGAAATAATAATAAAAGCATGTTTTAAAGAAAGGATAGATACTCCGTTGGAATTGGAATTAGCAGATGATAGAATTAAAGAACCTATAGAGAAAGCTATTATAGCTGAACTTAAAGGAAATTTAATTTACCAAAAGGTAAGGTTCATAATTAAACCAAATTATTCAATAAGCTTAACTGATAGGAATATAGAAAAGGCATTGGTTCTGTATTGGAAACTAGATGGAATAAAGATGCTAAATGGATCTAAACTAATGATAGTACAATGTAAAAATGCTTACATACTAACTAACCAACACCAAGTTTATACTAAAAATAAATTAGGACCAATAACTATAGGTACCCCATTTATAGAACTATTATTACCAATGGATAAAGGATTAAAATTATACTCTAAACCTAGCTATGGAGAACTAGATATAGTAAAAAGAAGAATGAGTTTTTCTAGATCTAGAGAACAAAAAGATAATGATCAACCTATTCAATTAAAGTCACAAAATTATTATATTATAATACAAATTGAAGAAGAAAACTTAAAAGCACAAATAGATATAAATGTGGAAAATAATTCAATCTATATGGATAAATTATTAGACAAAATAATGTACAATAATTTAAAACTTAAAGGAAAAGTAATTATTACAACAAAAATTGCAACACAAAATATAAATGTAGAATATGAAGTAAGTCTACGTGACAAAATTATATTAGGAAAAGAATTTTTAATCAAAGTCAAATCCTAGAAAATAGAATCAGACTATTTTGAGTACACTTATAACCAAATTCCATTTAAAACAAGAATAATCAATGAGTAATTTAACGTATATTCTAATTAAAATAATTTTTGAAGGATATAAAAGTAGATACTACACACCGATGGTAGATACAGGAGCAGCAACTACAATTATGAATGAAAAATGTTTATAAGAATGGAAGAAATTAGATACACCATTCAGGATAAATGGTTTTAATAATAATAATAGCAGAATTACCCTTTATTAAACTAATGTACAAATTTAAATTTGGAACAAAATATTAATTATACCTCGAGTATATTGCTTTGAATTAACAGGAAAAGATATGATATTAGGAAATAATTTCCTTAACCAATATAAACCAATTAGCATAGATAAAGATTTTCTTACATTATTTACCCCATGTAAACACAAGTTGAAAGCTAGAATAGTAAAAAATAGAGAAAGAATATCTCAAGAATGGGAAAAATGTAAAAAGGGAGAAGAAGAAAAACTGGTTCAAAGAATGAAAACAAAGAAAGAAAACATCAATTTTGCAATAATAGAAATTGGAATTTGATATTTAGATAAAATTACCCCTTTAAAAATAAAATTAGAAGAACTATGTAATGAAAATCCATAAGCAAATTGGCACAAACACAAAACTGAAATACAAATTTCATTAAAAGATCAAAATAGTATAATATCTCAAAAACCCTTTAATAATACACAAAGAGATGAAGAAGAATTTAAAATGCATATAACAGAATTATTAGCAGGAAAATTAATTACGCCAAGTAATTCTAAACATAGCAGTAGTAAATTTATAGTTAACAACCATTCAGAACAAAAAAGAGGGAAAACAAGAATGGTTATTGATTATAGAATTTTAAATGAGAAAACAATTACATACAATTATCCCATACCTAATAAAATTCTAAAAATGAGACAAATACAAGTATATAATTACTTCTCAAAGTTTGATTGTAAAAGTGGTTTTCACCAATTAAAATTAATTGAAGATTCTAAACAATTAACAGCATTCAAAGTACCTAATGGCAATACAAAAGTTCCACTAGAATTAGAAGAACATGGTTATGAAATTATCGATAAAAAGATATTTAAAGAATATTCTCAGTTATTTTCCGAATTACTTTTAAAGAAAAGAATATAAATAGAATATAAGAGAGTTATTAAACAACTAGAATAATGAATAAAGATAAAAAAATTATTA
This sequence comes from Beta corolliflora, assembly GCA_947648045.1. Lineage (NCBI taxonomy): Eukaryota > Viridiplantae > Streptophyta > Magnoliopsida > Caryophyllales > Amaranthaceae > Beta > Beta corolliflora. The sequence goes on along the minus strand of CANSZD010003125.1, from coordinate 1,459,149 downwards.
ATGAAGAAATAATAAGATATAATGATGGTCCATTTCAAATATATAAAACAAATCATAATAGACAATTTGCATAAATTATGAAAGGAATATTATATTTAAATAAAGATAGAAAAGGAATGATATTAGAAAATGAATTTGAAAGAGAAAGAAGATTAGCTAAAGAAAAAGATTTAGTAGAAATAAGAAACATAGAAAGTAACAATCAAGAAAACAAAACAATAAATGACATATATAAAAAAAAATTAGAAAAATTAGAGAGAAGATATGATGAAATAATCAGGAAAATAGAAGAATCAATAAAAATTATACATCATAATACTAAACAAATATTAGACAAAGTTTATAGAGTAGAGAATAATTTTAAAGATGAAATACAAAAGTTTAAAATAGAGTATAATAACAGATATGACAAAATAGAAGAACAACTTATATTGAATGTAAAAGAAAAAAGTGAAATATCAGAAATTCAAGAATCATATGACGAAACAATAATGAATAATATTATAGAAACAATAGATACTAGAGTAGAAAGACTTGAAGTCAATAATATAGAAGAAAACAATGAAGATTTTAATTCAGACCAATCTAGTTACTCAAAATATTCAGAATATGAATTTATGACAAAAAAAGAAAAAGATCTTAATGTACTCACAGAAGATGACGATTATTATTACATGAAGACTAGTAGACACTATAAACCTATATTAAGAAAAAGAAATTATGGTAGTAACAATAGAAATAATGAACATATATGGAAGTATCGAAGCAAAATAGAAGATAACTATATACCAAAAAATATTCAAGTAGGAGAAACCTTAAATTTAGATTGTTCACAAAATGTTGTTTTAGATATATAAAATTGGGTAGCTTAAATAAATGCAAAACTAATTGAAGCAAAAATCCCAGTTAATATTGCATCTAATTATATTGAAGGAACTCTTACAGGAATAGTTAAAAACTGGTTAACTCACATAGAAACAATAGATAAAACAGAAAAAAGAAGTATTAAGGTAGAAGGACATGAAATGACAGAGTCAACACAAATGTTGAAAAAATATGAAATTGCTATAAGAAGAGAATTTGGAAATTTGAATGCAGATTTAAAACATATAGAAGCTAAGAAAGAATATAGTAAATCTCAATTATATAATATGGAAATATGCTCTATGTGCCCAGAAGATCTAAAAAGATACAATTGTGCTTTTCAAATGAATTATTATGAATTACGAACAGAAACAACTGAGCAATTTGAAAAATCACCCATTCTTATAAATACTATGGTTCAAGAAGCATACTCTAAAGAACCTAAATCAGGTACCTTAGAAGAACAAATATCTTTCTTACAAACTTGGTATAAAAACTATTGTACAGAACTTAATAACCAAAAAGCTTTTAAAAAACAAGCTAAAATAAGTGATTGATGTGAAAGATATGAAACACCAAAATTTGGATGCTATAGATTAGATAAAAAGCATAGAAATAAATGACAAAAGTTTAGGCCTAAGAAGTATTAAAAGTTTAAACCATATGGAAAATATAGACACAAGAAGAAATCGAACATAAATTATTATATAAGAAGAAAAATTTATCAGTATATTAATAACCCAAAGAAGTGTAGGTGCTACAATTGTGGACAAATAGGTCATATAGCAAGAGAATGTAAAAATAAAGTAAATAAAAATCCTAAAGTAAATAAAAATATTAACTTTATTGAATTACGTATTGCTGAATATGAAATAGGGAAAAATAATTTACCGCCAGAAGAAGAAATATATGTTCTAGAATACGTTATCGATATAACTCAAGTGCACGGTAATACTAAAGTTCCATTAATAACAAAAGAAGTGTTAAACGAGGAAATAACAAAAATTAATCGATCATTAGGAAATAAACCAACTATTTTTAGATTTGTAGAATTGGCAGCAACAGAGATAATTATAAAAGCATGTTATAAAGAAGGAATAGATACTCCGTTGGAATTAGAATTAGCAGATGATAGAATTAAAGAACCTATAGAGAAAACTATTATAGCTGAACTTAAAGAAAATCTAATTTACCAAAAGGTAAGGTTCATAATTAAACCAAATTATTCAATAAGCTTAACTGATAAGAATATAGAAAAGGCATTGGTTATATATTGGAAGCTATATGGTATAAAGATGCTAAATGGATCTAAAGTAATGACAGTACAATGTTAAAATGCTTACATACTAACTAACTATCACCAAGTTTATACTAAAAATAAACTAGGACCAATAACTATGGATACCCCATTTATAGAACTTTTATTACCAATGGATAAAGGATTAAAATTATACTCTAAACCTAGCTATGGAGAACTAGATATAGTAAAAAGAAGAATGAGTTTTTCCAGATCTAGAGAACAAAAAGATAATGATCACCCTATTTAATTGAGGTCACAAGATTACTATATTATACTACAAATTGAAGGAGAAAACTTAAAAGCACAAATAGATATAAATGTGGAAAATAATTCAATCTATATGGATAAATTATTAGACAAAATAATGTACAATAATTTAAAACTTAAAGGAAAAGTAATTATTACAACAAAAATTGCAACACAAAATATAAATGTACACTAGTGGAAAAAACTACATTTGCTACTTATCAAATGCTTTGGTTGACTAATCAACCCGAGCATTTGTGAAAATTTTAATAAAAAAATCCACAAATGCTCGGGTTGATTAATCAATCGGAGCATTTGATGTCAAATGCTCCGGTTGACTAATCAACCCGAGCATTTGGACCCTCCCTCAATTCATGAAATCTCGCATTACTAATAAAATTTCGACCCTCCTCATCAAGTCATCAGGCCTTCCCTCTCTTTATTGTTTTCCCTCGACCCTCCCTCTCAATTGAAACCCTCCACCGTCCCTCCCTCCCAAGTTTCCTGCTCTCTCAATTGGTTTCAACGACCTCGCTCAAGTTCTCCGCAGTTCAATTGGTTGAATCAACCTCCTAACTGCTTCAGGTTTTCTTGTCTCCTAATTTCTAGGTTTTTCTAAATTACTCGAATAAATTCTAGGGTTTAATATAATTGCTGACCAATCGAAGAAAGAGGAAGCATTGAGAGACGAATTTTTCATCTAAAACCCTAGATTTTGATTTTTGGGAAAACCTCGTATGTTGCTGATTGCTAAATCAAAAGTTGTGCTTTCTCTTAACCTGGGCCGCGATTTACGTTGTAGCTTGGGCCGGTTCGATGAGTTGATGACTGTGCTTGAAGGAGCGATTCAAGTTCTTCACTTCGCTCACTTCACTCTTAAATTCGCCATTGCGTTTAACAATCAGCATGTTTGTTTCCAATTCTCGTCTTTTTTTCCTTGAATTTTGTAAAATTTAATATGATTTTCGATTTTGTTTGATTCTTTTTCTTTTTTACAGTTTTGCAATTTTGTTATCTTCTTGGTTTTTGTTCTGTGTGTTTTGAGGTTTGGCAAGTTGATGGGTGCAAGGTCTGTTGTTCGATTCCAGATTAGACTTGCTACAGTCGAAAAATACCCCCATTTGTATGTATATAAATCTCTCTCTCCTCAAAACTTGCTATGATAACTGATTTTTGTGCTTTAATTATATCACAGGTTGCTGATTAAGTCTGGAATTAGATTGAGCTTAGACCTTAGTGTTGAAGACCTTGTAGAAATATTTATGGAGTTTGTGGTTGTTAATTGCACTTACGTTTGTCAACCTAGGCATAACTTTATTCTTGATACAATGGTTTAACAAAAAGTTTGTTAAATTCGATCTAATTCAGTTCATCTAGTTTTAGCTCTTTGTGTTGCGTTAACATGCTCCCAAGTCGATCACAACGTTCCACATGTTCTTTTCCATTTTGAGTGGCCTTCATTGTTGATTTTTTTGTCATGGTCGCAAGTGGTAAATTCTTTGTTCGAGATGATTGGTTTGATAGTACACTAACACTATGGTAGAGGGGCCCAGTTTGATATATGGGATTGTTGGTTTAATTCCTTGCTCGACTTGATTCGTTAGACTGTACAATAATAACACTATAGTAGAGGGGCGTAGTTCCCATGATGTAGATTTATATTGTTTCGTGCTATCTCACCCCTTTTGGTGCTTTTTTACCCAATTGATGATGTAGTGAAGGAAAACAAATTTCCAACCATTTTGTTATCAGCCGCCTTGATGTTTGCGTTGCTACTAGACATTGGTTGGCTGGTAATTTTCTGCTGTTTTTTTTCTTGATTGGTTATATTTGTGGGTGTGAATTGATTGTGTTTGATTGTTTAAACAAGTCTTTTCGTGTTGTATTCCTATGCCCCAGATTTCTTATATTTGAAGTTTGAGCATCGTTTAATGTTGGTTTTAAAATATGAATTCCTTATTGTTGTCTTCTGCGAGGTTCTGCTGTCCCGGTCTGTTGCCTCTAGTGGTGCTGCCTTCCCTCTGCTGTTGCTTGCCATTGTTGCTGTGTAGTGGCTCTTGGCTCTGCCTTTTGCTTTTGTTATTTCAAATTCTCTCTCTTATTAAAAGAGATGACACAAAATCAAGTTTGATTATGGTATATCTAATTTTTCTTTTTGGAACCCATTTAGATATGAGTCTGATTTCGTTTATGATGTCCATTTATAAGAAAATTACTTTGGAGAATCACTATGTTATGGTTTTCAATTCCAAGTTTAATTATTTTGAATTACAAAGTACTTTAAGAATCTCTAAAGGGAATATTATTTTGTAACAGTTAGTTTTAGTTGGGATGCCCCCGAAAAAGCTGACATTTTGGTAATTTTTCTGACTAATATGTTCTCTAATGTTCAAATTTTATCTGTTATTTACTTTGCTTTACTACGTTGAATTTAGGTTAGTGAGCTGTTGGGGTCTTTTGTTGATAATGAACTTTCTCTTGAGTGTCTTGATGGGGCTCAAAGATTTTTGAAGCCAGATGGCATCTCTATTCCATCATCGTATGTATCAGTTATTGTGAAGTTTTGGCTGTCGTATTTGGTTACTGATTTACTGTAGAATTAAGTCATCAATCTGCTGCTTCTGAAATTCAAGATATAGCATATAGCTTTTATCTTTCTTAATAGAGCTTCTGAAATTAATACAAGGGTAAAACTTTCCAGCCTAGTGGAATATTGTTGGAACAATTAGTTCTTAGACTATTTCTGCAACCATTGAACATAAGCCAACCTTCGCTCAGTTGGTAGAGCGGAGGACTGTAATTGGTCAATGATACACAGGTAATCCTTAGGTAGCTGGTTCGAATCCGGCAGGTCAGATTTTTGTCCCTTCTCTTTGTTTTTTCTCCTTGCTCTCGAGTATGCTTTTTAAGACTTTATCCGTAAGCCTTTGGTTGCAGATGTCTGTGCTCTGAAGCAAGTAGAACATAATCTCCTTGTGAAATCCAAGATTATGATGGAAATTATGTGCCTTATTAGTTATTACTAGGATTGGCATTAGCTGAGTTGATAGAGTCTGTAGAGCAAGATTCTTTATTCCCGAGCCGAAAAATCCTCAGGACACTATCCATTCCTCTCTGGCCTTTTCATTCTGTCTGATTTCTGCTTACACCTTGACCTTTGCCAGCTGCACATTCTAGACAAAATGGTGGTGGTTTGGTTTCCCTCTAATTGTTAAGAGTCTATGATGTTGGTGTTTGAAGTTTTCAGATTTGGGGAAGATGTTGTCTACAGTTCAGATATTGTCTAGAGTGTAATGTGTGTGTTAGCAAAATTTGTATACAGGAGTTATAATTACTTTATGTACTTATTGTTGGTTAATATCATTTAATGATAATATCATTTGTTGCATGTGTAATGTGCTGCTTCTTGTTGTGTTGTCGTTGTACAGCTTGCTAGCTTTAGCAAGCCGTATGACTTTTTTTAAAAAAGAAAATATTAGCAAATGCTCCGGTTGTTAATGGAAAACCGGAGCATTTAACCTGCTCCGGTGCTCCTGAAAAACCGGAGCATTTGGAGGTTAAATGCTCCGGTTTTTTAAACAACCGGAGCATTTAGTCAAATAAATGCTCCGGTTAAAAACGGAACATTTGTAAAATGCTCAAATGCTCGTATGACGTCTGCTACGAGTCAAATACGGAGCATTTGTGGCCTTTTTAACCGGAGCATTTGAGCATTTTTCTACTAGTGGTAGAATATGGAGTAAGTCTAAGTGACAAAATTATATTAGGAAAAGAATTTTTAAACAAAGTCAAACCCTGGGAAATAGAATCAGACTATTTTGAGTACACTTATAACCAAATTCAATTTAAAACAAGAATCATCAATGAGTAATTTAACGTATATTCGTATTAAAATAATTTTTGAAGGATATAAAAGTAGATACTACACACCGATGGTAGATACAGGAGCAGCAATTACAATTATGAAAGAAAATTGTTTACCAGAATGGAAGAAATTAGATATACCATTCAGGATAAATGGTTTTAATAATAATAGTAGCAGAATTACCCTTTATCAAACTAATGTACAAATACAAATTTGGAACAAAATATTAATTATACCTAGAGTATATTGCTTTGAATTAACAGGAAAAGATATGATATTAGGAAATAATTTCCTTAACCAATATAAACCAATTAGCATAGATAAAGATTTTCTTACATTATTTACCCCATGTAAACACAAGTTGAAAGCTAGAATAGTAAAAAATAGAGAAAGAATATCTCAAGAATGGGAAAAATATAAAAAGGGAGAAGAAGAAAAACTGGTTCAAAGAATGAAAACAAAAAAAGAAAACATCAATTTTGCAATAATAGATATTGGAATTTTATATTTAGATAAAATTACCCCTTTAAAAATAAAATTAGAAGAACTATATAATGAAAATCCATTAGCAAATTGGCACAAACACAAAACTGAAATACAAATTACATTAAAAGATAAAAATAGTAAAATATCTCAAAAACCCTTTAATAATACACAAAGAGATGAAGAAGAATTTAAAATGCATAAAACATAATTATTAGCAGGAAAATTTATTAGGCCAAGTAATTCTTAACATAGCAGTAGTGCATTTATAGTTAACAACCATTCAGAACAAAAAAGAGGAAAAACAAGAATGGTTATTGATTATAGAATTCTAAATGAGAAAACAATTAAATACAATTATCCCATACCTAATAAAATACTAAAAATGAGACAAATACAAGGTTATAATTACTTCTCAAAGTTTGATTGTAAAAGTGGTTTTCACCAGTTAAAATTAACCAAAGATTCTAAACAAATAACAGCATTCAAAGTACCTAATGGATTCTATGAATGGAACGTATTACCATTTGGATATAAAAATGCCCCTGGAAGATTCCAAGCATTTATGGATAAATATCTAAATCAATTACCAAATTGTGTAGTATAAATTGATGACATACTAATATACTCCAAAACACAAGAAGAACATTATAAATTACAAGAACAATTAATAGAAATAGTTATCTTCTATTTTCCTTCGATAGTTTCATATATGTTCATTATTTCTATTGTTACCACCATAATTTGTTTTTCTTAATATAGGTTTATAGTGTCTACTAGTCTTCATGTAATAATAATCGTCATCTTCTGTGAGTACATTAAGATCTTTTTCTTTTTCTGTCATAAATTCAGATTCTGAGTATTTTGAGTAGCTAAATTCTTGACTAGATTTGTCTGATTTAAAATCTTCATAGTTTTCTTCTATATTATTGACTTCAAGTCTTTCTAATCCAGTATCCATTGTTTCTATAGTATTATTCATTATTGTTTCTTCATCTGATTCTTGAATTTCTGATATTTCACTTTTTTCTTTTACATTCAATATAAGTTGTTCTTCTATTTTGTCAAATCTGTTGATATTAGGAAATAATTTTCTTAACCAATATAAACCAATTAGCATAGATAAGGATTTTCTTACATTATTTACCCCATGTAAACACAAGTTGAAAGCTAAAATAGTAATAATTTAGTTCAAAGAATGAAAACAAAGAAAGAAAACATCAATTTTGCTATAATAGATATTGGAATATTATATTTAGATAAAATTACCCCTTTAAAAATAAAATTAGAAGAACCATGTAATGAAAATCCATTAGCAAATTGGCATAAACACAAAAGTGAAATACAAATTACATTAAAAGATTAAAATAGTATAATATCTCAAAAACCCTTCAATAATACACAAACAGATGAAGAAGAATTTAAAATGCATATAATAGCATTATTAGCAGGAAAATTAATTAGGCCAAGTAATTCTAACTTTGCCTGGTTAAGAAAATTATAGAAAAACTACCAAAAATTTTGAAGAATAGAGAGAGGAAAGAGAGAACATTTTTTGTAATGAACTCCTTGATGATACCTCACCAAGGTTTTTTCTTTGTTATTTATAGGCAAACGATATTACATAGGACGTACATTAAAAGTTACTTTTAATTTAAGCCTTACAGCTGGCTATTTTTCTAAGGTTACAACAGATTTTCGCTTATCACATTATCTCTTATCCTTATCTTCTATAGTAATTCCACCATCCTTTAGTCGGTTATATCAACTTGTGGGGCCTGGGTTGTACTGCTAGCGGATTCTTCCTTATCTTCCAAGTCTTCAATCATAGGTATAGCTGTCTGCTGATTTTTGCACATCTGGCATAAGTGTTTATTATTTTGTTGCATCCACTTGCAATATTTCTTCAACGTATCTTTTGTCATAAAATTGTTTGGGATGTATCTTTTTTGAGGAGGCTCATCTGGATGTAGGAGACTCCATACCCATGCTTTCATAGTTTCTTCAGCATTATGGCTATATTCCATACTTTGAGTTATAACTAATGTATTAATTTCTTTATGATTAATACATATAGGCGTAGTAATAGCATGACATAGGGCTTCACAAATAACTTTGATTTTTATAGCTCGTTTTTCACTAAGGATATCATGTATTTCATTAAAGTTTATCTCGAGTTGGGCCTTTATTTCTTCAGGAATGATGTACGCAGAGGTACATCCTATTTTCACAAACCTCATAGCTGGTTTTATCTCTTGATAAGTAACTTCCCCGGTAGCTGTGTAACACCGTACAAATAATGCTTCAAAGGGAAAATTTTCAATCAAGTCTATATATTGAGAATCATGCGTAATGAAGATGACTTGCTTGATGAAACCTGCTGGAATGCTATTTGGATTGCCCCTGTACAACAACGAATCAGAGCCTTTCTATGCCTTGCTTGCCATGACGGAATCTTGGGGAATGCTAATCTCTTTTGAAGGAATATGACGGATAATCCTAAATGCTACAATTGTGATGTTCACGGAGAAACTACACTTCACATCATAGGAGGTCCAACCCAATCTACTTTGTTTTCTAAAGGGACATTAAAACAATGGCTTACCTCTAATTGGGAGTTTACGGGTAATAGTGGGCGTAATATGTGGCACACACTTTGGTACTACTACTTGCTAGTTATAGAAATGACTCTAAAATTAGGTTTTTGATCGTCGAATTGAATTTCCTCCAAATCCGTTTCAATGGAACAAGGATTTTGGAGGGAGTTGATCATACTCTTATGCCTAGCAAGAAAACTGAAAATTTCATCAATTTTTTTTTAGGAAAAGGGGAGGGATGATATCATTAATCATAAAACATTGAAAGAGTACAACCAACCCATACGTAGACTCGAAAAATAATACAAGTAATATAAACCCTAGACATATTAGCTCCACTGAAGAACTGCTCCGATATCCTGTAATTAGATGTCTTTAATACATCCACCTCATCAAAGATCCATTTTAGTATAGTCTTCCGGTTGAGTATACATGACTGGTTTTCGAGAACAACATCCCTATTCCATCAATTGGCATGCACCACCTCTTGGGTGGTATATTCTCAACTCAAATGGCACAGCTAAAGGCTCTCTGGTCCCTGCAGGGGGAAGCAATCTTCTACATGACCATTTCGGCACCTTTGTTCTGCATATTTAGCGAATTTTGGTCATTGCTCTGCGTTGGGCTGAAGTACTTACAGTAATGGGTGGTCTAGAACTTGCTCTTGACTTACAGATTAAAAATTTGATGGTCTAATTAGAATAGCTTAGCTTGTGTTCAAGCCTTGCAAAACAACAAAGCTAGCCATAGGCGAGTTAATGCATCTCATCACCACTGTCGCAACGTACGCGAAAAGTAAATTTGGATCATTCAAGTGGTCCAAGTTTATTGGGAAGGCAATCGTGCGACATATTGGCCTGTTAATCACGGCGTGCTCAAGATTCCAGACTTCAAATCATTTCTTCTGCTCCCGTAGATTTAAATAGAATAGACGAGGATGCCTGAGGAGTTTCCTTTCCTCGCTTAGTTCCTCCCTGACTCCCTATTTTCTTTTTCATTTTATTTTTGTTACCCTTTTGTTTTATTCTTTTTTTTTTATTTGGATGTATTCCTCCTTCGAATAAAAAAAATCCAATAAAAACCATAACTTAGCCTTTATATGTTTTTTCTTCTGGTTAGGTATCATGTATCTCAACCAAACTGTGACTCGTCAACCTCTTAAATAGAATCTAATGAAAGTTGAGAAGATGATGAGTACCAAACTGTTGGAGGATACAACACCAGGCAGCTATGGTATCAGTATAGAAAGACAGTAAGCTCAATAACACCTAAATCGTAAAGGAAAATGCCTTATTCGACGGCCACAACTCACGAGATGTCTCAACTACTTTGTTGCATCCACAAATAATGTCAGCCTTTGTGTGTGACTAACAATAACAAAAACAACGCATTGTTGGTAGCCTTGTACTCATGCTGTTTCGCAAAAATGACCTAATGATGCCTTCTAGGTAAATATCAGTTATCATAAAGCATCATTAATATCACGAATAATTAACATAAAAGCATGACAATGAAGCATCATTAATGTCACAAATATCAACAGAATTTAACCAAAAATCATCGTTATGGTCATGTATGAGAGACAACATGAGTACAGGATCACCAATAATATTAAACAAAAAAAAAGAGTTGGCACAGGGCTACCAATTATAATTTCTCCAATATATAAAAGGCTTTAAGGAACAGAGTGGCATATATACGACCAGAATTCTGCACTCATGATCGCATCTTTCCTTCACCATGAGTCATCCTACATAATCGCTAATAAAATTAGGTAGCTTGCAATTCAGAATCAGTAGCTCCACAAGTACCTTAGAAATCATTGCATAAACCAGAATTTACAGATACACCTACGTAGGTGAGAGTTCTGTTGTCTATGTCAAAAGGCACTCTTGACATAAATTACGTAGTAAAACATATATACAATTAAGTTACAGGCCCCTGCCCCCTAGAGCAATTGGATACATGCATACACAATATACAGCCAGCAGTATATTGGAACTACAATGAACTGCCCTATGTAACAACTATTGCAAATGAATGGCACAATGCTAACTAGTCTACATCTGATAATTTGAAGCCCAACAAGAAGCCTGCTGGTTGTAGGAGCTATGCCAAAATATCTCCAGAATTGCTGCAAATCTCATCAACATGAGCTGATGGCACGTACACAACATCTCTCAGGGAGCTGTGTCTTCGCCCATAAACTAAGTAAATTATAACTCCTATCATTAGCCACACTGAGACTCGGATCCAGGTAGCAGATCTGAACCAGTCAATTGAAAGTAACAATCATGCTTATGCATTTTATTTGTTACAAAGATAAAATTGATCTTCAAGGCTAGATCAGCATTTTACTCCAAGCTGTATGAGGAAGAGAGAGGCTAGCACTTACCCCAAGTTTATCAGCAAGTAGACATTGATCAGAATGCAGGTAATTGGCAGTAGAGGAACCAATGGACAGATAAAACCTGGAAGAGCAAAAAAAAGATCAGAAATCATAAATAGTATTGGATGTAGCTCCAGTTGCACTATCAATGGGTCTATGTGGTGGGGTAAAGGAGGGAAAAAGAGAGATAAAGTTACCAGAAATGGATTGAAGTAAAAATCGGGAGGACCTAGAGAAAAGATCTTTAAGGGACGGAGGGAGTACTCGAGTATATATCTGGATAGCAGCAACTCTCACGTTCGATTAGCTTCTGGGTACAATATTTTAGTACACTTCATTTTTACTTTTCTTACTTCTTTGAAGTGTCCAAATTTTTCTATGAATTTACTGCCTATGTCTTGTTAAAGCCATTATACCTTTCACTGTAACTACACAGAAAGACCCTTTCATAGTCCTAACTCCTAGGGCAAGAATATTATTTTACAATGAGTCATTTATTAGGACACAAATAGAACGTACCTCCAGTGTGGCCAAAGCTGTGCCTAGCATCATCTTGATCAATGCAAGTGAGCACTGTTAGACCAGATAGAAGGAGACCACCACCCACTCCGCACAATGTGTATCGGAAAATACTGGTAAAAAAACCAAGTCAGTATATTCTTGGTGACTAAAATCAAATATTTTTTACTCATATATGTTTTTCCACTATGAGATCCTTTTTTCCCCTTGTTCATTTTCCCATATTATGCTGTAGATCTCAATAGTGCCCCTGAGAATTTTGCAATTTCTCATTGTGCCTTTGTGTTAATTTAATCTACCTAAATTATCCTCAAATTATATAAATGGTAATTTCAGGATCTCTCTTGGTGAAATATGTTAGGATTCTTAGTTGAAGAGGATGTACATTAAGTCATCAACCACAGTGTCCTTGCATAATTTATATACTTGTCAAATGATTCTATCAAAAAATAGTCAGTATTCCTATTTTGGTTCTAATTATTTTATGACATTCAAAGTGTTGGAAAAATGTCATTGCAGTTAATGTTTGTCATGCCTATTTATCAATAGTTTAATAGACCCAACAATCATCGGTGTGAAGGGTGTAACACGTATCATAAAAGTTGATATATTTGGTGAATCGAGATAACACTCTAGCACAAGAAGAATACGCAAAAAATTCAAATGTCTGATAAATGATAATATCTGATTAGTTTTTCAGTAAACTTTGGTAATATGTTTAAAATTTTGTCTCATGAGTCATGACCCATCGAAAGCTGACATCTAATCACACACCTGGGAAGACTGACGTAAGAAGCGGCCGATGTAAGAAGCAGCACTCCAACACAAGTAAGCATGATAGTCCAACCAGAAATTTTCCTTCTCTTTCCATCACTTAGTGTATCTGTCAAATTACAAAATCATTGCATGAATTTGCTTGAAACCTGTAAGATACAAGAACAGGACCACCTATTTTGGATACAACTCATTTTGAAATCAAGACTTAAAATTTTTTTGGTTATCTTATTATTCGATGGAGTTCCTCGTCTCAAACAGAAAGAGCAAAGTTTAGATGATCATTTTTAAAAATTACACTAACCTATCTTGAGTCTCTTAACAACTATACCCCACCAAGCCCACACAAAGATGGACAAGCTTCAAAGTTCAAATTGCCAAGTTCATGCGTGGAAGTCTAAAACAACCAAATAGATGAAAGTGCTATGTCAAATGAACTTACAACTTCCGTTAGCTACTTGCTTCAAAAGCACAGGAAAACTGACTTCCATATTTACTTTATCGAGCAAAGGTTTGGCAATATCTTCAGAGGTCCCAAAGTCCTGTGCAAAATCACTGTATCGCAATGTAACAGCATCTATAGATACCTGAAGTGATGATGGAACTGGCACCAAATCTGGTGGCACATATCTTATTATTAGAAGTGAGATAGCCACAATAGTGAACGCCAGCAGAGTACCTACACTGACCTGCACCACAAGATCTATTTAGTATATTATATTGCCTAATTCTCCAGGATATGACAAAACCCATCTAACATCTTATACTGCAGCTCCTAGGGGTACAACTGATCAACAGAATTGTACTGATGAATCAAGCCGACTCGTAGTATTAGTGTCTAAGCAACTAAATAAACTAATGCAACCAAACCCCCTACATATTGGTCAGTTAACAGACACAATTAGAGAAGAGGTAGGAAGTTCACTGAGTTGACAGATTAGCCACCTACCCCATCTTACCACCCTGTATATATAAATTCAGGGAGTTTATTGACAAAAGAGATCTTTGATTCAGACCCCCCCCTTCAAAATAGATGATAATCCATTATAGTAAATGGAAGTGTACTTGACGTGACTACGAAGAGTATTACTTTGCTTTATAAATACTAATAGTTGGAAGGGTTATTAACATTATACATGTGACTTCATCTGGGTCTTTGATAATTTAAATTAGCAAGACACCAGACCCCAGTCTCCAAAAACATCCACATCAATGGACAATGGTATGTGAATTCAAGCTATGGCTGAATAATGCATGCAGAAGACCACATTCCACCAAAAATTCTTACAACTATATGCATATCAAAAGACTTACCATCCCTGCCAATTGTGAAACATCCATAAAGAACGCTAGTAGTGCCGCAACAATTCCAGTAGTTACAGTGCTCTTCACTGGAACCTGAGTCTTTCTGCTGACATCCGAGAAAAAGGACGGCAGCAAACCATCTCTAGCCATTGCCATGAGAATCCGCGGCTGAAACAACACATTTTTTTTAATAATAAATATAGTATCTTTATCAGCACAAGATTTTAGAAGTTATAACACATTGAAATCTTTTACCACCCTTCAGGCTCCAGGTAAAGGGCACAACTAAAGGCAGATTCTTACCTGGGGAAGAAGTGAACCCATCAATGTTGAGCAGAGAGCTGTAACTGCTCCAACAGTAATGATATATCTGCAAATGGCATAAATTCTCCCTATAAAACTCGTCCAATGTCGCATGAGAATATGTGAAAGACAGATCTAATATAACTTACGCTGCCCAATGCAACCCATGAGTAAAAAATGCAGAAGATATAGGCGTGTCAGGATCCATAGCATAATAGGGTACCAGACCAACAACAACAATAGAAACAAGCATATATAATGCACAACATATAGAAAGTGCAGTAGCAATTCCTAGCGGTAAATCTCTTTGTGGATGTTTCACCTGCCACAGAAATAAAAACATACTAATTAGTTTTCATGTTCTTCAAGCAAGGAAGCTGATTGAGAACCTTTCTTTGTTAACAAAATTAGCAGCTCATGTACTACCTCCTCAGCAGTGCTTGCCACTGAATCAAAGCCAATGTATGCGAAAAATACTGTTGCAGAGCCAGCAAGCATTCCATCTACTCCAAAAGGGAAGAATCTAGAACAGGGGAAAAGCAATAGATAGTTAGAGTCAGTGACCTAAGACGACTAAATAAAGAGATCTATACATGGTAAGAATGATTACCCCACAGACTGCTCATATCCAGGCCATCCGTTTTGGAACCCAAGATATCCACCAGCAATTATGACAAAAATCATGGCACATACATTTCCCATTGTGATGATGCCTTGTGCAAATGTACTCTACAAGTATCAACGATGTCTAGAATGTATTAGCTATTACGAAGCTTTAAGTTGTAAAACAGAGAACAAACAGAGCTGAAAAAGAGAATTACATACCTCCTTGATGCCGACACATAAAAGTCCAGTGACAATGAACACAAGTATTGCAGCACAAGGGTCAACTGTGATGTCAAGAGCAGGAATTATTTGACGGGCCAGAAATGGAGGCATGCTGTTCTCACCACCAAAGAGCAATGCCTGGCATAATTAGATGCAGAATGAGGAGTCAGCTCCATGAAATTCCACCAATAAACTATCATTATTAAGCTATGTGGCAGAGCTTCAAAAAAGTTAGACTGCTGTTAAAAATCCAATAGGCAAACTTGATGTAGCTTAAAATAAAAAAATTCCCCAAGAAGTAGCTTAGAAAAAATTCCCGAAGATGTAGCTTAAATAATAAAAATCCCGAAGAGATCATTTATGAATAGAATGGAAGGAGAAAGGAAAGAATCAACACAAAAGTAAGAAAAGTGGCACATCAATGGAGCTACTTGCCTAACAAATAACCATAGAAAATGGGAATGAAACATACCAGGTTCGGCGAGATACCGCGAGCAACTGCAGAGCCACCAACAGTATATTCCAGAATCAAAGCCCAACCAATTAGCCAAGCAGCACTGTAAATCACACCATAGCTAACTTCAGCTCATAAAGCTTATTTTTGTAAAACCATTTGTTCTTTTCTTAAGCAGTTCTTGCAGCATCCAAGATCAATAAATGTAAATCACAGACATTATAACAGTAGAATTATAAATTTATCACCTTTCTCCAACACATATGTATGAGTAATGGTAAGCACTTCCAGCAGAAGGGCATCGACTAGCAAGTTCTGCATAACAAAACGCCGAAAGGCCAGCTGCTATACCAGCTATAAGGAAAGAAATAGCAAGTGAAGGTCCAGAGTGCTCTCTTGCTACTGTGCCAATAAGTATATAAACACCAGCTCCGATAGTTGAACCAACACCTACCATACAAGACAAATAGCTTCAATGTTCGGTGTTATTGAATGTACACTCAAACATAGATGTATAGCATTACCAGTTTCCACACATAGGTTCTTTTTGATATGAAAACAAAATAATTGTACAGGATAAGGAAAAATGCCAACACAATTTTTAGACAAAGGAACAGAGTTTTAGAATCCTAATTCCTACTCTCTATAGATTGTCAGCTGCACATCATATATTCATAAACTTACTTATCATTTGGGGTGAGGGATGCTGATAAATTTTCTTGGAATTTTCATTTCAATTTTCAACAGGGACCCTCATGATTGGAAATTTGAGAAGCTTACTAGTTGAGAATCCTTCAAACTAATTCTTTGTGAAACTTCTCTTGGAATTTTCACCTGGCGTTTTACAACTACCTACAGGCTGCAGTGCTCCACCCATAGAATTGCTTATGTCATACTCTTTTGAATAATCTTTCTCAGTAAGTAAACCACCTAATATTAATAAAAAAATTATTTGAATAATCTTTCTCACATAAAGAAGATTTGAAAAAGCATAGCATATACTCCTTAAGGTGTGCTTGCATTGAGCATGATGCATTAAGGAGGTGTTACGAGACAAGCTTAGTAAAACAACGACAAGTGGAGGTGGTGGTAAAAGAAAATTGCTGGTGGTGGCATGAAAGGAGCGAGAAATGGAGGTTCACCCTCATCTTGAGTGTTATAATTACCCTAGGGAGATGGTAATAAACTAATAATACCTTATTCCTCCCTCCCCTTATTACCACCATTAGCTTATTCAATCTAATACCACCTTCATTTTTCTTAGTTTGTCTCCTATTATTCCCTAATGCATTATCCACAATCCAAGAATGCCCTTAGGATATTTACTATATACCTACTATGTCAAACCATATGAAATTAAATCCATATGTATCATTTCACACATTGAAAGAACAAAACGATATTGGAAAACTTCTAATTCACAGCACACTTCTACAGGATATGCCTTTTACTTTATTAGTCAAAAATGCTAATACAATATGTTATTGTTATATGCTAATTCTCAAACAGAACCTTGAGTCTATAGCGACACAACCCTACATAGCGAAAACCCAGCTTGAGTAATTGAACACTCCCATCTCCCAATACTAATTCTTGTGGATCCGATTTCACTATGATTATTCATACCCTTCATATAGGGATATTTTCCATGATTACTATTACTATATACAATCAACGCAAAATTTCACTAAAATATGCTAATTTTACTGGGTTCCAACTTTCAACACTTCCTCGTAATTCATATACCAATAATCGTCAACTAAGAAATGGAACCATTAAAATTTGCAGTCTTAGGCCCTGTTGAGTTCACTTTAAAATAATAATTATAAAAATTAAGTAAAACTAAGTTCAGTTATAAACTTATAATAATAAAAAAAAATAGTAAACTAAATATCCAAACAATAAAAAATACGTTCAGTTCAGTAAAACAAAGTGACACGAACACGGCCTCACCCATATAGGCAAAGAAGCTATCTGTTGAATTCAACTAACAAAACTCAATTGAAATCCCAAAATGAACATAAAGATGAGAAAATCTTACCAATAGCAACAAGGTGAGGAACAGTTAAGGCTTTGGCTAATTGATGACCACTTGAAGAGTTGCTATGTTCTGAATCCACCCTTTTTCTCCTTATAAAACTTCTTAATCCAACATAATTACCACCATCACTCCCATCTATGTTTCCTGATTCAGCTGCACCTAAACCCATTAAATTTTCTCTCTCCTCTTTTCCTTCCCCAACTAACCTCACAAATTTCTTCAAAATTGGGTCTTTTTAAATACCCACCACTAAAAACAATACCCAACAATTATTGAAGTAAAAATATTAAGAAAATTAAATTACCTAGATATAAAAGTTGGGTATTTTAGTTTAGAGAGGGGGAAAATTAAGGAGAGAATAGGGAAGATAAAGTGGGTTAGTGAGAAGTTCTTCCTTAGCTATACCCACAAATTATATGCTGAATTAGGATTGGACCACCAAAAAAAATATTACTATACGAAATGGGAACGTTTGAAGAGGAAAATGGGGAGAGAAATATATTATTACCTCCGATTTTTATTATTTGCAACGATTTGACATAAAGTAGAGAGGAAAAATGTCTAATCGTTGCAAATAATAGAAATCGGAGGTAGTATATGAAGTCAATAATTTGAGAATTATTTGATTGAAATTGCTGTGTTATTGACATTTAGATGTGAACTGGTTTTTGTCCCGGGCCATACGCCCCGGATTATTTACCGACGTGCATTTGAAATCTTCAAAAATAGAAATATTTGTCTTTAAATGATTTTTTCCCCATAAAGACCAACATGAGCATTGTAGTGTAGTTGGTTAGTGCATTATCATATCAAATGAGAGGTTATGAGTTTGAGTCTTGAAACATACATTTTTATTGTTTAATATTTCATTTGATTGTGTGGGTGAGGGAAGAGTACATGTGGCAGCATGACATGTGTTTGTCTTGGGTTTTAGATATATATATAGATTTCCTATCAGCTTATAAGACAAAGATTTGGATACCATCATTATTTATTGGAAAGAGAAAGAGAAGAGTATGCGTCTATGCAATCATATATTTGTGGGGCACGCAATCTTGAGAGTCTGTCTCATTTGGGTCGTGAATCTCGTGATGAATGATGAAATATTTTTATTTGGTTTTTTAATTCTATGTGGAATTTTAAATTCATGGGGTATTCTTATAGTTTCAAAAATGCACCAGGTACCCTAAGGGTTGAACGAAAATGTACGAAATATCATTAATGAGGAACGATGTTAGTGAGACATTAACCAAAATTCTTTTATGCACGAAATACCCTTCAGGTTTAACAAAAATGTGCAAATTTTTGTAACGGCTACTTTTTAAAATTTTACTTCTTAAGGTAACCGTTGCAAGACCTTTGTGATGGCTATTTAAGCAGTCTTCATTATTTCGCTCCCTCCTCATCCAAAACTTCATTATTTTGCTCCCTCCGCATCCAAAACTTATTACTTCACAATCTATACGTTTATTCTTGTTATTCTGAATATTCATACATTAGAGTCCCTAATTGTACTTGCAAATGTAGGAAAAAATTCTCAATTAAGAGCTCAGATTCATCACATAATCCACAAAGGTTGTACTACAAGTGTGATCATTGCAGCACATTTAAGTGGTATGTTGGTACTATTGAGCAGAACTCTAATGTCAGACAGCCGGATGATGGAAAGAATGGCAAAAATTAAGGAGGAAGAAGAAGGGGCAAGTACTGCAAACTTAAAGGAGGAAATGAAGCAATTAAAGAAGAAAATCGAACAACAACAAATATTAATACAAGGAGCTATCAAAATAGGCATTTCCATATTAATTTTACGTTTTTTGTACTGAAGACGTGAATCAAAATGTAATGTAACACCAAAGATGTGAGCAATAACATTCCATTTCCTCTTATACCAAAATATAAGTATTATACCAAAATATAAGTAGGTCTACAAAAAAAGCATGTTTTTTTCAATGCTTTTAAATAGCTTTACAAAAAATGCATACATATGAGTTCCACTTATTCCTCCAAAAAATATTTGTAAGCATATTTTTTAACCCAACATTTACCCTAATTACTTATCCTCAACAGCCAAAAAGAGTTTTTTGCACCAAAAAGAAGTCTGTACATTGTTGCATTCTCATCCAGCAATCTTTCCCTTTTTTTGTTTTGTTGTTGCACTCTTGGATGTGTTGGGACCATCAACAGTCTTTCATTTCTTTCCCTGCTGAGCATTGCTCTGAGAAGGTTGTGGTTGTTGTGTTGATCCTGATGCAATAGCAGCAACATCCTTCCTTTATTTGGCAGTTGCCCCTCCCTTGCAAGTCCTTGCGTTGTGGGAAATCTTCTTGCACTTGCCACACTTGACTGTGATTTTCCTTTTTCCTTTTTTTCTTTTCATATATATGGCCCTCTCTTCCTCTGTTTAGCAGGCCTTCCAACACTTCTTTTGAATGGGGGTGGTAGAATGATTGGAAGTTCAAACTCAGGCCATTGAGATGTGTCAGGGAATGGGTGTATGTGGCTTGAGTAGGTTAATTTGAATGCATACCCTTTGTAGTAGGTAGAATTTAAGTTGATTGGCTCTAGTCTCTAGTCATAAATAACCCTAAGACCATGTTTGCAGGGTATACCAGTCCCTTCCCATTTGCCCAACTATAACTCCTACTTTCTAACATAATAGGGTAATGGACATGATCATCTAGTAGCTCAAACTCCCCACCACAAGCTTGAACAACATAGCAAAATCTTGAATCCAGCCCTCACCTCCAACAACTTAGTGGCATACTGAGTCAGCTGATTAGGTTTCATATCAACAACCTTATCAAATCTAGCTCCAATTCTTTTCATACGACAACCCTTTATTGATGTCATTACACATATATCAATCTTATGCATCAAATAGATGTAATAAAACATAAAAGCTTAAATAGGTTAAGAAGATTTACCTTCCAACAAAGTAAGGACAGGAAGGTCTCTTAATGGCATCGTACATTGATAGGTTGTCGTACACCTATTAAAAATCAAACCTAATAAAACCTCATAAAATGTAGTAGGGTAAGTAGGGTTGAATCCAGATGGTTGTTTTAATTTAGCTTTTAAATTGCGGAAAAACTAAACAAAGTCACAATTTTGGGATGAAAAGGTTTTTTAACTAATAAATAAGGAAAACTAAAATAAAAAAATCTAGCGCCATGGTTCCCATGAATGAATGTCAGAATTGAAAATATAAATCAGGCAATTAACTGAACATAACTATATAGGGTAAACTATGGTACCCGATTTTTGACTCTCTTAATTAACGGTCTGAATCCCACAAAAGTCTCTCATTGGACTATATTTTTAGAAAACTTTAAAGTCGCTACCCTATTAATATCTGAATAGGGACATATTTATTTACTAAATTATTTTAAAATCAATTTAAAGACATATCAATTAAAACGATGATGACTTTATATGGATATGCTTTTTGAAAATTGGTCTTTCGTACCATGAGATAGGGTTCAGGGTTTAGGTTAAGAGGTGCGAGCGTCTGGAACTCGTCTCCTCTTTCGTTTTACAGAACGGGCTCTTACTAAATGCGTTATTTTCCATTTTAAGTAATCATGGCAATTCAAAAGAAAGAAAATCACATAATTTGCACATATACACATCAATTATTTTTAATTAAGAGGACCAATAAATCATTTGTACATGGTTAGGTTTGAGCACTGAAGTTGCACTATGTTGCAATTGTTACAGGATTGGAATCCACTCATGGATCAAAACCATCGTAGTTTGATCTTATGTCTTACCCTAAATGGCCAATTCCATTTGGGATGAAAATAAAGAAGAGAAAATATATTATGGATAACTCACCTTTAGAATTAGACAAATCTATTAGAACTGAGGTAATCACTCTAATTAGTGATTGAAATGTGATTAAAATAATCACCCTAATTAGTGATTAAAAATGAAGGTAAAGATAATCACCTTAACTAGTGATTAAAATGAAGGTCAAGATAATCACCTTAATTAGTGATTAAGAATGGAATTTAAGATAATCACCCTAATTAGTGATTAAACTTAAAGATTAGGATAATTACCTTAATTAGTGACTAAATGAAGGTTAGGATAATAACCTTAATTAGTGATTAAACTTAAGGCCCTGTTTTTTTAAACTTATTTTCAGTTCAGTTCAGTTCAGTTCAGTTCAGTTTAGTTCAGTTCATTTTCTCGCAGTTCAGTTCAGTTTCTCGCAGTTCAGTTCAGTTCAGCCCAGTTCTGTCCAAAAGAACACGGCCTAAGAGGAAAGATAATCACCTTAATTATTGATTAAAAAGGAAAGAAAGATAATCACCTTAATTAGTGATTAAACTTAGGAGGAAAGATAATCACCTTAATCAGTGATTAATAATGGTTTAAGATAATCACCTTAATTAGTGATCAAAATGAAGGTAAAGATAATCACCTCAATTAGTGATTAGATAGGATAAAAATAACCACCTTAATAGTGATTAAATAAAAAGTTTGAGTTAATCACCCTAATTAGTGATTAACCAATGATTAAAATAATCACCTTAATTAGTGATTGCATTTATGATTTTTCAAGAGTTAGAAAAAGAGGTTTGCTTCCTAATTGAAGGCTTTTGAATGAATGAGAAATAATCTTATTTGAAGGTTACTAAGTCATTTTTAGCAAAGAGCTCAATTGGAGATGGAATTTGGAGATCGTGTTTGGTTAAACGAAATTTGGCCATTTAAAGTAGGGTTTTTTCACCATATACCCCTGACAAATTTTTTTTTGCACCATATACCCTTTCAACTTTTGAAATTCACCATATACCCCTCACCTTTCAAAAAATACATCGACTTACCCTTTTGACTAACGGTGTTAGACTTCCGTTAGTCATTAGGTCCTAATCCTCCCCTAACCCTAATTAACTAACCTAAATCAAATCTTAATCCTAACTCTAACCCTAATCTAATACACTAACTTGGACCCTAACCCTAACCACCCCTCCCCCACCCCTTACCCCACTGCACCACCATCCCCTCACCACAACCACGTCACCACCACCACCACCAGCCCCTCCCCTTCCCTCGCTGACTCCTCCCCCTCCCCTCCCCTCCCCTTCCCCCACTGACGGCCCCCCTCCCCTTCCCCGCTACGCGAACCCCCCTCCCCTCCCCTTCTTCCCGCCATTAAAGTTGAGTAAGAGAGAGAAAATGAAGGAGACTCAAACTCCTCGGAACAAGGACACCTCTCATCGCCGGCCAAAGGATTCTTCGTATGTACAATCAATTTTCGAGCAATCTAAATCCGTAAAAATCGCTGAATTTCTCAAGTTACGTCGAAGTGGATGTGGTTAGGGGGGTTCGCGACAACGGTTGGGGAGGGGAGGGGGTTCACGCAGCGGGGAAGAAGGGGAGGGGAGGGGGGTTCGCGCAGCAGGGGAAGAAGGGGAGGGGGTTCGCGCGGGGGGGAGGGACTGCGAGAACCCGGAATTTAGTGATTGCGGGGAGGAGGAGGAGGGTTGCACGTCGGCGAGGGAAAGGGGAGGGGGGATTCGGGGGTGGTGGGGAGGGGGAGGTGGGGCTGCGTGGGGAGGTGGGGCTGCGTGGGGAGGGGGGCTTCGGGGTGGTGGGGCTGCGTGGGGAGGGGGGGGGGCTTCGGGGTGGTGGGGGCTGCGTGGGGAGGGGGGCTTCGGGGTGGTGGGGGGCTGCGTGGGGAGGGGGGCTTCGGGGTGGTGGGGATGTTGGGTGGTGGGGAAGTGGGGAGGCGGGGCTGGTGGGTGGTGGGGCGGCTGGGTGGTGGGGTTGCTGGGTGGTGGGCCAGTGGGGGAGGGGTGGTAAGGGTTAAGGTTAGGGTATTAGATTAGGGGTTAGGGTTAGGATTAGGGTTAGGGTTAGAGGTAGGGTTAGGTTAGTTAATTAGGGTTAAAGAAGGATTAGGGGTTAATGACTAACGGCGTTAGCCTTCCGTTAGTCATAAGGGTAAGTGGATGTATTTTTTAAAACGTCGGGGGCATATGGTGAATTTGGAAACTTGCGAGGGTATATGGTGCAAAAAAAAATTTGTCAGGGGTATATGGTGAAAAAACCGTTTAAAGTAAGACACGTGAAACGCCCTAAAATCAATTAGGTTATCATAATTACCTATCTAATTATGTCAAATTATATGATTGATCCATTTGAAGATGGATAACAATTTTAAAATGTAAGATGGATCATCATACAATTTAACTTTGTTAGATTAGCAATTTTTCCTCTTAATTGAGATTGAGTCAATTAATTCATATACTATGATATATTGGGCCCAACATGCAATATTCATGACATTGGTTGCTCATTTTATTGAAAAAAAGAATTGTTGAATTATTTATGAAAATTATGCATAAACATCTCCATATATTTTTTTTAGGAAAAATTAACGTCAGGGGTCCCAACTATAGACGAACATTTTTAAATGATTCCAACTATCATTTAATTAACCTCTGGAGGTCCCAACTTTGATGGGTCGTGACTTTGGTTGGGCCCAAATGACCTGTAACTAAGGATGGCAATAGATCGGGGATGGGTCGGGTGGAGCTCCATCCGCCCCATCACCAGCGACCCAAAACTCCATCCACACCATCCATCACCCGCCAAAAATTTCACCCATATCCGCTCCACCCATCATCCGCGAGTGGGGCGGGTGGAGCGGGTGGGAAACGGGTGATACTAGGAACAAAAACTGTTTTTTAGACTTAACAATTTTAAAGAAATTAATATATATATAATTAATTATAGTCTCATAGATTAACAATAAAGCGACAAAATATCAATCTTATTACACACCGAAAACTAATTATAAGTAATTTTTTTATCCCTTAAAAAAATTATTTTTTTTAATTACCTTAAATGACACGTGGCAGTAAAGAAATAAATTTCTTTATATATATATATAGCGGGTGTTGGGGCGGGTGATGGGTCCAAAAAATATCATCCATATCCGACGCGACCCACCACCCGATCCATCCATCACCCGCCAGTCACCCGCTTCACCGTGGGTGATCACCCATTTATTCGGGGCGGGTGGGTGGATAATCCACTCACCCATGGATAATTGCCATCTCTACCTGTAACTGGTTCACTGATACGCCCAAGTTATACGTAGTATTTACGTTATTTTGGGTGCACTTTGCTAAGGGTTTGATTGTAATTGTTAACATTCGTGTTTTATTTAACCCTTAGCGGAAGTTCGGAGTTTTACGAGATAAGTTGTGTTAATTTCATGTATTCCGAGCTTTCAAGGTGAAATGCATTTGAGCCGAGCAAGCCCAAGCATCACCGCAAGCCCAAGCATCACCGCAAGCCAAGCATCACCGCAAGCTAAGCATCACCGCAAGCATAGCAAGCCCTTCGAGCAGCCATCGCACAGCCCAGCAGCAAGAGCCTGCCCAGCAGTAGCTCACGACTCACGAGCCCTGTCGCGACCCGCGACTCCCCTGCGCTCGCGACTCGCGAGACTTGTCGCGACCCGCGACCTGCTTGTCATGCCAATGCTGCGCAATTTGTGTGCGGAGAGTCAGTGAGCTCGTCGCGACTCGCGATCAGTGTCGCGACTCGCGACGCTTTTGTCGGTTTAGCGGTCACGTTTTGTGCGGGGTTTAAAAGCATCCCAAAACCTATTTCCAAGAGAGGACGACGGAGAGGACGAAGAGGAGAGCCGAAATGTAGGGGTTGGAGCAGCAAGTTTGATGAGAGAGAGAGGATTATCCTCTCTTCATTTTTCCTTCTTCATGCTCCTCTTTCCATCTTTCCTTCTTCATTCCTCTTTGTTGTCCATTTCTTTGTTCTTCATTAAGAATAGAATCGGATTGTTTTATTCTTTTATCAATTTGTAGCAAACTAGGGAGTAACTTAGATGCTGATCGTCTTGGTTATTTCTTAGGGAAATTGAATCAATTGTTGAATGTTTATTGCGTGTATGACATTAGCAGGTCTATTGGTTCTTTGTGTTTTTTGCTGCTATTGGATTGAACTTAGACGCTGATCGGACTAGGTTATCCTTTAGTTAGGGTTTTATAGTCACGCTGATCGTGCTATTCAACTAAGAATAAGGAGAATGCGAGATTAATTCTCGACAATAGATAATCATGGAAATAATTAGAGTTAAGGTTCAATGATCGATAATGAATTGAAGTGGATGTTAATCGGATTCAAGATCTTCCTATAATTGATTTCTCATCTTATTTATTTACTAGTTAGTTTTAGTTTGTTTATAAATCTATTTGAAACCCCCCTTGTTATTAGGTTTCTCGGCCCTTAGCTTAATCTAGGTATTAGATCCCGCTAAATATAAAGCTCGTCCCTGTTTCCCTGTGGATACGACCCCTACTTCCATTATACTTGCTTAGTGTAAAAAGAGTAGGAGAAATTTTATCTTTGGTTGGGTGGCGTACACGGCAAACGCCCCCCACCAAAATTTTGGCGCCGTTGCCGGGGAAACGGTGTTACTTGTTTGTATTTAGCGTGATTTTTGGATGGTATTGCTTGTGCTCTTTGTTTTTGGTTGGCCACTCATATAAAGAATTCCCTTTTTGTTTTAGTTTCTAGTTTTCATCTTCCATTGAACTCTATGTATTTCACTGTTGTATTTTGGACAAGAAGCATGGAACTTGTTGCTTAAACTCTCTTGGGAATGGTTGATTGAAGCTTTTGACGGTTTATTGTAAGATTTACTCTATATCTTGGTTATTGTCTAGCTTTAAATATTTATATTAATGGTCATGACTTGGATTAGCTAGGAGTACTACTAGTTGATGTTTGTTGTTGACTTAATGCTAGGTTTTGGATATAATCTGATGTTATATGCTCAACCATGTTGTAGTAAGCTAGGTATTAACGATGCATTGCAAGAGTTCTTCTCAATCAATTTTGCAGGTACTTGAAGTGGAGATTGACATGGAACCACCATTGTCACACATGGAGCACAAGCCCAATGATTAAGCTTAAGGTACTAAGTCGAGCTAACGACTTTAAACAACAACGCTTCTCGGGAGGCAACCCGAGACCCCTTTTATTTTCTTTCTTTTCCTTTATTTTCTCATCAAATTTCCACCACCACAACACTTTTCTTTCAACCACCGCCCACCCACTAAAACGAACCACAACACATCTTAATCCGCTTGGAGCCAAATTCCACAAAAGAAAACCCGTTGGGAGGAGTTCAATAGCTAGGAGTTGGTAACACTAGAGGATTGAGATTGTTAATGAATCTTTTCGATCTCTTAAGCTAGGTGCAAATCTCAAAAATTTAAAAATTTGAATTTGTCATTTGTTTGAGTGATTCGAGGGAGAGGGTTGTGAGTTGATTTATGAGATTTGAGTTGGTGTTGTTAAGAAATTTGAGTTTGACGGATTGTTTGTCATGAGTTTTGAGCATTCGATCTTCGATTTACCCGATTTTCAATTTTTCCCCCCATTTTCAGTTTACATTTTCTTCTAATTGTCGTCACATTGAGGACAATGTGTAGTTTAAGTAGGGGGGAGGGTATTCTCATTCTCATGTATCTATGTTGTATTTATTACTTTCAATTTGAAAAAAAAAAAATGAAAAAAAAATATAAAAAAAAAGTGATGAAATGAATCCCGCTGAGTTGAAAACCCACAAGGGCGGGCGACTCGGGCATAATTGGGGGCTCGGATAGGTCGAAAACCCAAAAGGGCGGCCTATGCAAAAAAGAGCTAGTTGAGCGGGTGAGTTTTGTGAGCCGGAAAAAGAAGAGAGAAAAAAAAATGTGAGAAGCTAGGATGAAAATCCGAAAGGGCTCCTAGGCAAAATGAGAGATTAAAGAGAGAATTATGTATTTTGAAAACTCATTTACCGGAGTTGGTGTCATAAGGCGAAAGGTGTTTTTCGGGTAAGGTTGGTGAATTCATCCTTGATTTTGTGAAGATTTGTTTTGGCTTTCACATTCTTTTGGTTGATTGTTTGTTTTTGGGAGTAAGCATGGAATATATTCCTTTTTGTCTTTGATCCATGGCTTGCTATTCTAAGTTAGTTGTAGTAGTAGTAGTAGGTCATCTTTTGAGGTTTGCGAGAGCTGATAGTTTAGTGTGTCATGAGCTGGCATTTTGATTCTTGTTGGCGTTGCTGGTTATTGTTGTTGTTACGTCTTTATATATTTCAGGTGAGCTCAAAGCTAAGTGTGGGGGAGTCATTGTCCCTTACGTTTAGGTTTTGAGCGGATGTTGTTAAGATGTGATGATGATGATGTAGATGGTGGAGAGTGTAGGTTGGTGTTGATAATTTGGGTGAAGATTTATTTGGTGATCCTCATTTTGAGTTTACTCGAGGTCGAGTAAAGTTCAAGTGTGGGGGTATTTGATACGCCCAAGTTATACGTAGTATTTACGTTATTTTGGGTGCACTTTGCTAAGGGTTTGATTGTAATTGTTAACATTCGTGTTTTATTTAACCCTTAGCGGAAGTTCGGAGTTTTGCGAGATAAGTTGTGTTAATGTCATGTATTCCGAGCTTTCAAGGTGAAATGCATTTGAGCCGAGCAAGCCCAAGCATCACCACAAGCCCAAGCATCACCGCAAGCCAAGCATGACCGCAAGCTAAGCATCACCGTAAGCATAGCAAGCCCTTCGAGCAGCCATCGCACAGCCCAGCAGCAAGAGCCTGCCCAGCAGTAGCTCACGACTCGCGAGCCTTGTCGCGACCCGCGACTCCCCTGCGCTCGCGACTCGCGAGACTTGTCGCGACCCGCGACCTGCTCGTCATGCCAATGCTGCGCAATTTGTGTGCGGAGAGTCAGTGAGCTCGTCGCGACTCGCGATCAGTGTCGCGACTCGCGACGCTTTTGTCGGTTCAGCGGCCACGTTTTGTGTGGGGTTTAAAAGCATCCCAAAACCTATTTCCAAGAGAGGACGACGGAGAGGACGAAGAGGAGAGCCGAAATGTAGGGGTTGGAGCAGCAAGTTTGATGAGAGAGAGAGGATACTCCTCTCTTCATCTTTCCTTCTTCATGCTCCTCTTTCCATCTTTCCTTCTTCATTCCTCTTTGTTGTCCATTTCTTTGTTCTTCATTTCCTAGTTTTAGTTTTCATTTCTTAGTTTAGTTTTTAGGGATTTCAACTATGGATTTGGTTTTTGCTATCGAATTGTAGCTTGAACTGTTCTTGAAGAAATTAACATGAAGCTTCAACCGTTATTGTGAGATCTTTCCTCTCTATCTATTTTCCTTGATTATGGTTCAATTTCTATGCTTGTGATCTATGATTATTGCATAATTATGCTAGGAACGTTACTAGTTTGATTGTGTAATTAATCTAATGCTAGATTTAAGAATAGAATCGGATTGTTTTATTCTTTTATCAATTTGTAGCAAACTAGGGAGTAACTTAGATGCTGATCGTCTTGGTTATTTCTTAGGGAAATTGAATCAATTGTTGAATGTTTATCGCGTGTATGACATTAGCAGGTCTATTGGTTCTTTGTGTTTTTTGCTGCTATTGGATTGAACTTAGACGCTGATCGGACTAGGTTATCCTTTAGTTAGGGTTTTATAGTCACGCTGATCGTGCTATTCAACTAAGAATAAGGAGAATGCGAGATTAATTCTCGACAATAGATAATCATGGAAATAATTAGAGTTGAGGTTCAATGATCGATAATGAATTAAAGTGGATGTTAATCGGATTCAAGATCTTCCTATAATTGATTTCTCATCTTATTTATTTGCTAGTTAGTTTTAGTTTGTTTATAAATCTATTTGAAACCCCCCTTGTTATTAGGTTTCTCGGCCCTTAGCTTAATCTAGGTATTGGATCCCGCTAAATATAAAGCTCGTTCCTGTTTCCCTGTGGATACGACCCCTACTTCCATTATACTTGCTTAGTGTAAAAAGAGTAGGAGAAATTTTATCTTTGGTTGGGTGGCGTACACGGCAAACGCCCCCCACCATTCACCAAGTAAAAATCTTGTAATGAATGGGACCCATTTCCTTGCCATTTTCTTCTTCAAAATTATACGGCAGAAGCCATCATTGTTGATCCTCACCATTGTTGATCTTCCAATATCACCTTACCATGTCCATGATTAATAGTTGGGGGAAAAATATCTCAAGCTCTCTACTCAACACTTATCTCATCAAAATTTCCTCTTTATGACCCAAAAACTCATATCAGAAAAAGAAATTTAAGAAGAAGAAAAGCATTATATACTATTTGCTCTACTATTTGTTCGCCATTTAATTTTTCTCAGTCCTTATTGTCATTGCTCATTTCCCTCTTCCCCTGCTATCAAATTCAATTCAGGAATTTCAATTTTTTTTCCAGATTTTTGAAGATAAAAAGTTCAAGATTTTGACAAGTACCTGAAATATCACTACTCATTTCTCTATCTTCCCCTTTAATTTCCACTAACAATTGATCCAAATTCAATTCTCAAAATTCAAAATTTTGACAGAAGATGAAAAGTTCAAGATGTACACGGTACCAATAATATCACTACTCATTTCTCTCTTTTGCCCTTTAATTTCCACTAACAATTGATCCAAATTTTGCTATCAAATTCAATTCTAGAAATAAAAAAAAATCCAGAATTTTGAAGATGAAAAGTTCAAGATTTTTACGAGTACCAAAAAAATTGTCGATCGAGAGAATTTTCGGTTCACAAAACCAAGAGAGGAGAGGTAAAGTAAGAAATTTCGGATCTTGAGGCAAAATTATAGTGGGAAAAAGATGAAGATGAAATTTTTTATGAATGCATCAATGTTAAGGCAATAAAGGATCGACATAATGCCTTTTTTCTCTCCACTCTTTTTCACTACCCACTGTCCACTGCCAAATTCTAAAATTAGATGAAAATTTTCTAGTTAAATATGAACTTTAAGAGGATTAACAGTTAGAAGAAGGTGAGCAATGGAGGGTTTTAAGAAAGAGAGAGAAAATGGGGTTAGGAAATGTCACATGCCTTTTAAATAAAATCACGTGACTTATTACCCGTTGCAACAGGTTAAACAACCTGTGGGTCCAACCAAAGTCACAACCCATTAAAATTGGGACCTCCACAGGTTAATTAATAGTTGGTACCTTTTAGAAATGTTCGCTCATAGTTGGGACCCTTCACGTCAATTTTTCCTTTTTTTTATTAATGAGTGATGTAATAACTATTTACAAAGAAATTATTATTACAACTGTAGGCATGAAAATATTATTATATGCCACGTCACACTTTTAATTGACCCTTTAAAGTCTTAAAATCAAATGTTGACTTTTATTAATGGGTGATCATCAAATTTAATTAATTTGGGCTTATCACTAAATTAGGCCTATTTTAATTAATCATTTATTATTGGGTCATGGCTCATTAAATAAAAGTTGGACTCTTAATAGGGTTATGTCCATGAGGCCCAGGAGGCAGGATAAGTGGAAACCCTAGGGTTCTCCTAACTCTATAAATAGAGAGCTCCTCTTCATTTAGCAGGAGGAGAAAGACAAAAGACTCAAAAAAAGAGAGAGAGAAAGCTGCTCCAGAGACTCTCTAAGTCTGCACATCCAAACCAAACATTCAACCTAGAAGAAGAACAACAAGCATCAAAGCCGTTCTGTTCTAAACAACCATACTTGAAGGAGATCAAACCTGGAGGCCCTCATTCAAGGAAACCAAATCATTCTTTTCGAGATCGAATCAGTGGATACATTAGAGATTGTACTCAAATTTTTGTATTAATAAAATTATAATTTGTTTCACATATTTTGATTCTATTTTGCAGACATTTAAAATTTGTGTTTACAAATTTTTGGCACGCTCGGTGGGACAATCTCTACCACTCATCTCTTTCTCCAAACACAAGTTTAAATCTTTCCCAAGCAATGGCACCAAAGAAGAACATCTCTCATCCTGATGTGGAGAAAACTGATCAATTGCAGGGAAGATCCGTGACTCTTGGTGATTTTATTGATGATGTGACCCTTGGTTTTCATACTAGGGGTATGAAGAGGGCTGCTATCAGGAATGTTGCTTCCAACTTGCGTGCGAACTCTATACCTACTAAATTACGCACTAAGCCAGGCGTTTCATCCACTTCAGAATCATCCATGGCACCCCTTTACTTGGAGCGCGTGAAGTTCCTATGCTCAACTCAAGCCCTTTCACACATGAGAAATCAGATGATGCTCTATTCGAAGGGTTCTCCTCAAACCCCGTCTTCCAACCATTGAACGTGGTCGACGATGATGATAGTAGCAGTGGTTCCTCTCCTTCATCACATCCGTCGATTCTGCATCTGTTCAAAGCAATTCAGGCCTCAGAACCTGATGTTGCTACTGTCATGGTACATGAAGCCAAAACACTTGAAGAACAATTGGTCGAAATAAAGAATCTCATCCAAAGGATGATGAAGGATGGAGAAGAGAAAGATGCCCAGATTGCTGCCTTGCAGAAGAAGCTTGGAAAACGCCCTAATGAAAGTGATTCGGACGCTGACAGCGATCGAAGCCGCGAATCCAAACATAGCTCAAAGGGTGAAAAGCCACAAGGTGATATTAAGTGTTCAAAGAATCTAGGATATGATAGCCAGTGCTGTCAAAATGCAATTGGTTGGAGAGTCTCATGGCAATCACCGTTACATAAAGTCGTATACCAAGAGGATCGACAAGATGAAAATGCCAAGTAGTTATCAACCTCCAAAATTTCAACAATTCGATGGCAAGGGCAACCCTAAGCAGCATATAGCGCATTTCGTGGAGACTTGCAAGAACGCTGCAACTACATGAGATTTGTTGGTTAAGCAGTTTGTTCGTTCCCTTAATGGAATCACCTTTAATTGGTACACAGATCTCTCACTAGATGGAGGAGGAATTCATGAACAGGTTTTACAGTACACACCACATCGTAAGCATGACAGAGTTAACCAAGACACAACAATGGAAGGACGAGCTTGTTGTTGATTACATCAACCGATGACGCGCTCTGAGTCTGGAGTGCAAGGATCGCTTGTCAGAAACTTCCGCTGTGGAGATGTGCATTCAAGGTATGAAATGGGATCACTTGTACATTTTGCAAGGTATAAAACCTAAATCTTTTCAGGAATTGGCAACGCGGGCCCATGATATGGAGCTTACTATCGCCAACCGTGATGGAAGTTCTTCTGAGTACAAGAAGGAGAAGAAGGACTTCAAGAAAACTGACAAGCCTTTCAAGAGTTCTACAAAGGAGTCTTTTTCAGTCACCATGACGTCTGCTCCTGTGAAGATTTCTGCAAAACCAAAGAATGAACAAAAGAAAGGGTCATTCACCAAGAATGGTAAAAAAGATAGACTCACACTAAAAGAACTGCAGGCTAAGAAGTATCCATTCCCAGATTCTGATTTAGCAGTATTGTTGGAGGATTTGCTTGAGAAGAAAATCATAGAATTGTCCGAGTCCAAACGACCAGAAGAGGCAGGGAGAACATCGGATCCGAACTATTGCCGTTATCACCGTTTAGTAAGCCATCCTATTGAAAAGTGCATTACGCTGAAGGAAAGGATTATGCAACTCGCTAATGACGGGATGATTGTTCTAGATCTTGATGATATGGCGGAATCAAGTCATGCTTCAATCACTTTGGAGGCCTCCCCATACAACGACCAAAGGAAGCAAATGAGACTCATTCAGTTCGGAAGCCTGGAACCAGTCATAGTGGGAGTGGTGGATTTGTCATGCACGTCACATCATGAGTATTTAGATTCGGTTCCCATACCTCATTAATAAGAAGAAGAGGAAGGCTGGACTTTAGTCAGAAGAAGAAAGCGAAAAAAGAAGGTGATGCCAAAGTCGCAACCTCCTCGACAAAGAAAAAGGCAACAAAGAAGGAAACAACCCAGATGCTCTACGGCGAAGAAGAAGAAGACAAAACCAGTTAGCAAACATGGTGTCTTACCTATTGATCTTCTTGAACAGGAAGCGCGAATGCCCGGCACCTTGGACGAATTCTTCCCTCAAGAATACTTCGGCGAAGTCTCAGTCAATATGGTGACCTATGATGTGGTGGAAGAAGAAAAGGAGCAAGGTGAACAAAGTCATCTTTCCAAAGAAGGTCTCAATCATGAGAAGGACCCTGTGAGAGACGCTAAAATACTTGCATTGCTGGAAACAGTCCCATTTCGCATGGGATGGCGACAAGCTCTTTCCCTCGCATAAGAAATGCGATTTGCTCTTACACGCGCCATAGAAAATCCTACTCATTATACATCTAAGCAATATATTGAGCAAGGAATTTATGACAACAATCCTTATCCATGTGCAGCATGTAGCGCAGCCTTGGCATTCACAGATGCTGATCTTATGTTGGGGTCAAAACCCCATAACAAACCTCTCTTTGTTTGTGGGTATATTTGAAAACAAAGGATCAACCGCATTCTTATAGATGGAGGGTCTGCGGTCAATATCATGCCTAAGGCTACTATGGAGAAGTTGAAGATCACCATGGAAGATTTGTCCGAAAGCCGCCTGGTGATACAAGGAGGTCAACGAGCCATTGGTATGATCAGAGTTGATTTGTCTATAGGGGAGATGATGGCGACCACAATCTTCCATATTATTGACTCGAAGACATCATATAACTTGTTGCTAGGGCGGCCCTGGATGCATGAAAATGGTTTTGTGGCATCGACCTTACATCAATGCCTCAAATACTATAGAAATGGCGAAAGAAAGGTAAGTGTAGATGTGAACCCATTCTCTGAAACTGAGTCACATTTTGCCAATGCGAAGTTCTATATTGAGCAGCAGGAGCCTCAGGAGGTCATGCCGATAGAGATTGCATCTACAAGAAAAAGTGTCGTTGTCAAACAAGAGCCAGTCAAGGAGGATGCTCCTCCAAAGAAACTTGCAGTAGCAGAGCTCATAGAGATCAATGAAAACAAGGATGAGAAGGTCTCTTTGAAAGAAACTGAAGCCAAGTCTAGCTCAACAGCGCCGGTGCTACGCTATATTCCAATGTACAGGCGGAAGAAAGGTCAATCTCCTTTTGCATAATGTGGGGGCGATGAAGAAAAAACAAAACCTATATCAAAGCAAGGTGAAAGTAGACAAGCTATTGCTGAGAGAATGACTTTACTAGTGCAAAAGATAAATGACTCAAAAATAAGCAGTGTGCCACTTCTAGGGTTAGAGAAGTCATCAGAAATGCCAAGTTCAAGAAGAGAAGGCTTCGACCCAGTTGCTTATAAGCTTATGGAGAACTCTGGATATGATTTTTCTAACCCAGAGCCTATGGAAAAGGTCATAGAAGTTAAAGCTTATGGCCTCAACGAGACTCAGCAAAACCTTCAGCAGCAAGGAGAGCGTGTTTTTGTGAAGTAAGTTGGTATGGGATTCACGGAATCTAAGCTAGTTAGAATAACAGCACGACGAAAACCAATACAAGCAACACAGTACATTGCAGTTGAAGAGTTGGAGGAAAGTGAAGAAGAAAATACTTTGCCAGTCAGGATGGAATCTGTCTTTGACAGGATCAAGCATGCTTTGATTCAACCACAATCCTCGGTGTTTGACATGCTAGAAGGTCGAGAAAATTCTCCGTCATCAAATCATATCTTTCAACGATTAAGTGGACGATGCAAAGATGTAGTACCATGTTCATCTAAAAGGAGCGTCTTCAACAGACTAGGAAAAGACACACAGTGCAAGAAAACTGTCTTCAGTCGGATTGGGAAAAGCAAAGTTAATCCTAAACAACAATGGCGACGGAAGGATGCAATAAAGGTGGAAAATGAATTCAAATTGGAGAAGGAGGTCAGAAGTACCATACCATCTCGAATGAAGCGTTTCTCAACTTTAGAAGTAAAGGTGGGCAAGTCTCTTACTGCACGAGGCCATACTGTAGTTCTCACAAATCAAAAGCCCTCTATTGTCCAGAGTGAAGGGTTAGATGAAGAAATGACGGCCTCTTGCAATTATGTCACGGTTTGTGAAGCCGGGAGTTAGGATGAAGAAGTAGAAACTGCTGAAGCTCCGAAAATATTTGAAGATGGAGGTCAGTCTACAGTAGACGATCTGAAAGAGTTGAGTCTTGGAACTCCGGATGATCCACGACCAATTTTTGTCAGTGCATTGCTCACTCCCGAAGAAGAAAAGGCGTATCTTGAGCTACTCATGGAGTATAAATATGTCTTTGCAGGGAGCTATAGCGAGATGCCCGGGTTAGATCCAAGAGTAGCAGTACACCGTCTAGCCATGAAGAAAGGAGTTTCATAAAAAAATCAGCCTCGACGATGCTTCTGACCTGAATTGATACCTGAAATTGAAAATGAAGTTAATAAACTCATTGATGCAGGTTTCATTTGTGAAGCCAAATATCCTACATGGATTGGAAATATCGTCCCAGTGAGGAAGAAAAATGGTCAATTGCGTGTGTGTGTGGACTTCAGGGACCTCAATGATGCTTGTCCCAAGGATGATTTCCCGTTGCCAGTCACTGAAATAATGATTGATGCCACAACCGATCACGAAGCCTTGTCTTTCATGGATTGCACTGCAGGATATAATCAGATTCTGATGGCGCTATAAGATCGAGAAGCAACAACTTTTCGCACACCCAAAGACATATTTTGCTATAAGGTGATGCCCTTTGGCTTGAAAAAATGCAGATTCCACTTATCAACGTGCAATGCAAAATATTTTTGAAGACATGATGCACAAGACGGTTGAGTGCTATGTCGACGATCTTGTTGTCAAATCAAAGAAGAGAGGTGATCATTTGCCTCACTTGCGTGATGTGTTTGAGAAGTTGCATAGGTATCAGTTGATGATGAACCCAATGAAATGTGCATTTGGCGTCACCTCTAGAAAGTTCTTGGGATTCATCGTGAGACATAGAGGAATCGAGATCGACCATTCCAAGATCAGGACGATCCAAGACATGCCACCTCCATAGAAATCTCAAAGAATGGCGCGGACTCCAAGGGAGACTAGCCTACATACGACGCTTCATCTCAAACCTAGCTGGGCGTTGCCATCCCTTCAGTCATCTTATGAAGAAAGGTGCTCCATTCGAATGGGACAAGTCATGTCACAAGGCCTTTGAAAGTATTAAAAAATACTTATCTACACCTTCGATCTTGGGGGCACCAATTCCAGGGAAGCCTCTCATTCTCTACATCGCAGCTTAAGAAAGATCATTGGGGGCATTATGTGCACAAGAAAAAAATGAAGGTAAAGAAAAAGCTTTATACTACCTTAGTCGAACACTAGTTGGTGCATAATTGAATTATTCTCCCATTGAAAAGATGTGTTTGACTTTGATCTTTGCCATTCAAAAATTGAAGCACTACATGCAAGCACATACTGTACGGGTGATTTCGAAAGCAGATCCCATCAAGTACATCTTGTCAAGGCTAGTGTTGTCCGGACGAATAACGAAGTGGGCAATTCTCATAAGTCAACATGACATTGTATACGTCTCTCAGAAGGCTATCAAGGGACAAGCTTTGGCGGATTTCTTGGCAAACCATCCAACCTCGTCAGATTTGGCACTCTCAGACGATCTACCTGGGGAAGAAGTCTTTTATATCGACATCTTGCCACCATGGGAGATGTACTTCGATGGAGCTGCACGACAAGATGGTGCTGAGGCTGGTGTAATTCTCATTTCACCTAAAAAACATATCCTCACATACTCCTTTGTTCTCACCCAGCTATGTTTCAAAAATGTCGCTGAATACCAGACACTTATTTTTGGGCTTCAAATGGCAAAGGAAATGGGGGTCCATGACCTTGATGTGTATGGATATTCCAAATTGGTGATACATCAACTGCTTAATGATTATGATGTCAAAAAAGAGGATTTAATACCTTACCACAGACATGCTTCACAGTTGTTGGAGACATTTGACAACATCAAATTACAGCATATCAATCCCAGTTTGCAATCGATGGGTGGTTACACCTCTTGAAGATGGAATAGAAGAAGGTGCCAATGCAGTCTTAGTTTATGAAATAAACACCAATGATCGGCGTCAACCACTCATACATTATCTCGAACATGGAAAGTTGCCAAATGATCCGAAGCACAAGACGGAAGTTCGACGGCGAGCTCCACGCTTCATCTATTACAAAGGGACACTCTATAAGCGTTCATTCCTTGAAACCTGGTTGCGGTGCCTTGGAGATGAAGAAGCAGTCAAAACACTAGAAGAGGCTCATTCAAGAGTTTGTGGCGCCCATCAAGCTGGTCCAAAGCTTCATGATCGGATCAAAAGATTGGGGTATTATTGGCCAACCATGGTTCAAGATTCCATGGAGTTTGCAAAAAGGTGTGAAGCTTGTCAGTATTATTCCAATTTCATTCACCAGCCTCCGGAGCCGTTGCATCCTACTGTGACATCTTGGCCATTTGAAGCTTAGGGTCTCGATGTTGTTGGTCCAATTACGCCAAAGTCCTCAGCCGACCATGCATACATCCTCGCAGGCACATACAATTTCTCCAAGTGGGCGGAAGCAGTTGCTCTTCGAGAAGTTAAGAAGGAAAATGTAGTTGATTTTATTCGAAATTACATCATATATCGCTATGGTGTACCTCGTTATATAATCACAGACAATGGCACGCCATTTTGCAACAGATTGATGACAAGTCTCTGCGAGAAGTTCAAATTTGCACAATGTAAGTCCTCGATGTATAACGCTCCTTCTAATGGGTTGGATGAAGCTTTCAACAAAACACTTTGCACTTTGCTTAGTAAGGTTGTTTCAAAGCACAAGCGAGATTGGCATGAGAAACTTGGTGAAGCATTGTGGGCATATCGTACTACGTACAAAACACCAACTCAATCAACGCCCTATGCACTCGTATATGGTGTAGAGTCTGTCTTGCCATTGGAGATACAAGTCCCATCATTGAGAATAGCCATTCAGGAGGATCTTACGGCGGAAGAAAATGCTGAGATTCGGCTGGCGGAATTAGAAGCACTTGATGAAAAAATACTTGAAGCACAACAAAAGTTGGAGTGCTACCAAGCCCGCCTGACACGTGCATTCAATAAGAAGGTACGAGTCCGTTCTTTTCAAGTCGGGGATATGGTTCTTGCAGTGAAGCGACCCATCATTATCTCTCGCAAGACAAGAAGCAAATTCGAATCAAAATGGGATGGCCCGTATATTGTCCAGGAAGTATATACAAATGGAGCTTATTATAAGATTGTTGATGCTGACGGATTGCGCATAGGTCCTATCAACGGGAAGTTCTTGAAGTGTTACTATCCTTGAAATCTTTCACAATGTAAACTTCTAAGCAAGAGAATAAACTGTATATTCATGTAATAAAAATAATAATAAATAAATTGTTATTCTAGTATGAACACTAGACCAACTACAAGAGGGGTGGTGAATTGTAGTTGAGGAGAAATTTTCGATTTGTAATGCGGAATTAAAACAAACTTGAAATTAGAAAGAGACAAGCACACGAGATTTTTACAAGGAAAACTTCCTAGGCCCAATAGGAAGAAAAACCTTGACCACGAGGGATTTTGACTCAAACTCTCTTTAATATACTAGGCCAAAAGACTCTCTTTTGTACAACCTAATACTGGACCTTCTCTGTTCCTCTAGGAACTTGTTCCCCAGTCACTCAGTTCCCCCTGAACTGATGACACTCGCCAAACACATCGCGACCAATGCACTGGGCGCACGTGGTGCGCTAGGCGCACCGCTTGCGTCCAGCACATTTTGCCTGTCTTTTTTATTAAACGCGTTTTAAAGATTTGTTTTATCCCTTGAAATCCGAAAATTTAATATTACGATTTCAATTTATTTTACAAAAATATTTATTAAAAATAATAAATAAACAGTTGGGATTTTGAGCTTAAAATATTTTAAATGTACTCAAAATATTTTTATGGACTTAAAATACAATTAATTATCATGAATACTTAATTGGGCTTTAAAATAAGACTTTGAAAGACACTTTCAATTTATTTTGGGTCAGCTCTTCGGATTGCTCTTTCGTCTGGTCGCGCCAACTAAAATCATAGTTTGTTTCATCATCGGACCCTTAAATGGGAAGACACGATTATGTGTCTACAACTACCTTAGTCGAACACTGGTGGTTGCAGAACTAAAATATTCTCCCATTGAAAAGATGTGTTTGGCTTTTATATTTGCCATTCAAAAGTTGAAGCACTACATGCAAGCACAAAGTGTGGGTAGTTCCCAAAGTAGATCCCATCAAGTACATCGTGTCAAGGCCAATGTTGTCTGGACGAATCGCGAAATCGGAATTTCTCATAAGACAACATGACATTGTATACGTCTCTCAAAAGGCAATCAAGGGACAAGCTTTGGCGGATTTCTTGGCAGACCATCTAACTCCGTCAGATTGGAAACTCTTAGATGATCTACCTAGAGAACAAATCTTCTATATCGACATATTGCCACCATGGGAAATGTACTTCGATGGAGCTGCACGACAAGATGGAGTTAGGGATGGTGTAATTCTTAATTCACCTGAAAAACATATCCTCATATACTCCTATGTTCTCACTCAGCTATGTTCCAATAATATCACTAAATACCATGCGCTTATTTTTGGGCTTCAAATGGCAAAAGAGATGGGAGTCCATGACCTTGATGTGTATGGAGATTCCAAATTGGTGGTACATCAACTTCTCAATGATTATGATGTCAAGAAAGAGAATTTGATACCTTACCACACACATGCTTCACAATTATTGGAGACATTTGACAGCATCAAATTATAGCATGTTCCAAGTAGTGCCAATAAGATGGCTGACGACTTACCAATCTTGCAGCCACATTGGCA
Organism: Beta corolliflora; assembly: GCA_947648045.1. Lineage (NCBI taxonomy): Eukaryota > Viridiplantae > Streptophyta > Magnoliopsida > Caryophyllales > Amaranthaceae > Beta > Beta corolliflora. Next base: position 1,418,424 of record CANSZD010003125.1, on the reverse strand, counting down.
CTGGGGCAGAAGAAAGTATGTCAGTCCCGGTTTGCAATCGATGGGTGGTTACACCTCTTGAAGATTGAATAGAAGGAGGTGCCAACGCAGTCTCAGTTTATGAAATAGGCACAAATGATTGGCGTCAACCACTCATAGATCACTTAGAGCATGGAAAGTTGTCAAATGATCCTAAACACAAGATAGAAATTCGACGACGAGCTCCACGCTTTATCTATTACAAAAGACACTCTATGGGCGTTCATTCCTTGGAACCTGGTTGCGGTGCCTTAGAGATGAAGAAGCGAACAAAATATTAGAAGAGGCCCATTCAGGAGTTTGCAGTGCCCATTAAGCTGGTCCAAAGCTTCATGATCGAATCAAAATATTGGGGTATTATTGGCCAACCATGGTTCAAGATTCAATGGAGTTTACAAAAAGATTGAAGCTTGTTAGTATTATTTAAATTTCATTCACCAGCCTCCGGAACCGTTACATCCTACTGTGATGTCTTGGCCATTCGAAGCTTGGGGTCTTGATGTCGTGGGCCCAATCACGCCAAAGTCCTGAGCCGACCATGCATACATCATCGCAGACACAAACTATTAGTGGGCGAAAGCAGTTGCTCTTCGAGAAGTCAAGAAGGAAAATTGTTGTTAATTTTATTCGAAATTACATCATATATCGCAATAGTGTACCTCGTGATATAATCACAGAGAATGACACGCAATTTTAAAACAGATTAATGATAAGTCTTTGTGGGAATTTCAAATTTGCACAATGTAACTCCTCGATGTATAACACTCCTGCTAATGGGTTGGCTGAAGCTTCATCCTAATTGACTTGACCACAAAGCTTGCAGCACATCCCTTAACTTTTGAGATCACATCTTGAACATTCAGGGAGGGTGTCGTAACATAAGTAGGAGGGACATCAATAATGTTGCTAGACTCCCGAGTCAAAATGCAAGCTGCATCTTGAATTATAATATGATGATTTGAAGCATCAATCAATTCTTGATCTGGGGAAGCAAATGTATTGTTGCATGCTCGTAGCTCCTCTTCAATGTCCATTCTTTATCCTCTTGCTTATTAGGAGTTTACATGGTGAAATACGTCAAGGATACTAACGCTTCAAGAACTTTCCGTTGATAGGACCTATGCGCAATCCATCAACATCAACGATCTTATAAGCTCCATTTGTGTATACTTGATTAACAACATACATGCATGCCATCCCAATTCGAGGGGAATTTGCTTCTGTCTTGCGAGAGACAATGATGGGTCTCTTAACTGTCGAACCATATCCCCCACTTGAAAAGAACGGACTCGTACCTTCTTATTGAATGCACGTGTTAGGCAAGCTTGGTAGCACTCCAATTTTGTTGTGCTTCAAGTCTTTTTTCATCAAGTGCTTCTAATTCCACGAACTGAATCTTAGCATTTTATTCTGTCGTAAGATCCTCTTGAATGAGTATCCTCAATGATGGGACTTGTATCTCTAATTGCAATGCAGACTCTACACCACATACGAGTGCATAGGGCGTTAATTGAGTTGGTGTTTTTATACGTAGTACAATATGCCCATAATGCTTCTCCAAGTTTCTCATGCCAATCTTGCTTGTGGTTTGATACAACCTTACTAAGCAAAGTGCAATGTGTTTTATTGAAAGCTTTAGCCAACCCATTACCAATTGAGTTATACATCGAGGAGTTACATTGTGCAAATTTGAACTTCTGATCACATAGACTTGTCATTAATCTGTTGCAAAATGGTGTACCCTTGTCTGTGATTATATAACGAGGTACATCATAGCAATATATGATGTAATTTTGAATAAAATCAACAACATTTTCCTTCTTGACTTCTCGAAGAGCAACTGCTTCCACCCACTTGGAGAAATGGTATGTCCCTGCAAGGATGTATGCATGGCCGGCTGAGGACTTTGGCGTGATTGGGCCCACAACATCAAGACCCCAAGTTTCAAATGGCCAAGACGTCACAGTGGGATGTAAAGGCTCTGGAGGCTGGTGAATTACATTTGAATGATAGTGACAAGCTTTAATCTTTTTGCAAACTCCATCGAATCTTGAACCATGGTTGGCCAATAATGCCCCTATCTTTTGATTCGATCATGAAGCTTTGGACCAGCTTGATGGGAATCGCAAACTCCTGAATGGGACTCTTCTAATGTTTTGATTGCTTCTTCATCTCCAAGGCACCACAACCAGGTTCCAAGGAATGAACACCTATAGTGTGTCCCTTTATAATAGATGAAGCGTGGAGCACGTCGTCGAATTTTTGTCTTGTGTTTTGCATCATTTGGCAACTTTCCATGTTCTAAGTAATCTGTGAGTGGATGTTGCCAATCATTTGTGTCTATTTCATAAACTGAGACTGCGTTGGCGCCTCCTTGTATTACATCTTCAATAGGTGTAACCATCCATGCATCGATTGCAAACTAGGACTGACATACTTTCTTCTTGAACACAACTCCATAATGCATATTAGAACTCTGCCTAGCTTCTTTTCGAGAGATGTGTGCATGAAGTGTACCCAATGGTTTGGCCTCAGTACATGCTCGGTGATAAGAGGCGAGAAGAACTGGCTTGGGTGATCTTTATGCAGATGAGTTGCCTTAGCAAATGTCCTTCCACCAACTGTTCAAGCTGGGACGATAATGTGATACTGGCCAATACTTCGCATAAGGTCCGAACATGGGGTGAAATGCACGAAATTGTATTTTATGTCCATCATTTGCATCGTCAACAATCTCCATGTAATCTCCATTGGGTGTTGTGGCGGATCTTGACCAACTATTTAACAGGGGCCGAGTAGATAATTTTTTGATGAATAAAAACACTAATAAGAGCACACCAACGTTTAAACTTTAAATAACTATTATTAATGGCCACAAAGAAGTTGTAGCTAATGTAATTATTCTAAATCTCAACCGTACCCGTTCAAATTTTAAGCAACTTTTTCATTTATGTGTTTGGCCATAATCAAATCTTCAAGGAATTCAAAGAATAGCACATAAGTAAGTGGATAAATATTTAAGAAATTGAAGGAGTAGTTCATCATTAGTGACTAAATGAATTACCGAATTACTTTTTTTAAGTCACGGCAAAAAAAAGGTAAACTTATATTTCATGATTGCTAAGAATTATAATGAGAAAAAAGTATGAATTACAGTGGAAAAACATAATTTTTTTTAAGAAGAATAGAAGAAAGTAACAATCTATGAAAAAGATTTCCTAAATTAGGCAAATGGATAGATTCCAATGATATAGGAGAAAAGAAAAGAAAGGCACTTTAAAATTAAAATGAAGAGAGAAGGAACTTTGAAGAACAAAAACACCCCCGTAAGTCTGGTTTACAGGGTTCGAACCTTTGCTTGCCTTAGTTTCTCTGCGCTTTGCATCCCAACCATTGTGCCACCATTAATATCATGCGATAAACTGTAGTCGACTTCTTTTATTTACATAGCTATGGGGGGGAGGCAAGCCCCCATCCGTCCCTCTTATAATCCGCCACTGATTGGGCGTCTTGACGGATTCAAAGTGCACCATATTTTTATTCTTCCGAAAAATATAAAAAAAGGAGAAGTAAAAAAAAAGTATATTTACCAAAGGGCAAAAAGATCACCAAAGGCCACGGTTAGTGTAGCATGCATGATTTACATTTTAAAAAAAGGTTTGAAAAGTAGCGCCACATCACAACACCATATGATATTTAATCACAAGCTAAAGGAGAATCATGCCCATAAACACAGCCATACTTTACTAAACGCAACCCTAAAAATCCTCACTATCATTTTCTCTCTAATAAAATTATCTCCTCCTCCTTCTCACTGTTAGGGAAACATAAATTCCAAAAGACTTAATTGACAAATTCGAATTTGATACTCGATGGACGATAATTTAGACCCAAACGAATTTCAATATGATGTAAGTAAATTGATTTTTTTTTCTTTCGTAACTACTAAATTTCATGCAATACTCAAGAAACATATTACTCTATTTCATGCAAATTGAACGAAACAGGGTAAATTGTTTCTTGGTGATTGTATGAAACATATACATCTGAGTCGTGTAAATTGTATGAAACAAAGTAATATGTTTCATAAGGCCTGCATGAATTCAGTTACGCTGCTTCGTGCACATTACACGAAGCACTTTATTCCGATGTCGATGTCTTGTGATTATTCCGGAGTGGTGGTGCCCTAATTTCTCTTCCTCTCAACTCTCGTGTGTTTGTGATTGATGATGATAAATTAAATTTATGAAATTGATGATGTTTATTAAATTTATGAGATTGATAATGTATAATTGATGATGTGTAATTGATTAATAAAAAAAACAAGGTATAACAAAATTGTCAGGAAGATATTCATGTTGAAGAGGTCAATGAGTATACACCTGATTATAGTGAGTTTTTCACCACGACAACTATATTTCCCACTTGGAAAGCATTGCGTGATTGGGTACTGAAGTGGGTATGATGCATAATATGGTGATAATCATCATCTGAAGGGCAAGGCTTTGGAAATGCAAAAGCTACCCTCACTTGTGAGAGAAGTGGACGATATAGACTATATAGTTCTGCAGAACGTGTATATGTGGAGAAATTTACCGGTGCAAAAAAAATTGTGTCCTTTTCGAGTTCAAGCGAAGGAGCATGGTGGTGGTGGTTGGAGTGTGTATGTCACCAAGGCAAGCACAATCATGATCTTCCTGATTTCAATGAGGGTCGTGCGATTATTGGCATGTTAAGTAAAGATGAGCTCAATTTGGTACAAGAATTAACTAAATCTCATGTACCACCTAGTCAAATCATGAAAATTCTTAGTAGGGTGGATGAAAAGACTTTGACTACAGTGAAGCATATTTATAATGCCCGTCAAAAATTGAAAATTGAGGCAATGTGTAGTTGGTCTGTGGAGCAACAACTAATGAAGATGGTTGTTAATAATAACTATCTACAATGGCATCGTGAAGAAGTGGCAACAAAATTGGTTAGTGACATAGTTTTAGCTCATCCTGATGTTGTTGATTTACTATTCTTATTTCCTTATGTGTTAGTCATTGATTGTACATATAAGACAAACCGATACAAAATGCCTTTTCTGGAAATAGTTGGTATGGTTCCAACTGGAAAATTTTTTGTTGTCGCCTTTGCTTGGTTGAGAAACGAGAAGGAAACAAATTACCAATGGGTCATGGAATGTGTGAAACAATTATTTGATCCAGAGAAATTGCCGGGTGTGATTGTAACTGACAGGGATTTTGCTCTTATCAATGTAGTCAGACAAATATTTTCCAACTCAGCTAATCTTTAATGCACAAGACATATTGGGGAAAATGTGGACAATTATTTGGGCAAATTGACTAAATATGAAGATATTATCAGAGCATTCTGTGCTAGATGGTATAAGTTAGTGGATGCACCAAGTGTTGTTTTGCATGAACAACGATTAAAAGAAATGAATGAAGCCTTTAGGTCTAAGCCGGCTGTGCTTGTTTATGTAAAATCTAATTTTAAAGTTACGGTAGATGTATATACTATCATGTCCCCCTGTGCCGACTTCAGGACAAAGTAAATGTCTCCGACTATTACACTTGGCGTTCCGTCTTCATGTGGTGTCCGCACTTCTTTGTTGACAGCAACAATGTCAAGCATCATCTCCTAACATGGTAGCTTCTTGCGGTTTGGACTGAAGTTAGCCACAAAATTTGATGAAGTTTGCGATTTTAAGATGTCTCTTGATGGGCATGGATAATTTGACGATGCATACTTCATTCTTCCTAACAACTCAAGTTATCTCAAAACAAACTTGAATGTATGGTTAGTCGTTATCGAATTTGAGAAATTTGTAACAATAACATTATGTTAAATTAAAATCACACGAAGCTAGTATAAGCGGTCTTAAAGACGCGTACCTGATTTTCGCATTAAGTAGAAGACTTACTTATATTTACATATTGTAACTAAGCCACCTTCATTGGTTGATGATTGACACATGTAACAAATCACTAGCTGGCCACCGACACTAAGATGACGTCGTTGCTGCCGACCAACATTACTTGCTGACAATGGACACTAAGGTGACATCGCTGCTGGCAACGAACGCTAAGGTGACTTCGTTGCTGGCGACGGGCGCTAAGGTGACGTCTCAGCTCATGACCAGCACTGAGGCATCATCACCGTTGACTAACACTTCGACGACGTCACTACTTGAATACCTCCAAGCGACGTCAGTATTGAGTTGACGTCGGACTGTACAGGACGACTGGTTTTATTTTGACGTGGTCTCGTATGACGTCGACAGCTCATTTGTTTCATGTCATTAAGAGCTTTCTTCAACTTCTTGAATAAGTCATCGTCGTACATTTACGTAATGTCCCCCATTTGGTGTCTGAACGCATCGTAGGATTGTTCCTTTCTCGTGTTGGATCTATTCTCTCAAATCAAAGAACGTTAGTTTGCAACAATACATCTATACACATACCTTAATTCGATATAATGACTTTCCTCCTTTTGATCGTCAAATGTGACGTCTGGCAGTCGATTTTGGAGTAAATTTACATGAGCGTCAATGACGTGCATTGCGTCGCCTTTTCATTTGTTGCTTTCTGGATGCCATCAAGTGTGGCGTCATTTTGATGACCCTGTCTTGATAAGTCATACATTTGAATTAAATTGTTGACCGCGTCAAGCCCCCAACGTCTGGGTAACATAGGAAATATCATACCTGCGATCGAAGTCTCAAATACAACCTTGATGTTAATCGCTTTTAAAATTATAAATATTCAGATTTATGCAAAAAATATCATGATAATCAAAGTATACTATCCTGTCCTCTTGTGGCGACTTAAGGACAATTGCAAAGTTTAGCACTTAATACTTGGACTGAAGTCAGCCACAAAATATGGTGTCATTAGAACAATAGCTTATTGTCATCCTCTGGTGGATTCTGACGTCACAACAGTCTTATGTTATGACTGATAAACCGTCACAACAATCTGGAACCGGTGTCGCGTCATGATCTGATGTCGCATTTGCAATCGGCATCGCACCTGTAATCGGTGTCGCGTCATCACAGGTCTGGTGCTACGTCGGCATATAGATGACGTCACACCACAATTGTTAATTATATGCTTAACAATGGATGTAAAAGGACAATCACTGGAAGTAACCTTGTCAAAGCTTCATAATTAAAATTATTAAAACATAATTAAAATTATTACACACTTTTGATGTCATCAAGGGATGATTGTTGACGTCCTATGTTAGCTTAGGTAAATACAATCTTCACTTTTGTTGAGTTCATCTAGTGTCCCTCGACATTTTGATGTCGATAAACAACTTTCTTTCATAGACCAAGTAAAGAAGTAAGTGTAAAACATAAGAAATCATAGTACTTATCTCTTGACATCACTTTGGCTAAATTGGACGTCGTTTTGCTCTTGTCGGTGAACGTCAAGTCTGTCGGATGTCACACATGTCAATTGATGCTGATTCGTACTCTGACTTGTTACCAGTTCTGAACCTGACGTCAGTGCACGCTCTGGAGTCATTCAGTGCTAGTTTTGACCCCAGCTTGTACATTGACGTCGATGCGCTTCCTAACGCCAACTCTTACTTTGACGTCGATATGCTTTCTGACGCCTGCTCTTACTCTGACGCCGACATGCTTTCTAACGCCTGCTCTTACTCTGACGCTGACATGCTTTCTGACGCCAGTTTTCACGTACTATTTGATGCAGCTTTGTTCTTGATATCGCTGAGCTTTCCCACGTCAATCAGTGCTTTGACGTCAATACATATTCTGACGTTGTTGTCACGACGAAAAGAAGGTGACAAATTATTTTTCCGACCTCGACGTTCCGGATCGGTTATATGATGAGTGATTGAATTTGTTTTTTGGAATGATTTTTGTGGAAATGTGTATTGGGATAGGATCTAGCTATCGGCCCCACGGTGGGCGCCAAATTATTTATGCCAAAAATCGCCTAAGTGACTATCTTTGGTTGGGACATCGACAACTAGACTAAAGTAGGAAAATAAGAGGCGGAAATAAAAGGAGAGGAGACAAAAGATGGTGACGTGGAAAACCCGTGGAAAAAGGGTAAAAACCGCGGGTGGCTATGAGTCCACCAATCCACTATAATATGGGCATAAAGCCGTTAATTACAAGTACATTGTATATTTGATCATTGATAATCTAAGTGCATAATATAGATAAAATACAAATGTTACCATAGTAGGAGAAATAGAGATGTATAATACATTAATAACTTTCAGAGGATAGAAGAAAGCGGTTGAGTATACACCCTTATTAATTATATAAGGCGTAATAACTCTTATAGGCAGGGGGTGGTTTATAAGGTAAGTTGTAGCAGAAGAAAGGTTTGTCTTTTAGGATGGTTTGCATATAATAAACAATAATAGTTAGAAGTTTAGTGTAAAGTATATGTGGATTATGTACAGGAATGAAGCAGAAGAGTGGATCGGATTGTCTAAGAAGATACAAGGCTACTAATAAATTATAATAGTTTAGGTAATGGATATCTATGGAGTAAAATGGTAATTCATATGGCTAAAGAATAAACAATAGTAGACTCACTAGAAGGCTTTAATAGTGAGTGTCTCAGTAAGTTAAGTTTGTGGAGAAGGGTGATCATGTAATTGGTAGTACTTGACTATTCGGTTTATAAGAGAAAGAGCATGATATGGGAATAATATTGGACACAATAAAGACTCTTAGAACGTCCCCGGTCCCCCCTCTGACCAAAGCTGCTGCCCCTTTTATAGTATTAGTAGGTAGTTACTATCTTCTTGCTAGTGGGATATAGTATGCTCCTTGTTTTTCTCTAACTTCTCCAACCCATAGAGTCTTTCACGAAGCTCTATAAGGTAGGCTTGCTGATTGAGGAAGAGGTACAAGCCCACAAGAACAAGGGTAACAATAACAACAACTCTTTCAAGAAGAGCAACAATAACCCTTCTAGCTTCAAAAGCAATGAGGTCAATGCCCTAACTACTGAAAAGAGAGGTTATCAAAAGCCTCAAAGAACATTCACACCTTTAGGCATGTCCCTAGAAGAAGCCTTCACTAGGCTTCATGCAAAAGGAGCACTTCAACCGCTCGGCCCTACTCCAGACCCTGCTCCCGAGAATAGATCTAAGAGGTGGGATCCTAATGCCTACTGCAAGTACCATCAAGGGAATGGACACCCGACATCTGCATGTTGGACCTTAAAGAATCATTTGCAGGATATGGTTGAAGACGGTAGATTGCCAATTCCGCTCCGGCGAAAAGTCGGCAATAGCAGCAACCCCTTGTGAAGTGCCTAAATAATGCCGGGGCATAATCATTTAATGCTAGTTTTCTAGGTTGAGTCGGAGAGTCCCTCCCCTAGCTCTTTCACTTCCTTTCCTGTCGAGTCTATGTCATTTAGGTCTTTATTTCTAATAAGCCTTGTTTCATTTATATCTAATTAATAAAAGAATTGCATTTTCATTTTCATTGGTCTTCCACCATTTTATTTATGCTTCTAATTCAATGATGAAACCTAAATCACTTAATGAACTTGACTAATAATAATAAAAAAGAGAAAAATGAAAAAAAGAGGACATACTTTGGATCAGGAGTTATTCCCTCTTCATCCATCACCTTCCATAAGCCATCATCCTTAAACCATCATAAACCAAACAATAAAGCTCCACAAATAGCCTTCAAGCCTTCCAATACCCTAAACCAAACTTGTGTGCAAGCCTTACTACATGAAACAATCCATGCCAGGCAAAAAAAAAAGTGAATAAATTCAAAAATACAAAAAAAAATATACAAAAAAAAAGATTCAAAAAGAAAAAGCCAAAGGCAAATAAATAAAAAGTCAAGCTAAGGGGCTTGCACACAAGTTCTACCCCTCATTCAAATTCCTTCAATCCATCAAAACCTTAGCCATATAATCAAAAATCCTTCAAACCTATATCAATAACCCTTACATTAGCCCAACCAATTAAACCTTCATCAAACCTAAAGCCTTTAACCTTTTCAACCTTTCATTAACCCTAACTCCTTTTTCTAGGTATGTCCAAGCCCGCTAGGTTGAAAACCCGAAAGGGCGGCCTAGGCAAAAGTTAAGGCACAAAAAAACATTAACAAAAAAAAGAAATTAGATCGGGAACTACGAATGGTCTGATTCTGCAAGGATACGTAGGAATCCTCATCTCGAGGTCCGACCGCTTCAATAAAAATAAATTAGTCATGGTCTAATGATTTAACTTTCTAGAGTTCAGGAGCATAATCTCTTTCTAGATTCCGACATAGACTTGAGTCTGCACCTAGCCTCGTCAAAACCTTTTCCTACCTACATTTATATGAGTCATAAACTTAAACCTTTTTATTTTTCAAACCAAGCTCTCCTTTTCCTTGAAGGACTCTCCGACAATTCCATGGTCTCTAGCGATATTTGACTTTACCTATGTCAACTTTCCAAAGAAGAATCCCCAGCGACAACTTTCAAAGTTCAAGACAGATCAACTACATTTCAATATCAGATCAACTACAATTTCAATCAAGGCTTCCTATGTGTGGTTGTTCCTCCGATTCAAATCAAACTCCCGAAGAGTTGTAATCCGCGGACCTCGTTTACGGACCCCGATCATTAACTAAAAAAACGATTTTCGAAAATCATTCTATGCATTTCAATCCTGATCATTCTACATATCCACATCTTCTAGCCTTGCAAAATCCTGACCTTACATTACAGCCTTGCAAAATCCTGACCTTGCATTCTAGTCTTGCATAACCTTGACCTTGCATGACGTGTCAACCCTTAGCTTTGCATAACCTTAATCCTTGCATAGCGTCTCATGCATCCTTAGAGAGTCTAAGTTTGCATTATTGCATCATTATGTGCTTATCTGAGTTGTTTGCACCTATCTGCTAACATCTTCTTCTGCGGGTAATCAGATTGCTTGTAGTTATTGTCCTGCATACTAACTTTATTTTGCAGAGACCGGCGGTTATAGATTAGTTCTAAACTGTAGAGCGTTTATAATTGTTCTCTGTCCCGACACCGTATACTTTGACTATCGTTTTCCTGAACCTCAGTCAAAGTGGGGGCTTCTGTAGACACATAATCGTGTCTCCCCATTTAAGGATTCGATGATGAAACATACCGTGGGCTTAATTGGTCCGACCCAAGGGCAGAGCAGTCTGAAAGGCCATTCAAAACCATTTCGAAAAGTGTTAAAGTCCTATTTTAAAGCCCAATAAATTATTCATGATAATTAATTGTATTTTGAGCCCAATTCTTTGAAAAGCCCAATTAATTATTTTGCAAGAATTAATTGATTTATTTTAATAAATGAATATTTTTAATTGATATTTTTTATAAGTTAAAATCAGATTTTATCCCGTAAAATCAGATATCCGTAATTAAAGGATAAAATAAATCTTTTAGAACGCGTTTTTATCAAAAAAATTGTCAAGACTTGTCAAAAACAAGCTCTGCACTGAGCGCAGCTACTTGCGCCGAGCGCAGCTACTTGCGCCGAGCGCAAGGCCTGCGCCGAGCGTACGTGTCCTGACACGTGGGCTTCCACGTAAGCCGCTCCTAGCGCACAGCCTGTGCCAAGCGCACCAGAACTGCCACGTAGAGTCGTGCGTCAAGCGCAGTTCTCTGCTTGAGACGCGGTGTTTCTTTCTTATCTTTTTGAAAGCGCGTACCACGTGTATGCTTTTTACTGGGCATGCCGCGTCATGCGCTTGACACGTCAGCTGCGCTAGGCGCAGCTGGCACGTGAGACGCAATGTCGTTTTCCCTATAAATAGGCTTGATTTCCGTACAGATTTCAGAACGGATTTTTCACATAACACTCGACGAATACTTTACGAACACAACTACGAATTCTTTCTACGAACTACAAAATCTCCCTACAAAACTCATACCTTTCAAACACAAATACATTCAATCTACATACTTTCATACATTCCGATTTTCAGGCTTAACGATTGCTCGTCCCGAAGGTTGTCAATCTTGCAGACCCAAGCCACGGTATAATCCTGAGGGTCCTTAAATAAATTATTTTTATATTGATGTTACTTACAGTTTTCTTTCTTGATGTAGATCTTTAATGTAAAATTGCTATACTGTATATTCTAACCCTTTTTCTATACTTTTTATTTTATTTTATTTTATTATTATTCATGCCTTTGTATATTATATGTCTGCCTGAGTATTCTATGCATATTATATGATTGTCCTGCATTAATGCTTTTATCACCCACATGTTATTTTTGTTAATCAAAGACCTAAAGAACTGTTCTAATATTAATCAAATTAATTTTAACAACCTGCTAGGTTCCTTGTAATATGATTGCCTAATAACATGTCACTAAAATTAGTCTTTTTATGTGTTTCCTGAACCAACCTAGACTAATTATTTTTAGGGTGCTTAAAACATTATATGATTATTCTTGGGCATAAAATTTGTAATGAAACGATATTTAGTAGAGGCCAGTAATGGGCAATTTGGTTCATTATGACCATATTCATACCCTCACCCCCGAACTCAATTTTGGTTCATTTTGACCATCTATGGAGTCAGGACGGGAAAATCTACATTGGATAATTTGTCCCTACGGTTTTCCATATCCAATTAGGTTTATGATTCTTCCTAAAAAGAATTGTTGGCGACTTCCTTCAAAACATTTTTCAATAAAACCTTTATAGTGAGGTAGTCAAATCCAATACGCGCTCACACCACGTAGGCGAAATAAAAACACACGCCTACTGATGTGAAATAGAAGTATTAGTTATGTAGAGTTCTAGTTCTGTTAGAATTCTATGTAATTTAGGGTTTTAATTCATAGTTTTTTTAGAGTTTCAATTGAATTAGGACTTTATTTTAATTAGAGTTTGAGTTGTGTTAGGAGTCCTAATCCTAATCACATTAGGCGTGTGAAAAAATCAGTCACAGCCGTGTGATGATAGATTAGTTTGTTATGTTTATCTTTTATGCTTTACTAGTTCTACTAGGTTTAGGTTACTTTGCTTTAATAGTTCTACTAGGTTTAGGATTATTTGCACTATAAATAGACCATTCGGTCATATTAATAAAGGTAGAGTATGTTTAAGTTAATTCTTGTGAATTACAGATTTAGGAGAGAATCCAAAACGAATCCGGAGAGAATCCAAAAACCCCCTAGTTGAACTTTGAGACGAAATACGCCTAAGTTCTCCATATCCTGGTTACCAATCGAGTTATTGAGACGAAATACGCCAATATACTTGATCTTTGCTACTGATTTAATTAAAGTTTCAATCTTTCATCTACAAAAGCCACTAAACTACATCAAAGAGCCTAAATTTCGTGAATCTTGTTTCAAGAATCACATCACCTACACATAACAATATTTTTCGACTTTCAAAACCCTGATTGCTACGGGAACTCTAGTTGAGGATGTTGTGAAGAGGGTAGACATCAAGAAGGATGAACCTACTGGCAGCACTTCTTATAATGCAAAGTTTAGAAATAACAAAGGACCCTCGAACAATGATCAAGCAGCTCTTTAAACAACTTATGCGGTCCATGCCATTGGTGCATCCTCAGCATTCCAGTTGCGACAGTAAAGGAACTTCACTCCCTTAAACATGACTTATTCCCAAGCTCTCTCCAAGCTAAAAAGGCCAATCTCATTCAACTGCACGTTCCTTAAGCACCAAATTCAAAATCTTATGGATGATGGAAAACTCTCTTTGGGGTCCACTTCAAGTAAACCAAATGACTCTCAACCCAACATCACAATAAACCCCCTTCGTAATCATAAACTTTTATTTGCCATTAATGCCATATCTTCTGTTTAAGACGGATGGGATCCAATCCAACTAATCTGCAAGACAACTCCTCAAATGTATAAAATGCCAATAACTTCAGGTTACAAGTGTCTGGTTTATGACTATTCCACTCAAGAAAAAGTCAAAATGATGCCTTGTACATACCCCTATTTCACTCTCAATAAGGATCCATTCTCTGATATGTGTGGAACCTTGGATTTTGATGATGCTTTCTTCATATTAGAATCTGATGCCTATGAGGATGCTTCTTCAGTCTTAACTATGGTAAAGAAAAGCATTGGAGGTCAATTCACCACACCAAATACCTACTGGTGCCCCATCTGCCTCCATGATCTTAGTGATGAAGAGTACGTGGATATATCTCATTTAACTAGAGCAGGTCGCCATTTTAAACCATCTCATTTGGAGGATGAAAATACTTTGGAGGTATTGAGAAGGAAGGAAAAGTGCAAGGAGCCTGTGACAGAGGATAGAAATAGAGAGGATGACGCAATCAAGCGCATGAAAGAGGTAAACACTAATGTTTCCATCAGGAAGTTGTTAATACATTCCTAGCCTAATAGAGCAGCCGTTCTAAAACTTCTCAATGAAGCCTATGTGAGCTCTTGCATAACACCTGACCAGATGGTGGTGCTCATCCATGGTGTAGATCGAACTCTCATGTTCACATATAATGATCTCCCTAAAAATATCAATCACAATAATTTGTTGCACATCACTATACGTTGCAATGGATGGGAGATACCTTGAGTATTATTCGATAACGGCTCTGCAATCAACGTTTTCCCTCTGCGTGTGCTAATAAAACTCGGGTATTCAAAAGAAGATCTGGTACCATCCAACCAGGTGGTCAGAGCATATGATAATGCCAAGAGAGAACTATTGGGTTTAACTAGTCTCCTCATTGAATGTGGTCATGTGGCAAGGAGAGTGGAATTCATGGTCACGGCATGTTTCAACCTCCTATTAGGAAGACCGTGGTTGCATGAAAACAGAGCAGTAGCCTCTGCTCTACATCAAAGAGTAAAGCTTCTCACTGATCAGGGTGCTTCGACTATTTCTAGTGATCCATGAATTAAGATTGTCTATAACACCGAGAAGTCTTTACAGCATTTGAACCAGGTAGAAGGCACTAGGTTTGACGGTTACACCATCCATTGTATTCAAGCAGGACCTGAAAATTCATGGATGAATGTGACCCCATCAGCCACACTAGACGAAACTGCTGAAGAAACAGTGCCGGAGTATGAACCAAGCGAGGATGATGAGGAAGAAGTAGGAGCTCCATGCATCGGCACACATAATACGTCATCTGAAGCACCTGAAGAATCCTGGATTGGCGACCCTCCAGAAATGAAAGACAATGATGATAATGAGTCGAAGAAGAGATATAGAAATGATGATTTTGACCTGTACTTTAATGTGGTATGCCCTGTCCAAGAGGTTCACTCTGAGTCACTGATTCTTTTTCCAGGATATCAACATGAAGATCAATATCGTAAATTGAATGGGAATGATGATCCTTTTGCCCATTTGGTTGGTTTTGTGAATGCATTACACCTATGGGGCATAAAAAAAGAAGATTACCCCATGCTTTTTATTAAAAGTTTAGAAGGACCAGCTCTCGACTGGTACTATTCTCTAGAATTTTTGGATAGAACTAGTTGGGAAAATGCTAGTCAAGCTTTCGTTAATTGGGCTCTCGAGTACAAACATACTGATGTCAAGAAGTTGAAGCTAATCACCTTGCATGAAAGCTCCTTATAAACCTTCTCGCACTTTTGTTTGAGATGCACTCACATCCGCAAACAAATTCGCTTCCCTATTACTGATCGGGAGTTCATGCTTATATTAGTACAGAAGCATAATGATTTCTATTATCGTTACATGGTTACCATTAAGTACAACTGCCTCATCCACATGGAGTAATATGGCTTCGACATCGATGATCTGAAATTGCAAGAAAAACGACCCCGGAAAAATCTGTGAAACTCCCAATGCAAATCCAAGGGTTTTTGCTAAAATGGTTGAACCATTGAGTGTGGTGTATAATCGTCTTCGGAGCCAAGTTATAATCAGAGCCCCGTCATATGTGCACTGCTTACCTCTACCTGGAATATACATGAGCAAACACTGCACTTATTGTCGCCACTTTGTACACGACTTTGGTCGATGCCATGATCTTTACTACAAAGTTCAAAAATTGATTCATCGAGGCATCATTAGTCCATCCCACAAAGAAGTACCCACGAGGAAAGTGTCGTCACACTCTCAACAGCAATCCCAAGTTGATATTTTTCGCAAACTAGTCGAACAAGATCAGCTTCACCCACTTCCTCGAAGCCCAAGGGCAAGTCCCGTCGGACCGAATTTCCACAAGTACTGCCATTATCATTAGATGCATGATCACGACACAAATCAATGCCATGCTCTCAGTTATCGCATCAAACAGATCACCAACATAGCTCTCGTCTACCGCAAAGCTACTTAATTGTCTCATCCTTATCTGATGCGAGAAGGGGAGAGTATTTAGTAAACATCCTATAGGGGCCTAGCCCATCATAAAAAAAACTATTTGTAACTTGAATCCTTATTATCACGGACACTTGCACTATGAGATCACTCCACCTATGTAACACCAGGGGTACGTAGGTAGCTCAATATAACTGCAGTTGCTTTATTAAATAAAAAACTTTATTTCTTTTTAAAATGACAAACTACGCAGAGTCTGATTCCCCATAAAAGGCATTTGGAGGACTCAAATGTACTAACCATTGTATTTCAGATAATATGATCGCAACTCAATTAAGGTGCAGTTATCATAAGAATAATTTTGGAATGTTGAATTGAGACACCAATTGAGGATACAAAATGATAGTATGGAATTGAAGAATGATATAAAAAAAAACCATTTGTAACCCTAATGACAGTAAAATCATTCAAAAGAGTCAAAATTTAAAAAAAAAGATTAAAAAAAACAAAATTGTAAATTAAGGTTGACCATTCCAATCAAAATATTGCAAAATCGTTTTCCTTATATTGCAATGCATTTTGCAATATGTAGCTTTCTTCTCTTTTCTTTTAATTCTTTTTCTCTACCTTTGGGTCCAAGAAGAAGAAATTTGTTTCTTCTCTAAGGATGAACAATTACCATCAGAAAACAAGAACCTTAGCTAGGGATGTCAGTGGGTAATGGACCCTACCCGGATCCATGGATCCAGATCCGTTTTTAGCGGATTTGGATCCTCAAATTTTGGACCCTACGGATCCGGGTAGGATATGGATCCTGGTTTTAGAAAACGGATCTGGACCGGGTCCTAAATTATTACCCGGATCCGGATCCATTACCCGTTTTTGAAAGTTATTTTAAAATATATAATTAAAAGGGTAAAAATTAATGTTAAACTCTTAATGTTATTTATGCTTGGATTTGTTATATTAAGGTTGAATGTTTGCTTACTTTAACATCAATAAATGAAGATGTTAAATGGCGTTGTTTTGTTATTTAAAATCTCTAATTATTGTGAAAATTATGGTCGTTTAAAGTAAATAGGCTAGGATCCGTTTTGGACCCGGATCCGTAGGATCCATTGAATCTGGATCTGGATCCTCAATTTTATTACTCAGTGGATCCGGGTAGGATCTTGATCCTTGCCTAAAAAACGGAGATGGATCTGGATCCTTGAGGACCCTGTCCAGATCCTACCCATTGCCATCTCTAACCTCAGCCATATCCACAAATGCAGTCAAAGAGCCTGTAGGATTTGCCATGGAACCTCTGTCCAAAGGTTTTCAAATCATGATGAAAATGGGTTATACTTAAGGAACCGGATTAAGGTATGACGATAGAGGGATAAAGCAACCAATCCCTATAGTAGACAAGCAAAATTGGTATGGATTAGGACATGATCCGGGGAACACTTCTTACAACATCAAAGAGCCTTCTTTTACCCTCAATGGTGACTTCATCCTTCAAGGAGATACTGAGCTGTACTATGAGTTTCCAGAACCTTGGCTTAGTAGGAAAGAACATAAGATTTTACCAGGATTGGAAATATTCTTCAATGAAGCTAGGAATTTGGACTTAACCAAAAGTTGGTTTGTCCAAGAACTAAGGAATGAAAAAGGAAAATGACTGAGTGGATAATCTGGAGCATGACGTCTTTGATGATACCTTCTAGCGCAAGCATTGAACATAAATGTAGTGTTGAGTGTCAGGCAAAAGATGGGCCTATTGAGTTTAGAATGATTTTAGTAAACCATCCTCCACAATCGTCTCATGAAACTACTTTTTCACCCGTTTCAGATGGTTATCACACTAATAGCTCATCTTCCAGCCAATCTACCATGCATACCCAATTAGAAAATTCTTATACTAAAGAAATTGAATGTGAACCTTTATCTAAGTACATTTATATGCAAGATATTATTTCTGACAGTTAATTTAATAATGATGAATCACTTAATACAACTGAAACATATATAAAACCCATGGAAGAGTCCATTGTAATTAATTTTGGTACAAAGAATGTTGTCAAAGAAGTCAAAATATATAGGTCAATCCCTCTCCCTAATTGAACGGTATGTGTTTATTGTGTTATTAAAATAGTATGTAGATGTGTTTGCGTGGTCTTATGATGATATGCATGCCGTTAATAGAGAAATTAAGGAACATCGTATTCTGTTACATCCTGAAAGCAAGCCTAAGCAGCAAAAGCTCCGATAAACGAAGGCAGAGATTATTCTGAAAGTGAAAGATGAAATCCAGGAAGAGCTTGATGCTAAATTCATCCAGGCAGTAAAGCATCCGAGTTGGCTCGCCAATATAGTGGTTGTACCTAAAAAGGATGGAAGAGTTCGAGTGTGTATTGATTTTCGTGATTTGAATGCTGCATCACCGAAAGATTGCTTTCCTCTACCCCATATCGATGTTCTCGTTGATCGTACGACTGGTCATGCAATGTTTTCCTTCATGGATGGATTCTCAGGGTATAATTAAGTACTCATGGCTCAAGAAGACATGACAAAAATGTCTTTCATCACTCCATGGGGCACTTTCTGCTACAGAGTAAGGCTTTTTGGTCTCAAGAATGCTGGCGCCATATATCAAAGAGTTGCAACCACTATTCTTCATGACCTTATCCACTACATTGTGTAAGTTTATGGAGATGACATGATCATGAAAAGTAAAGGGGCATATTCCCGCACTAAGATCATTCTTTGAAAGAATCAAGAAATACAATCTAAGGCTAAATCCTCATAAGTGTGTGTTTGGTGTCACTTCAGGAAAATTATTGGGATTCCTTGTTAGTCAGGATGGCATTAAAGTAGACTCTGAAAAGCTAAAAACCTTTCAAGAGTTACCTCCTCTAAAAACAGAAAAAAAAATATGAGGATTCCTCAACTCACTATGAAATGTGAACCTATATTTAAGCTGCTCAGAAAAGGGCATCCCATGAGCGGAATGAGGAATGTCAGGAAGATTTTGATTCCATGAAAGAGCACCTTTCAAATAAACTTGTTCTTATCCCACCTAAGTCAGGAGAACTTTTGATTTTGTACCTCACAATCACAGAAACTGCTATGGGAGCTCTTGTAGCCCAATATCAAGAGGGAACAAAGAAGGAAGTTGCTATATACTATCTCAGCATGAAATTATTTGAGTATGAGACAAGATATACCTCACTTGAAAAAGCATGTGTCTCTTTGGTTTATGCCACAAAGAAGTTGAGGCATCACCTTCAGGCTCATACCACTTACCTGATCTCAAGGCTTGATCCAATCAAGTATCTGTTCGAGAAACCATTTCCTAGTAAAAGATTAGCAAGATGGCATGCTATGCTTTCTGAGTTAGATATTTAATGTGCCAACAATAAATCTGTACTAGGAAGAGCCATATCTAAAGCCCTAGCCGAAGGACCTGTCTCAGAAGATGAAGATGATGATGCATTTCCTAATGAATATTAATTATTCATATAAAATCCACAATCGTGCATGTATTTTAATGGAGGTTCTAATAGGAGAGGTAATGGAGCAGGGGTCTTACCTGTAGATTCCGAAGGAGTCCATATTCCATTCGTTGTCAAGATGGATTTTCCAACAACAAACATTACAACTGAGTATGAAGCCATGGAGTAAAAGCAGCTTTGGTAGTAGGGGAAAGACATCTCACTGTGTATGGAGATTCTACTTTCATCACATCTCAAACAATAGCAATTTAGAGAGTTAGAGACGAGAGACTTCAGATGTATACAATGTACCTTCAAGAGTTGATCCTTTATTTCAATTACATCAGTTTCAAACGTCTTCTTTGGGAACAAAATAGCTTCATTGATGCTTTAGCTCATCTCGCTGCTAATTTGACATGGGAGAATGGTACAAAAATCCAGCGAGTTTTGATTGAAGAAAAGAAGGGGCCAACAGTAACGCTAGCACAAATTACTTCCAAGCTGGGTCAACAAGATGATGATGATGTCTGGTACAAGGATATTAATATTATTCTAGAAACTATGTAGTAACCAGAGGGAAGTGGCAAGAAAGATCGTATAGCCATTAGAAGGCTAGCTGCTCATTTTCTCATAAGGTTTTGATGGTACTCTATAACTCTGCGTGAATGACAATGAGAAGCAAGCCATCATGGAAGAAGTTCATATGAATGGAAGGATGCTGGCAGGTAAAATTTTGCGAGCAGGTTTCTATTGGAGTACCCTAGAAGGTGATTGCATTAGTTTTGTCCGTGCTTGCAAGCAATGTCAGATATTTGCTAATCTCAATCATATGTCACTTGTGTCACTACATAATATGACCTCTCCTTGGCCATTTTGAAGTTTGGGCATAGACATAATCAGACAAATTTATCCAAAGCTTTCAAATGGGCATCAGTATATTCTTGTAGCAAATGATTACTTTTCGAAGTGGGTTGAAGCTGCATCGTTTTCAAAGATGGGGGCAAATCAAGTCTCGAAATTTGTGATCAACAACATAATATGTCGGTATGGCATACCTTTTGAAATCATCTTTGATAATGGATCACAATTTGAGGGTCATCTTAAGATAACTCTCGCAAAGTATGCAATCAAGCATCATCAGTCCTCACCTTATCGTCCTCAAACCAATGGAGCAGTGGAAGCAACAAATAAGATAATCAAGACTATTGTTGGCAAGATGACTAAGAAGACTAGAGAATGGCATGACAAATTACCATATGGCCTTTGTGGATATAGGATATCAATCACAACTCCAACAGGAACAACCCCGTATTCTTTGGTTTCCGGGATGAAGCTAGTCCTACCAGTTGAGGTGGAGATACAATCTCTCAGGGTCATAGCAGAAAGTGAAATCTCAGAAGACCAATAGTACAAAACTCGTTATGATGAACTTGCATTCGTGGATGAGCATCGATTACAAGCTTTACATAACATCCAACTTTATTAGCGAAGAATAGCTCGTGCATTTAACAAAAAGGTTCAAGATAGAGACATTCAAGAAGGCTATTTGGTCCTAAAAGAAAATAGAGCTTCGTTGCATGATCCTCGGAGAAAATTCAAGCCAAACTGATCTGGTCCATTCCTAGTCAAGCACGTCACCACGGCTAGAGCAGTAAAGCTAATGGATTTTGATGGGAATGAATTCACCCATTTCACTAATCTTGATCAGCTGAAGAAATATTATGCTTAGCCATCAATGTAATTGTAATTGTCATGGTCAAGTAACTAAGCAGTTTACGGATTTTGTATCCTATCTAGTTATGATAAAGGGAGAGTCTTAACCCAATTCAAGATAAATATGCCATGTGTTATTAGATATTCATAGAATGTGTGCCAAAAAAATAATAAAGAACGAAAAGAAACGGAAAAAAAGAAAAAAGGAGAAAAACAAAAATGATGAAGCATGCAAGGATGTTGTTAATTTGCTATGATTTTATATATGTTATTCTTTCATGTGTCATACGATTGATTAATCATGTAATTTGCATGTCATATTGAATGTTAAAGCATGCATGTGTTTAGAATTGCGTTCACATTGAATTTCTCATAAACATATTTTTTTATTCATCCCAATTGGGGTACTCCATTTCATACATAAAAGACATAAAGCCTTTAGTTTCTACCAACTAAAAAAAAAAAAAAAAAAAAGAAAAAGGGAAATTCTCTATGGTAGCCCTTAACTATTTTTTTTTTCTCTTATGGGTTAATGTCCCTGGTAGCCCAAAATTAATTAAGGTGTTATTAAAGTAGGATTATTTAATGAAAAACGTTAGTTAGTGTTAAAAATGTTAGTTAGCGAGTTAACCTAGGTTAGATTAAATGACCCCACCCCAATTTTCACTAAGGACAAAAAGAACTTCCTCCCTCCTATTCCATCTCTTCGTCTTCCTTCTTCTTTCCAGATCAACCCAGTTAAACCCATAAACCCATAAATCATTAACCTAGATTTAGGGGAAAATGAGATGAGAAATTGACAAACACAGTTAGTTAACAAGAAAGAGAACATAATTTTGCAATTTCAGGGCAAAATTTAGAGGAAATTGAAAGGGGTTAAAGTTGCGTTTGAAGAGTTCGAGTTCGAAGAATCTGGAAATTTTTGGGTTCCTTTTGGACAAAGTCTCATTTTTTAACTTTGAATCAGCTTCAGGTATAAATTTCACCTCTGAATTACGCATAAATTGTCCTAAATTATGTGGTATTTTTATGTGATCTGTTTTTGTTGTTGATGTAAGTTACTTAATTTGAACTGAATTATGGTTATTTATGGCTTAAATTATGTTATAGTTTGTAATCTGGTATGCCCTAAATTTTGTGAATGTAGTTTGATATGCCCTAAATTTTGTGTGCTCATCATATAATCTGAATGTATTTCTTGTTCTATGTCATTCTTTTTGTCAAGGATGGATGGCAGTGTGTTGTTGAAGTTTCAGTATAAGGGTAGGGATGTAGATTTACTGGTTGAGGACATTGAAAAGGTCATGTTGATTGACCTAGTAATAGAATATTGGGAAAAGGCACACAAGGAGAATATTGCATGTCCCAATTTTCCTACATTCACTTACCTTCACTGCATGAAACATGTTCAGATAGAGAATGATAAGAACTTGTTGCATATGTTTAGTGTGTTATCTGATAAGAAAGAGATCTACATTTGGGTTGGAGAGACAGGGAAACCAAGTGTGTTGATCAAATCTGCATTGTCTTTAAGGACAACCCAAATGGAAGAGAGAGCAGAGAGAGCACCCATAACTAATGAACCTAGTGAACCTATGAGCACTGAACCTACTAAACCCATGAACACTGATCATACTGAACTTTCTGACACTAATATCCTACTAAGCCCACCACTGGACCAATCAACACCACCCTACATACCTGTGCAGCCAAGGAAGAAACTTACCCCTAGAAGGAGTAACAGATTCATCACTCCCTCAGTTCAGTTAATTGATGCAGAGACCTTCAACACCATAAGCATGGATGAGACTTGGTTAGACATACAATCAGAGAAGAGAATGATGCCTAAAGGGAAAGGAGTGAAACAGCCAGTGAAGGATAAAGGGAAGGATCAGGTTAGTGAGAGAGGAGTGAAACAACCAGTTAAAGACAAAGGGAAGAAGAAGGTCATTGACAGCCCTTGTGAGATTGATAGTCAAGAGTTGGTCCTTAGGAGAAGTCCTAGGTCTAACAAACAACTCTCACTTGAAGGCCAATCACCTCACTTGTTGCTTTACACACCTGCTATAGATGAGGTCCCTGTCAGGAAAATACCCAAAAAGAAACTTGCACCTTCACCTCCTGTGCAACTGAAAAAATACCAAAAACAATAGCTTTAAGGAAGGGCATTGAGAACCCACATGTGCAATCAGTTGCTAACACAAACAACACTGATGGGAGGAGGAGGAGAATACCCACTATTGTTTCATTAGGTGATGATGAACCTTTAGAGGATGTTTTTTCAGAAAGTGATGAGTCATACAGTCCTGAAAAAACTAACAACAATGGGGAGGATGATGACACTGATGAAAGTGTCATTGATGAAGGTGAGGGGATGTTAGATGATGATTATGGATTCATGGTCAATGATAATTTTGCCCCACATGAAGAGGAGTGTTGGGATAATGATAATGATGATGTTGAGAACTACTTTCTTAAGTTATACAACAATGGACAGTTGTATAAAGATGAGGGCTTTGGAAAGATAGTACTTAAGCCATGGCAACTGTTCACATATAAACAACATCTAAGAGATGTTGCTAGAGATTACTGTATTCAAAGTGGGTTTTCAGTCATTGTTACTAGGGCAAATAATTGCAAATATACAGTGACATGCTTATCCCTCAACTGTGAATGGAGGTTACATGCTGGTAAACTCCCTGATGACATGACTTGGGCCATCAAATCCATAAAGAATGATGAACACACTTGCATTGGGTTAGAGACAAGAAATCCTATGGTTAATGTCAAATGGGCTGCTAGGGTGTTACTTGAGGATATAAGAGCTAATAATGACATCCCTGCAAAGGCATTGAACAAGCTCTTGTTTGACAGATATGGTGTTCAAATGTGTCAAAGCACATTGTACAGGGTAAGAGCAAAAGCTTTAATGGAAGTACATGGGCCGGGGCATGACACTTCCTACAGTTTCTTGCCTATGTATTGTGAGGTAATAAAGTGTATCAACCCTAATTCAACGGCAAACTGTGCATGGAACCTACCAGAACATGTTGAGAGGCCTCTTTCTTTTGTTTCAATTTTCATCTCTTGCAAAGGTGCCTTGGATGGAGTGCTTGCTGGTTGTAGGAGTTTGGTTGGGGTGGATAGGGCTCACCTAAAGGGTAATTATGGAGGTGTACTAGTCTCAGCAGTTGCCCTAGATGCAAATAATGAGATCTTTCCATTTGCATGGGTTGTGGTCTCTGGTGAAGATGAAGAATCTTGGAAGTTCTTCATATGGCATCTGAAAAGAATTCTGGAAACTGGATGAAGGGGAGATGAATGGTGCATTATCTCTGATAGGATGAAAGTAAGTGCATCAAAGCTCTTTTTTTCCTTGTATTGCTCTTATCTTGGTTTTTTACATACTGATAGATTTGCAAAAAAATGTGTAACAACAGGGCATTGATCTGGCCATAGCTAATTTATGGCCCAAAGTGGACAGAAGGTATTGTGCTAAACACCTTGCTAAAAATTGGAAGAGGAAGTTTCCTGGTCCACTGATGCTTAGTCACTTTTGGAAGGCAACTGGAGCATACCCACCTTTCACTTTTAGAAAAGCAATGGAAGCTCTATAGAAGACCAACCCACTTGCTCTGGTTTGGCTTGCTGAAATTGGTGAGCAGTCCACATGGTCAAAGCATGCTTTCAAGCCAGTTGTCCAAAGTGATGTCAACAAAACCAATTTTGTTGAGGGCTTTAATGCCACCCTTGGCATTGATAGGTGCAGACCTATACTCACCCTCTTAGAAGGTAAAAACAAAAACACCCCACCCCATTTTAAGTGACTTCGCACTGTACACATACTAACAACTCTGATGTTGGCAGGCATTAGGAGAGTGACAATGGTGAGGATGGCCACAAGGAGCCATGCTTGTCAAGAGTGGATGAGAGAAGATTTGTGCCCTAACATAATCAAAAGGCTGAAGGTGATTTCAAGTGACTCAAGAACCTGTGTAGCTTGCCTAAGCTCTGAGGGTGAGTATGAGGTTGTTGATGGGAGATCCACCCTACCTGTGAGCCTCAACAACAAATCTTGTGTTTGTGGGGCTTGGCAGATCTCTGGACTACCTTGCGAACATGCCATGAGGGCTATTCATCATGCAAGGTTAGATCCTCATGACTTTGTAAGCCAATGGTACACTGTGGACATGTACAAGGCAGCCTATGCAAATAGCATAAAGTTAATCCCAGACAGGGAGCAATGGCCAGAGAGTAATGCACCAGCTATACAACCACCATCACTTAAAAGGGGTAGTGGTAGACCTCCAAGGAACAAAAGAAGAGAAGAAGATGAACAACGAAAGTGCAAAAGGTCTAAGACAGTCAAGTGTAGCAAATGCCAAAAGTTTGGCCACAATGCAGCCACTTGCAAGGGTGGTTTGACTGTTAAGGAGATGAGAAAGAAAAAGCAAACTAAGAAGAAAAATGGAGGAGAAGCATCAGATCAGATGCTTGAACATGGTACAACAGCCTCCACTGTTGCTCAGACAAGACAGAAGCAGAAGCCAAAGGCTTTGACACAACAGCCTAAAAACATCATGATGCCAGCACTTCTGGTGTCAAAGCACCAAAGAAGGGGAAAAGGGGACCTACAGTCAACCTTAGATGATGTTTAGTTTGATGTTTAGTTTAAAATCATTTTTTTTGTGAACATGGTGTTAATTTAAGTAATGTTGGCTTCAACATGGCATTACTATGCTCTTTTTTTATGCTTAAAACATTGGGCTGTACAAATACTCCTTTTTTTGGGAAATGTTCATGTTGGAACACTTTGGTTCATTGTTGTCAAATACAAACAAAAAACATCAAAGTAATGGACAAAAACTTGCAAAATGTGTCACTTTTATTAATGCTTAACATATAACACCATTAGCACATTCTTAGCTATTGCATAAAACACCCCACCCCTTACATTTACTTAACCACAATGAAAAACAACAACAACAAATACATCAACATCCCCAATTTTGCCACAATTTTGATGAACCTTCTAACGTCATCAACACTATCAG
Organism: Beta corolliflora; assembly: GCA_947648045.1. Lineage (NCBI taxonomy): Eukaryota > Viridiplantae > Streptophyta > Magnoliopsida > Caryophyllales > Amaranthaceae > Beta > Beta corolliflora. The sequence goes on along the minus strand of CANSZD010003125.1, from coordinate 1,391,856 downwards.
TCAACTGAGATATTTGGTACATATCCAACCCAACCTCATCACCATGTCTAAAACCATGTCTAACAACATCATCCTCCTTAACCCAGGTAAACACCTCACACTAGTAGAATTTTTGCTTATTGCTGCGGTTTTACCCATACGCAGCAATAAACCACGTGAAAAGAAAAGGTAAAATATAAAATAGACCTATTGGTGCGGTTTCGGCCAGAAACCGCAGTAATAGACTTCAACAGGAAAATTTTCAAACTTATGTTGACTTTTTTACCAGCTCTATTGCTGCGGTTTCCAGCCAGAACCGCAGCAATAGATTAAAATATTATTAAAAAAATAATATTTTAATATATTGCTGCTGTTCTGGCTGGGAACCGCAGCAATAGACCTGGCCCAGATCTGAAAAAAAACACGGGGGTTCTCTCACTTATCTCACACTCACACACACACTCTCTCTATCTCGACTCTCTCTCTCTACTCTCTCACTATCTCACACAAGGTTTCGAATTCCGGTGACAAGGCTTCGATTTTCGACCAAAAAGCGGTGATTTCCGGCGACAAAGCTTCGAATTCCAACGACAAGGCTTCGGTTTTCACATTGTGGGTTCTTGGGCAACGAGTTTACTCGGTGCCGTTTCGCCCCTCCTCCATCGACGGGTTCCGGTTGGTTTGCACTCCTCTCCTCCGTTTGGTATTTGTTGTTTGGTGATGACTTGGAATCGCTTGAATGCGATTGTTTTTATGTACATCATTATGCCTAGATACCCGTTCAAGACTTACTCATTAGGAGTAAGTCTTGAATAGTCCCTGTTTTGGGACTGTTCTTAAATGTCACATCTCACTTAGGACGTGAATGTGTGTTGATTCTTTGATTCTAAGTGAAATACGGTTAGTCATTTTCCTAATTTGTTCTCCAGGTACATATAAGATAAGCAATTTATCTTCATCGTGTACTTGGAGCACTGAAGGGAAATGCTGCCGAATTTTACTTAGAATCAAAGATGATACATGCATTCACTAGTGGGATTGGACGTTTAAGGATGGGTTTGGTTGGAGTGATAAGGACCCAATGGAAGCATGCATTGAATATTAGCTTGTTGTGTTACATTTATGTGAATTTTTTACTTGATAATAATTTTTTATGTATGTATGTATGTGTGGGGGTTTTTAGAAATGGATCGAAGTTGGATGTATGGAAAGAGAAATACATTGGAGTTCGTACAAGGTGTGAATGAGTTTTATAAACGTGCTATAGAGCATCAACGACTTACTTGCGATCATGAGATTTATTGTCCATGTGTTGATTGCTACAATGTCAATACAATTTCTGATATTAGGACTATAAGGGATCATATTATTTGTCGTGGATTTAGGGTTGAGTATTATATTTGGTTATGGCATGGTGAGAAGGGAAAATATACTCAGGATAGGGTTAGTGTTGATGTTGGCACTAGTAAAACATTAGAGATTGATATGTCGAATGTTGGGGTAGAGAATGAAGTTGTGATTGAAAATCATGTTAGGATTGAAGGTGATGATGCAGTAGGTGATGATGAAAATGACACTGAGGATGAAAAGATTGGTGATGATCGATTAGGTGAGATGTTGGAAGGGGCCCGTGACCATTTCAATGAGCGGCCACGAGTGTTTGACAGTTTGTCTGAAGATGCTGGGAAACACCTTTATCCAGGGTGTACAAAAAACACTCAATTGAGTGGGGTTTTAACCCTTTTCAACATAAAAGTGAAACATAATTTGACTGATGTAGGCTTCACAGAACTCTTAGAAGCTTTACAAGATATGTTTCCTGAGGGTAATTTATTACCAAAATCCACCTACTATGCGAAAAAATTAATGTGTCCTTTGGGTTTAGAATATGAGCGGATTGATGCATGTCCGAATGATTGCTTGTTGTATTGAAATGAGTATGCAGACCTTTATGAATGCCCGAGGTGTGGTAAGTCCCGCTACAAATTGTCGGATGGGGTTGAGCCTCGACCATCCAATACGGGTTCTTCTGCAAAAGTGTTGTGGTATCTTCCAATTGTGCCAAGGTTTAAGAGGCTCTTTTCTATCAAAGAAGATGCAAAGAATCTAAGATGGCATGCTGATCGGAGAAAGAAATATGGGATGCTTAGGCATCCAGCAGATTCCCCTCAATGAAAGGCTATAGATTCCAAATACAGTGTATTTGGTCAGGAAGCTAGGAACTTGAGACTTGCATTGTGTACGGACGGAATGAAACCTTACGGTACTTTAAGTAGTCAACATAGTACTTGACCTGTTCTTTTAGTGATATACAATCTTCCTCTGTGGTTGTGCATGAAGCAGAAGTATATTATGTTGTCTCTCTTAATTTATGGGCCTAAGCAGCCGAGAAATGATATAGACATCTATCTTGCGCCTCTCATCGAAGATCTCAAAAAGATGTGGGACGAAGGTGCTATGGTGTTTGATGCGTATTCTAATGAAGATTTCAGGCTTCGTGCTATGCTATTGTGTACTATAAATGAGTATCCTGCTTATGGCAATTTGTCGGGGTATAAGGTCAAAGGAAAAAAGGCATGTCCAATTTGTGAGAATGGTATGGAGACTACACATTTGCCACATTGTAGGAAACATGTCTATATCAATAATAGACAATTCCTACATAGTTCTCATCCATATCGAAAGAAAAAGGCACCATTTAACGGGTTAGTTGAAAATGCTCCAGCTCCTAGACCGTTGACCAGAAAAGAAGTTTATAATCGTGTTAAGGGGATGGGCATAATATTTGGTAAAGGGGTTAAAACTTTGGAAGACGATGGTGACATTTGGAAAAAAGAGTCTACATTCTGGAGACTTCCTTATTGGAAAGACTTACCAGTTAGACATTGTCTCGACGTAATGCATATTGAAAAAAATATTTGTGATACAATTATCGGTACTCTGTTGAATATGCCGGGGAAGACTAAGGATGGTCTGAAGGTTCGTAGAGATATGGAGAAATTGAAGATTCGGCCTAATTTGTGGCCAAAGGTTAAGGAAAAAGCTAAGAAAGGAAAGGGAACAACAACGTATTTGCCTCCAGCTTGTTATACATTGTCTAGGCAAGAGAAACGATTGTTATGTGAATGTTTATACGGTATTAAGGTTCCCACTGGATACTCATATAACATGAGAACACTTTGTCAATTTGAGATGTATTTTTCACCATCTTTTTTTGACATTATGGTTCACTTAGTCCTTCATTTGGTAAGGAAGATTAAACTGTGTGGTCCTGTGTTTTTAAGATGGGCATACCCTTTTGAGAGACATATGTGTTCTTTGAAAAAGAAAGTGAGGAATCCAAAGAAGACCACAAAGAGAATTATTCAAGGAACATTTGCCGAAGAGGTTGGAGGATATTGTTTTTCTCATTTTGCTAAGGCTGTGACGATATGTCTTCCAAAGTCCAGACACGATGGGAGGTTGGAAGGCAAGGGTGGGGTCGGAATGCGAAATATTCCGTCTTCATTGAGTGAGTTGAATAAAGCTCATCTTTTCGTGTTGTACCATGTTCCAGAAGTTCATCCATACTTAGATAGACATATGCGTGAATTGTTCCACAAAAACCAGTCAAAAGGGGAGAGGGCATTGATGAATGAGCATAACAGGTCTTTCATTGATTGGTTCCACAATAAAGTAATTGGTGAATGGTCTGCAAACAACCATGATGTACCTGATACAATTAAGTGGTTGGCATACGGTCCACGTGACAGTTTTAAATCGTATGAAGGGTATGATATCAATGGATATACCTTTTATACTGAACGTTAGGACAAGAAATCAAAGGTGGTACAAAATTGTGGGGTTTCAATGGTTGCAATGGATAAAACTCCGATGGATGCTACACAATCATATTATGGGATCATTCAGTAAATATGGGAGCTCGACTATTGTGACTTCATTGTGCCTATTTTTCAATGCAAGTGGGCGGACAATAGACGTGGTTTGCGAACGGATGAGTGCGGTTTAACTCATGTCGATATGAGTCGTCTACGTGACACTGAAAACCCTCTTATCCTCGCATCACAAGCAAAACAAGTGTTTTATGTATCTGATCCTGTAGACACTCAGTGGTGCATTGTTGTTAATGGTAAAAGGCGAATTTTAGGAGTCGGTGATGTTGACGACGAAGAAGAATATGATACGTTTGATGATATCCCACCTTTCTCAATCCCAAATGATGATATGATGGATGTGCCTGATACTGAAAATAGTTACATGCGCATGGATCACCAAGAAGGTATAACGGTTATCGAGCAACCTATTGACCAAAATTAAAGGTAAAATATGTTCTATATGAGTAATTTGAATTATAAATTGATGAGTTTTTAATAGAATTCGTTATAATAATATGTTGAGACATGTTTATATTCTTTTAAATTTGTTAACACTTTTTGTTGTTTCTATATATATGCTACAGATATGGCTAGTGACGATTCAAGCGATCGCTCATCGACTTCTGATGCACCATTTAACCTAGAAAAGGAGGTTGAGCAGGGGGAGAATAGTGACCGTGCTGCAGATGCGTTTGATGATTGGCTCGAAAATTTTAAGCTAGATTATGATAGGAATGCTTTACATGGCATTGAGGTGACATCTGATCCACGTCAGCGACCCCCCTTAGGTTCGCGCTTTATTTGATTATTATGAATATTGAATATGCATGTAATTTATTTGTTCGTTCTTTAATTTAGTTTCCTTTTTTTGTTTCTTAGATCATCGTTAGACTACTGCATATTATGGTGCACAAGGGAGGGGGAAGAAGTCAGGTGGGAAGACAAAGGCATCTAGCAAGAACAAAAGAGGTCCCACGATGAGGCTCGACAACAAACCAGATATGTACTTACAGTTTGATGAGTTGGGGAGACCAACAGGTAATTGATTGTAAGATAGTTATAATTCATCATGGTTACAATTTAATGTTTAGATTTCTAATTGTTTGTTCTATCAGGTCCGTGGCGATCCAAGTATGGTATTTGGATCGGTCTTTCTATACGCAGGCTTAACATCAATTGGAAATGGAGAAACATTTCTCCTGCCCTGTTGGATTTGATGTGGACAGACACTATGGTAAGATACGCTGATGATTTTTGTAATTATACCATTTACAATTTTGCGATTTATTTTACTAATGATGACCTAACGTGCTTATTTATTTGTTTATGATGGAAAACAGAATATGTTTCACCTTCCGAACGAGGTAAGATCGAAGAAAAACTACTTGTCTACTGTGAACACTAGATGGAGGGATTTTAAGGGCCAATTGGTATCTGGTTGGATCACAATGACCAGAGTTAGATCAAAGAAAGAAAAGCTAGGTGATACTCCGCCAGATGTATACAAGCACATCAAGATGGAGGATTGGCTTACCTTCAAAGAATCTATGATGTCAGAAGAGGCTATAGTATGTTTATAATCTAATTAAATTGGTTTTATTAATTTAAATTATATTCTAGTAACTTAATATGTTTTTTTTTTTTAGAAAAAGTGAGAAAAGGCGATTGAGAGTGCAAAAAAGAACACACATCATCACCACTTAGGTCAAAGGAGCTATGGGGATGCTAGAGAGTTGAGGAAGCAGGAGAACTTCTGTCCACCTAGTTTTGATTCTGGATCGTCATCCTAAAACCGTTTTGACGGGATGAAGTAAAGTTACTGAGTTTTCCGCTCATTTTAGTTTTTGTTTTGTATTTTTCCTCTGTAAATTACAGGTTTGAGTTGGAAGGTAAGAGCGGATTCAAGCGAGAGTTGGTTATCATATTGTAATTAAATATTGAATTTAGAGGTTGTATTTGGAATATCTAGTTATTAGTATAATTGAGAATTAAGTATTCTATTATCTGGAATTTGAGTAAAGTATTTTATAGAATGATATTGGCTTTGAGGTTATTATGTTGTGGGCCTGACCCACAGGTCCAGGATCGTTTTTATAGGTTTTATTTCCGCTGCGAATAAATGTAAATTCGATGTTTGTTAAGTGTTAAATGAGGTTTATGAATGTTAAGTGTGATTAGCTAGCAGCTCGGAAGTGCGGGTTGTTACACAAATACAATCGACATGGAGTCTTGTCCTAACAGTAAAGTAAAGTTCTAATTATGTAAGATAATTATTTATATGGTGCACATGTATATATGATTAATATATGTACCTTCAACCCATGAGACTGAGTGTCAGAAAAGCCAGATGGTCGAGCAGATGGTGAAGCAGATGGCCTAGCAGGTGGTGAATCGGATGCTGCAACAAATGGTGAAGCAGATGATGGAACAAATGGTGGAGTAGGTAGCTGAGTGGGCTGTGAAAGCGCCACACTAGATCTGCATATACGTGGCAATGTCATTTCTTCACCTTTCAGATATTTTCTGCATGAATGCTTCCTCTTGTTCCGGGGTGGGCACAAATGTCTAACTCGAGCTCCAATGGTTCCTAGGAGGTGGAACGCCAAAAGCCGTCCTATAGCCAAAATTGATGCCTCCAAAACCGTAACAACGCCCCGAATGATCTGGCTTCTCTCCAAGAGCCATAAAAAGGGCATCTTTGTTACGTACCGGAGTGAACTCACCCTTAGCTTGCTTCTCCTTGTACTCCAATTGCCCAAAAAGCAAATAACAAATAATAAATATTAGTAGTTAATAAAGAAAAAACATGTTCATGTATCAAAATAAAGGTTATTGTGTATACATACGTATTTGTCAGCAGCAATTTTTGTTTCCTCAAGTGGAATAAACAGCTTCTTAGTGACATGATCCTTCTTATGCATCGCGCACCACCAGTCATCACCCCGGTTAATCTGAGAGGACACCGAGGAGCATGGTGTACTAGTTTGCAAACGTTTTTCATATCAGAAACAAACTTGGTAATTGTTCGGAAAAGAATTCAACCTTTAAAATATATTGTTGGCATAGCTCAATTACTTAACACAAATCGCTGGCAAGTACAGGTTTTGGCATAACATAACGTAACAAAACATAACAGACTATTCGACCTTCTCTGAATCATTTTCCTCCACCTCTACCTTGCCCACTTTTTATCTCAGTTCATAAGCTAAGCGAGCTAAAACAATAGAATCCTGTTTACTATCATACTTAAATCATATCTCAAGAAACATAGTATTTCCGAACAATTCCAATAACTGAACAAAACATACTTTTTTGATCAATCAATATAATTTCACAACTCAACACATACTCATGCATCTATAACCATGGCCATGACTATAAACGATATACGATATTAAAAATACGATACAACACACACGGGCAATTAAATACATTTTACTGAACATAAATGTTACCTTAATTGCAAACCAATTTCTCAAGATGCAAATTCATAACTCAGAACCTTTAAGCTCCTTTAATTTCTCAAAGCTCCACAAATCGATATCCATAATACACCTCAACAACAATACCAATAATTAACAACCATTCTCACTACATTTCAGATAAGGAAACTAACTTCTTATACTTTCAAAATTCTTTCATGAACTAACCACAAACCTCTATACACAAACTATTTCACTAATCAACTCAAATTTTCTAACTCACATGATAACTCTAGTTCAAGATCATCCAACTAGTAGTTTCTCCTTAGTTTTACCAACATATTTCTAACATCACATGCCTTTCATGAAAATCAGATACAAATTTAGAATCAAGGTCTTATTTCAACTGACTAACTTCCTTAGAAATGCAAAGCATATCTCGTAAATTGTTTCTTAAAACCAAAATGAGTATGGTGAATACATAAACTCTTATACATAAACTGATATGATTCCTTTTAAAAAAAAAATAAGAATGAGTCGTAAAACTTTTTTATGATCTCTATAAACTCTTATACATCACTAGTTAGCTTTAAGAAACTGAGTTTTTGCAATTAACACAAAGATTAAAACTAAGCTACTCATGGAAGTCATAAGATAACTAAACCATCAGATTTAAATTGATGAAATTAGAGAGAATACCAAGAATTATACCTTTGATAAAAGCTTCCCAAAACTCATTTGGGTTTCCTTAAAACATGAACATGAGTTAACGAAATAATCAACACCACCAGCAGTGGCGGCGCCGGAATGCCGACAAGGGGCAGCAGCAACGCAACACCACACAACTGCAGCAGCACGGTGGCAGTAGACCATAGGAACGGTGGCAGCAGCGCACCACAGAAAAACGAAGCAGGGGAAAGAGAAGATTGGCAGCAACCCAGATGGCGGCAACACCTATAAACAGCACCGACAACCTCCGATGAGACATAGCAGCAGTGCCGACAGCTTAGCGGCACCGCAGACAGAAATATATGAGAGAGAAAAACAGGGACAAAGCAACGAAGCAAGGGGAGTGGTGGCTTGAGGGTTCAATTGAAGGTGAGAGATAAAGGAGGGATTTGGGGGATTTTGGGTTCCACTTATTCTGTTGAAATGGGACAACATTTTGACAACAAAACAATAAGGTGTCATTTTTACCTAAAGCCACGAGAGAGAACAAAAATGATGGGAAACACCAATTTTTATTTAATAAAATACATCAACTTATACCAAAATATCATAATTAATTAAAGATAAATAATTAGCCCTTAATTAAATCTGCTTTAAATATATGGGTTGTTACATACTACCACCCTTAGAAGAAATTTCGTCCTCGAAATTTGAAAACATAGAACTTTAGAAGATCTGAAAACGAATAAGTTCACAGAAAACATTTTTAACAAAAATCAAATCAAATTCAACTCTTAACTTAACTTCAATACCTCAAATGATCAATGCTTCCTAAACCAATAATCACTAAACCTTAATTCAAATCCTCCATAACTTCTTAAACATAATTTCCTTGAATCACCACTCATAACACAAGCCCAAAATTCCAATAGAAATCTTCACCCATTTTTTTCAAATTCCCAATCTCTTAATGACTAAAAACCCAAATCCATTCCTAAACAATCCCATAAATCTTTCTTAACCTCATATGCCATGATATGAAGATCACGACAACTCTAAAACAACCTTGCTCTGATACCACCTGTAACTGCCCGCACTTCCGAGCTGCTAGCTAATCACACTTAACATTCATAAACCTCATTTAACACTTAACAAACATCGAATTTACATTTATTCGCAGCGGAAATAAAACCTATAAAAACGATCCTGGACCTGTGGGTCAGGCCCACAACATTATAACCTCAAAGCCAATATCATACTATAAAATACTTTACTCAAATTCCAGATAATAGAATACTTAATTCTCAATTACACTAATAACTAGATATTCCAAATACAACTTCTAAATTCAATATTTAATTACAATATGATAACCAACTCTCGCTTGAATCCGCTCTTACCTTCCAACTCAAACCTGCAATTTACAGAGAAAAAATACAAAACAAAAACAAAAACTAAAATGAGCGGAAAACTCAGTAACTTTACTTCAGCCCGTCAAAACGGTTTTAGTTTGCAAACGTTTTTCATATCAGAAACAAACTTGGTAATTGTTCGGAAAAGAATTCAACCTTTAAAATATATTGCTGGCATAGCTCAATTACTTAACACAAATCGCTGGCAAGTACAGGTTTTGGCATAACATAACGTAACATAACATAACATAACAGACTATTCGACCTTCTCTGGTCTTAACTGGACTTATTTCTGAATCATTTTCCTCCACCTGTACCTTGCCCACTTTTTTATCTCAGTTCATAAGCTAAGCGAGCTAAAACAATAGAATCCTGTTCACTATCATACTCAAATCATATCTCAAGAAACATAGTATTTCCGAACAATTCCAATAACTGAACAAAACATACTTTTTTGATCAATCAATATAATTTCACAACTCATCACATACTCATGCATCTATAACCATGGACATGACTATAAACGATATACGATATTAAAAATACGATACAACACACACGGGCAATTAAATACATTTTGCTTAACGTAAATGTTACCTCAATTGCAAACCAATTTCTCAAGATGCAAATTCATAACTCAGAACCTTTAAGCTCCTTTAATTTCTCCAAGCTCCACAAATCGATATCCATAATACACCTCAACAACAATACCAATAATTAACAACCATTCTCACTACATTTCAGATAAGAAAACTAACTTCTTATACTTTCAAAATTCTTTCATGAACTAACCACAAACCTCTATACACAAACTATTTCACTAATCAACTCACATTTTCTAACTCACATGATAACTCTAGTTCAAGATCATCCAACTAGTAGTTTCTCCTTAGTTTTACCAACATATTTCTAACATCACATGCCTTTCATGAAAATCAAATGCAAATTTAGAATCAAGGTCTTATTTCAACTCACTAACTTCCTTAGAAATGCAAAGCATATCTCGTAAATTGTTTCATAAAACCAAAATGAGTATGGTGAATACATAAACTCTAATACATAAACTGATATGATTCCTTTTAAAAAAAAAATAAGAATGAGTTGTAAAACTTTTTTATGATCTCTATAAACTCTTATACAGCACTAGTTAGCTTTAAGAAACTGAGTTTTTGCAATTAACACAAAGATTAAAACTAAGCTACTAATGGAAGTCGTAAGACAACAAAACCATCAGATTTAAATTGATGAAATTAGAAAAAAAATACCAAGAATTATACCTTTGATAAAAGCTTCCCAAAAACTCATTTGGGTTTCCTTAAAACATGACCATGAGTTAACGAAATAATCAACACCACCAGCAACGTCGGCGCCGGAATGCCGACAAGGAGCAGCAGCAACGCAACACCACACAACTGCAGCAGCACGGTGGCAACAAACCATAGGAACGGTGGCAGCAGCGCACCACAGAAAAATAATGCAGGGGAAAGAGAAGATTGGCAGCAACCCAGATGGCGGCAACACCTATAAACAGCACCGACAACCTCCGATGAGACCCGGCGGTCTGAAGCGACAACTTAGCGGCACCGCAGACAGAAATATATGAGAGAGAAAAACAGGGACAAAGCAACGAAGCAAGGGGAGCGGTGGCTTGAGGGTTCAATTGAAGGTGAGAGATAGAGGAGGGATTTGGGGGATTTTGGGTTCCACTTATTCTTTTGAAATGGGACAACATTTTGACAACAAAACAATAAGGTGTCATTTTTACCTGAAGCCACGAGAGAGAACAAAAATGATGGGAAACACCAATTTTTATTTAATAAAATACATCAACTTATACCAAAATATCATAATTAATTAAAGATAAATAATTAGCCCTTAATTAAATCTGCTTCAAATATATGGGTTGTTACAAAATACCACCCATAGAAAAATTTCGTCCTCGAAATTTGAAAACATAGAACTTTAGAAGATCGGGAAACGAATAAGTTCACAGAAAACATTTTTAACAAAAATCAAATCAAATTCAACTCTTAACTTAACTTCAATACCTTAAATGATCAATATAATGCTTCCTAAACCAATAATCACTAAACCTTAATTCAAATCCTCCATAACTTCTTAAACATAATTTCCTTGAATCACCACTCATAACACAAGCCCAAAATTCCAATAGAAATCTTCACCCATTTTTTTCAAATTCCCAATCTCTTAATGACTAATAACCCAAATCCATTCTTAAATAATCCCATAAATCTTTCTTAACCTCATATGCCATGATATGAAGATCACGACAACTCTAAAACAACCTTGTTCTGATACCACATGTAACAGGCCGCACTTCCGAGCTGCTAGCTAATCACACTTAACATTCATAAACCTCATTTAACACTTAACAAACATCGAATTTACATTTATTCGCAGCGAAAATAAAACCTATAAAAACGATCCTGGACCTGTGGGTCAGGCCCACAACATTATAACCTCAAAGCCAATATCATACTATAAAATACTTTACTCAAATTCCAGATAATAGAATACTTAATTCTCAATTATACTAATAACTACATATTCCAAATACAACCTCTAAATTCAATATTTAATTACAATATGATAACCAACTCTCGGTTGAATCCGCTCATACCTTCCAACTCAAACCTGCAATTTACAGAGGAAAAATACAAATCAAAAACAAAAACTAAAATGAGCGGAAAACTCAGTAACTTTACTTCACCCCGTCAAAACGGTTTTAGTTTGCAAACGTTTTTCATATCAGAAACAAACTTGGTAATTGTTCGGAAAAGAATTCAACCTTTAAAATATATTGCTGGCATAGCTCAATTACTTAACACAAATCGCGGGCAAGTACAGGTTTTGGCATAACATAACGTAAAATAACATAACATAACAGACTATTCGACCTTCTCTGGTCTTAACTGAACTTATTTCTGAATCATTTTCCTCCACCTGTACCTTGCCCACTTTTTATCTCAGTTCATAAGCTATGCGAGCTAAAACAATAGAATCCTGTTTACTATCATACTCAAATCATATCTCAAGAAACATAGTATTTCCGAACAATTCCAATAACTGAACAAAACATACTTTTTTGATCAATCAATATAATTTCACAACTCAACACATGCTCATGCATCTATAACCATGGCCATGACTATAAACGATATACGATATTAAAAATACGATACAACACACACGGGCAATTAAATACATTTTGCTGAACATAAATGTTACCTCAATTACAAACCAATTTCTCAAGATGCAAATTCATAACTCAGAACCTTTAAGCTCCTTTAATTTCTCCAAGCTCCACAAATCGATATCCATAATACACCTCAATAACAATACCAATAATTAACAACCATTCTCACTACATTTCGATAAGGAAACTAACTTCTTATACTTTCAAAATTCTTTCATGAACTAACCACAAACCTCTATACACAAACTATTTCACTAATTAACTCACATTTTCTAACTCACATGATAACTCAAGTTCAAGATCATCCAACTAGTAGTTTCTCCTTAGTTTTACCAACATATTTCTAACATCACATGCCTTTCATGAAAATCAGATACAAATTTAGAATCAAGGTCTTATTTCAACTCACTAACTTCCTTAGAAATGCAAAGCATATCTCGTAAATTGTTTCTTAAAACCAAAATGAGTATGGTGAATACATAAACTCTTATACATAAACTGATATGATTCCTTTTAAAAAAAAATAAGAATGAGTTGTAAAACTTTTTTATGATCTCTATAAACTCTTATACATCACTAGTTAGCTTTATGAAACTGAGTTTTTGCAATTAACACAAAGATTAAAACTAAGCTACTCATGGAAGTCATAAGATAACTAAACCATCAGATTTAAATTGATGAAATTAGAGAAAATACCAAGAATTATACCTTTGATAAAAGCTTCCCAAAACTCATTTGGGTTTCCTTAAAACATGAACATGAGTTAACGAAATAATCAACACCACCAGCAGCGGCGGCGCCGGAATGCCGACAAGGAGCAGCAGCAACGCAACACCACACAACTGCAGCAGCACGGTGGCAGCAGACCATAATAACGGTGGCAGCTGCGCACCGCAGAAAAACGATGCAGGGGAAAGAGAAGATTGGCAGCAACCCAGATGGCGGCAACACCTATAAACAGCACCGACAACCTCCGATGAGACCCAGCAACAATGCCGACAGCTTAGCGGCACCGCAGACAGAAATATATGAGATAGAAAATCAGGGACAAAGCAACGAAGCAAGGGGAGTGGTGGCTTGAGGGTTCAATTGAAGGTGAGAGATAGAGGAGGGATTTGGGGGATTTTGGGTTCCACTTATTCTGTTGAAATGGGACAACATTTTGACAGCAAAACAATAAGGTGTCATTTTTACCTGAAGCCACGAGAGAGAACAAAAATGATCCAATTTTTATTTAATAAAATACATCAACTTATACCAAAATATCATAATTAATTAAAGATATACTACCACCCTTAGAAGAAATTTCGTCCTCGAAATTTGAAAACATAGAACTTTAGAAGATCTGAAAACGAATAAGTTCACAGAAGACATTTTTATCAAAAATCAAATCAAATTCAACTCTTAACTTAACTTCAATACCTCAAATGATCAATGCTTCCTAAACCAATAATCACTAAACCTTAATTCAAATCCTCCATAACTTCTTAAACATAATTTCCTTGAATCACCACTCATAACACAAGCCCAAAATTCCAATAGAAATCTTCACCCATTTTTTTCAAATTCCCAATCTCTTAATGACTAATAACCCAAATCCATTCTTAAACAATCCCATAAATCTTTCTTAACCTCATATGCCATGATATGAAGATCACGACAACTCTAAAATAACCTTGCTCTGATACCACCTGTAACTGCCCGCACTTCCGAGCTGCTAGCTAATCACACTTAACATTCATAAACCTCATTAAACACTTAACAAACATCGAATTTACATTTATTCGCAGCGAAAATAAAACCTATAAAAACGATCCTGGACCTGTGGGTCAGGCCCACAACATTATAACCTCAAAGCCAATATCATACTATAAAATACTTTACTCAAATTCCAGATAATAGAATACTTAATTCTCAATTATACTAATAACTAGATATTCCAAATACAACTTCTAAATTCAATATTTAATTACAATATGATAACCAACTCTCGCTTGAATCCGCTCTTACCTTCCAACTCAAACCTGCAATTTACAGAGGAAAAATACAAAACAAAAACAAAAACTAAAATGAGCGGAAAACTCAGTAACTTTACTTCAGACCGTCAAAACGGTTTTAGTTTGCAAACGTTTTTCATATCAGAAACAAACTTGGTAATTGTTCGGAAAAGAATTCAACCTTTAAAATATATTGCTGGCATAGCTCAATTACTTAACACAAATCGCTGGCAAGTACAGGTTTTGGCATAACATAACGTAACATAACATAACATAACAGACTATTCGACCTTCTCTGGTCTTAACTGAACTTATTTCTGAATCATTTTCCTCCACCTGTACCTTGCCCACTTTTTTATCTCAGTTCCTAAGCTAAACGAGCTAAAACAATAGAATCCTGTTCACTATCATACTCAAATCATATCTCAAGAAACATAGTATTTCCGAACAATTCCAATAACTGAACAAAACATACTTTTTTTTATCAATCAATATAATTTCACAACTCAACACATACTCATGCATCTATAACCATGGCCATGACTATAAACGATATACGATATTAAAAATACGATACAACACACACGGGTAATTAAATACATTTTGCTGAACGTAAATGTTAACTCAATTGCAAACCAATTTCTCAAGATGCAAATTCATAACTCAGAACCTTTAAGCTCCTTTAATTTCTCCAAGCTCCACAAATCGATATGCATAATACACCTCGACAACAATACCAATAATTAACAACCATTCTCACTACATTTCAGATACGAAAACTAACTTCTTATACTTTCTAAATTCTTTCATGAACTAACCACAAACCTCTATACACAAACTATTTCACTAATCAACTCACATGATAACTCTAGTTCAAGATCATCCAACTAGTAGTTTCTCCTTAGTTTTACCAACATATTTCTAACATCACATGCCTTTCATGAAAATCAGATGCAAATTTAGAATCAAGGTCTTATTTCAACTCACTAACTTCCTTAGAAATGCAAAGCATATCTCGTAAATTGTTTCTTAAAACCAAAATGAGTATGGTGAATACATAAACTCTTATACATAAACTGATATGATTCCTTTTAAAAAAAAATAAGAATGAGTTGTAAAACTTTTTTATGATCTCTATAAACTCTTATATAGCACTAGTTAGCTTTAAAAACTGAGTTTTTGCAATTAACACAAAGATTAAAACTAAGCTACTAATGGAAGTCGTAAGAGAACAAAACCATCAGATTTAAATTGATGAAATTAGAAAAAAATACCAAGAATTATACCTTTGATAAAAGCTTCCCAAAACACATTTGGGTTTCCTTAAAACATGACCATGAGTTAACGAAATAATCAACACCACCAGCAGCGGTGGCGCCGGAATGCCGACAAGGAGCAGCAGCAACGCAACACCACACAACTGCAGCAGCACATAGGAACGGTGGCAGCAGACCATAGGAACGGTGGCAGCAGTGCACCACAGAAAAACGAAGCAGGGGAAAGAGAAGATTGGCAGCAACCTTGATGGCGACAACACCTATAAACAGCACCGACAACCTCCGATGAGACCCAGCAGCAGTGCCGACAGCTTAGCGGCACCGCAGACCGAAATATATGAGAAAGAAAAACAGGGACAAAGCAACGAAGCATGGGGAGCGGTGGCTTGAGGGTTCAATTGAAGGTGAGAGATAGAGGAGGGATTTGGGGGATTTTGGGTTCCACTTATTCTGTTGAAATGGGACAACATTTTGACAACAAAAGAATAAGGTGTCATTTTTAAATGAAGCCACGTGAGAGAACAAAAATGATGGGAAACACCAATTTTTATTTAATAAAATACATCAACTTGTACCAAAATATCATAATTAATTAAAGATAAATAATTAGCCCTGAATTAAATCTGCTTCAAATATATGGGTTGTTACATACTACCACCCTTAGAAGAAATTTCGTCCTCGAAATTTGAAAACATAGAACTTTAGAAGATCTGGAAACGAATAAGTTCACAGAAAACATTTTTAACAAAAATCAAATCAAATTCAACTCTTAACTTAACTTCAATACCTCAAATGATCAATGCTTCCTAAACCAATAATCACTAAACCTTAATTCAAATCCTCCATAACTTCTTAAACATAATTTCCTTGAATCACCACTCATAACACAAGCCCAAAATTCCAATAGAAATCTTCACCCATTTTTTTCAAATTCCCAATCTCTTAATGACTAATAACCCAAATCCATTCTTAAACAATCCCATAAATCTTTCTTAACCTCATATGCCATGATATGAAGATCACGACAACTCTAAAACAACCTTGCTCTGATACCACCTGTAACTGCCCGCACTTCCGAGCTGCTAGCTAATCACACTTAACATTCATCAACCTCATTTACCACTTAACAAACATCGAATTTACATTTATTCGCAGCGGAAATAAAACCTATAAAAACGATCCTGGACCTGTGGGTCAGGCCCACAACATTATAACCTCAAAGCCAATATCATACTATAAAATACTTTACTCAAACTCAAATAAAAGAATACTTAATTCTCAATTATACTAATAACTAGATATTCCAAATACAACTTCTAAATTCAATATTTAATTACAATATGATAACCAACTCTCGCTTGAATCCGCTCGTACCTTCCAACTCAAACCTGCAATTTACAGAGGAAATATACAAAATAAAAACAAAAACTAAAATGAGCGGAAAACTCAGTAACTTTACTTCAGCCCGTCAAAACGGTTTTAGTTTGCAAACGTTTTTCATATCATAAACAAACTTGGTAATTGTTCGGAAAAGAATTCAACCTTTAAAATATATTGCTGGCATAGCTCAATTACTTAACACAAATCGCTGGCAAGTACAAGTTTTGGCATAACATAACGTAACATAACATAACATAACAGACTATTCGACCTTCTCTGGTCTTAACTGAACTTATATCTGAATCATTTTCCTCCACCTGTACCTTGCCCACTTTTTTTATCTCAGTTCATAAGCTAAGTGAGCTAAAATAATAGAATCCTGTTTACTATCATACTCAAATCATATCTCAAGAAACATAGTATTTCCGAACAATTCCAATAACTGAACAAAACATACTTTTTTGATAAATCAATATAATTTCACAACTCAACACATACTCATGCATCTATAACCATGGCCATGACTATAAACGATATACGATATTAAAAATACGATACAACACACACGGGCAATTAAATACATTTTGCTGAACGTAAATCTTACCTCAATTGCAAACCAATTTCTCAAGATGCAAATTCATAACTCAGAACCTTTAAGCTTCTTTAATTTCTCCAAGCTCCACAAATCGATATGCATAATACACCTCGACAACAATACCAATAATTAACAACCATTCTCACTACATTTCAGATACGAAAACTAACTTCTTATACTTTCTAAATTCTTTCATGAACTAACCACAAACCTCTATACACAAACTCTTTCACTAATCAACTCACATTTTCTAACTCACATGATAACTCTAGTTCATGATCATCCAACTAGTAGTTTCTCCTTAGTTTTACCAACATATTTCTAACATCACATGCCTTTCATGAAAATCAGATGCAAATTTAGAATCAAGGTCTTATTTCAACTCACTAACTTCCTTAGAAATGCAAAGCATATCTCGTAAATTGTTTCTTAAAACCAAAATGAGTATGGTGAATACATAAACTCTTATACATAAACTGATATGATTCCTTTTAAAAAAAAATAAGAATGAGTTGTAAAACTTTTTTATGATCTCTATAAACTCTTATACAGCACTAGTTAGCTTTAAGAAACTGAGTTTTTGCAATTAACACAAAGATTAAAACTAAGCTACTAATGGAAGTCGTAAGAGAACAAAACCATCAGATTTAAATTGATGAAATTAGAAAAAAATACCAAGAATTATACCTTTGATAAAAGCTTCCCAAAACACATTTGGGTTTCCTTAAAACATGACCATGAGTTAACGAAATAATCAACACAACCAGCAGCGGTGGCGCCGGAATGCCGACAAGGAGCAGCAGCAACGCAACACCACACAACTGCAGCAGCACATAGGAACGGTGGCAGCAGACCATAGGAACGGTGGCAGCAGTGCACCACAGAAAAACGAAGCAGGGGAAAGAGAAGATTGGCAGCAACCCAGATGGCGGCAACACCTATAAACAGCACCGACAACCTCCGATGAGACCCAGCAGCAGTGTCGACAGCTTAGCGGCACCGCAGACCGAAATATATGAGAAAGAAAAACAGGGACAAAGCAACGAAGCATGGGGAGCGGTGGCTTGAGGGTTCAATTGAAGGTGAGAGATAGAGGAGGGATTTGGGGGATTTTGGGTTCCACTTATTCTGTTGAAATGGGACAACATTTTGACAACAAAACAATAAGGTGTCATTTTTAAATGAAGCCACGTGAGAGAACAAAAATGATGGGAAACACCAATTTTTATTTAATAAAATACATCAACTTGTACCAAAATATCATAATTAATTAAAGATAAATAATTAGCCCTGAATTAAATCTGCTTCAAATATATGGGTTGTTACATACTACCACCCTTAGAAGAAATTTCGTCCGCGAAATTTGAAAACATAGAACTTTAGAAGATCTGGAAACGAATAAGTTCACAGAAAACATTTTTAACAAAAATCAAATCAAATTCAACTCTTAACTTAACTTCAATACCTCAAATGACCAATGCTTCCTAATCCAATAATCACTAAACCTTAATTCAAATCCTCCATAACTTCTTAAACATAATTTCCTTGAATCACCACTCATAACACAAGCCCAAAATTCCAATAGAAATCTTCACCCATTTTTTTCAAATTCCCAATCTCTTAATGACTAATAACCCAAATCCATTCTTAAACAATCCCATAAATCTTTCTTAACCTCATATGCCATGATATGAAGATCACGACAACTCTAAAACAACCTTGCTCTGATACCACCTGTAACTGCCCGCACTTCCGAGCTGCTAGCTAATCACACTTAACATTCATCAACCTCATTTACCACTTAACAAACATCGAATTTACATTTATTCGCAGCGGAAATAAAACCTATAAAAACGATCCTGGACCTGTGGGTCAGGCCCACAACATTATAACCTCAAAGCCAATATCATACTATAAAATACTTTACTCAAACTCCAAATAAAAGAATACTTAATTCTCAATTATACTAATAACTAGATATTCCAAATACAACTTCTTAATTCAATATTTAATTACAATATGATAACCAACTCTCGCTTGAATCCGCTCTTACCTTCCAACTCAAACCTGCAATTTACAGAGGAAATATACAAAATAAAAACAAAAACTAAAATGAGCGGAAAACTCAGTAACTTTACTTCAGCCCGTCAAAACGGTTTTAGTTTGCAAACGTTTTTCATATCAGAAACAAACTTGGTAATTGTTCGGAAAAGAATTCAACCTTTAAAATATATTGCTGGCATAGCTCAATTACTTAACACAAATTGCTGGCAAGTACAAGTTTTGGCATAACATAACGTAACATAACATAACATAACAGACTATTCGACCTTCTCTGGTCTTAATTGAACTTATATCTGAATCATTTTCCTCCACCTGTACCTTGCCCACTTTTTTTATCTCAGTTCATAAGCTAAGCGAGCTAAAATAATAGAATCCTGTTTACTATCATACTCAAATCATATCTCAAGAAACATAGTATTTCCGAACAATTCCAATAACTGAACAAAACATACTTTTTTGATAAATCAATATAATTTCACAACTCAACACATACTCATGCATCTATAACCATGGCCATGACTATAAACGATATACGATATTAAAAATACGATACAACACACACGGGCAATTAAATGCATTTTGCTGAACATAAATGTTACCTCAATTGCAAACCAATTTCTCAAGATGCAAATTCATAACTCAGAACCTTTAAGCTCCTTTAATTTCTCCAAGCTCCACAAATCGATATCCATAATACACCTCAACAACAATACCAATAATTAACAACCATTCTCACTACATTTCAGATAAGGAAACTAACTTCTTATACTTTCTAAATTCTTTCATGAACTAACCACAAACCTCTATACACAAACTATTTCACTAATCAACTCACATTTTCTAACTCACATGATAACTCTAGTTCAAGATCATCCAACTAGTAGTTTCTCCATAGTTTTACCAACATATTTCTAACATCACATGCCTTTCATGAAAATCAGATGCAAATTTAGAAGTAAGGTCTTATTTCAACTCACTAACTTCCTTAGAAATGCAAAGCATATCTCGTAAATTGTTTCTTAAAACCAAAATGAGTATGGTGAATACATAAACTCTTATACATAAACTGATATGATTCCTTTAAAAAAAATTAAGAATGAGTTGTAAAACTTTTTTATGATCTCTATAAACTCTTATACAGCACTAGTTAGCTTTAAGAAACTGAGTTTTTGCAATTAACACAAAGATTAAAACTAAGCTACTAATGGAAGTCGTAAGACAACTAAACCATCAGATTTAAATTGATGAAATTAGAAAAAATACCAAGAATTATACCTTTGATAAAAGCTTCCCAAAACTCATTTGGGTTTCCTTAAAACATGAACATGAGTTAACGAAATAATCAACACCACCAGCAGCGGCGGTGCCGGAATGCCGACAAGGAGCAGCAGCAACGCAACACCACACAACTGCAGCAGCACGGTGGCAGCAAACCATTGGAACGGTGGCAGCAGCGCACCACAGAAAAACGAAGCAATGGAAAGAGAAGATTGGCAGCAACCCAGATGGCGGCAACACCTATAAACAGCACCGACAACCTCCGATGAGACCCAGCAGCAATGCCGACAGCTTAGCGGCACCGCAGACAGAAATATATGAGAGAGAAAAACAGGGACAAAGCAACGAAGCAAGGGGAGCGGTGGCTTGAGGGTTCAATTGAAGGTGAGAGATAGAGGAGGGATTTGGGGGATTTTGGGTTCCACTTATTCTGTTGAAATGGGACAACATTTTGACAACAAAATAATAAGGTGTCATTTTTACCTGAAGCCACGAGAGAGAACAAAAATGATGGGAAACACCAATTTTTATTTAATAAAATACATCAACTTATACCAAAATATCATAATTAATTAAAGATAAATAATTAGCCCTTAATCAAATCTGCTTCAAATATATGGGTTGTTACATACTACCACCCTGAGAAGAAATTTCGTCTTCCAAATTTGAAAACATAGAACTTTAGAAGATCTGGAAACGAATAAGTTCACAGATGTAACTCTAATGAAAAAGTGATGTAACTCCAAAAAAAGAATATTAGAAAAAAAAATTCAAAAAAAAAATTTTTTTTTTTTTACTCAAAGTTTTTTCGGGGGTATAACTCTAATGAACAAGTATTGTAACTCTAATCCAATTGTGTGGTTGAGATTCATTCTCATTTCTCATGTAAGGAGCATTCTCATGTGATCTTGCCCCTATATATACTGGTTGTTGTTCGACACGCGTTGCGCGCCGAACCCCAAGACAGCGACAATTAGTATGAATAGTTGTATGGCAATATAAGCGAAAATAAATTAAGGCATTTTAAAGTATCTGAACGGATAGGTTAGATAATAAGGCAATCGGATTTTAAATTGATAAAAGGTTCCATTGGGTGTTAATTTTACCAAAGAAGAAGGGTTTAACGGTACGATTAACGGACCGCAAAAAAGTTACGGGTCAACGGCACGGGCACGGCTATTATCTTTGAGTAAGTGGCTAACCAAAAATCCCAGTTTTTTTGTCATCTATTTGATTATTGTGAAAAGTTGTCAACAATTATATGAATTCTAAGAGCGGTATAATCTGATTAGGAGTAATGTAAAGGTGGCAAATTTTTCATAATGTATTTTTTGTTTTGTGGTTGTAAGAATGAATGTAATGATTTCTTGCAAGGTATAATTGTAATGTAATCATTAAGAGGAAATTGTGCATGGTAACTTTTCCTAAAACAAAGGGTACTATGTAATTTTTAAAAATCGCTAATTTTTAATAGGAATAGGGAATTGCTCATAGTAACATTTTTTTTTAAAAAAAGTATTATGGGGAAATTATGAGTACATTTTTTTTTGGTGTATAATATCTATCATGGATTATCAGTGGGCTATTAAAAGTGGTATAAAGAGTTTAAAGGGGTGGGCCAAACTGAAGACAATAAACTGGCAAAGCCCAAAGAGAAATGAATTTGGCTGACTTGCAGCTAGGGATGGCAATCCAGTCTGGATCCGACCCTGGCCCGATCCGCTCCGAGGCAAAATATCTGAGCCGACTCTGAGAAAAAAAAAATCTGCATCCGACTCATTATAAAAAGTCCGACTCCGAGTCGGAGTAGGGTCGGAGTCGGATCTCATAAAAAATCCGACTCATCCGATCCGACTCCGACTTTAAGGCAATTTGTCTTATTTTTTTTATATTAATGTATACTCTAACTTTGCTTTTAACTTTCAAGACAATTGGTCTTATTTTATATTAATATTATTTTATGTATGCTATATAAAATGTATGTGGCAAAAGATATATATAGCCATTAGCCAGACACAATACACATATCGTGTCATTTATAATATTTCCTTCGTTCTTTTTCTATTGCCACAATCAGATTTTTACACTATTCACCCACCACCCTTTAACTATCTATTGTGATTTTTGCGTAAAGAAAAATATAGTCATGTGGGGTCTTGTTAGATTCGTCTCGATGTATACTTTCAAAATATCAAATTTTTATAATTTTTTACTAAAAAGTAATTAAAGATATTAATAGTTGAAGTTGTGCATTGACAAGCGTGAAAACTCTGTTGTTGCAATAGAAAAAGAATGGAGGAAGTAATTAATTTTAGTTAATTATATACTTTGGAACATTTTTAACTATCATTTGAAATATATACAAGTTTTTTTTTATAATATAAAACCGTGCAAAAAAAAAGTCGGAGTCGGATGTTCGGATTTTAAGTCGGATCGGATTCGGATCATCGGAGTCGGATGTCAGAGTCGGGTCGGATTCGGATGTTCGGATTTTAAGTCGGATTATCGGAGTCGGATGTCGGAGTCGGAGTCAGATTTAAAATCCGACTTCTTGTAGGGTCGGAGTCGGATTATGCATAATCCGGTCCAAGTCCGACCCCTTGCCATTCCTACTTGCAGCAAAACAAAACGCATCGTTTGGTTTACTTATGGTTGGCACTAAATTGGCGCCACAAGACATTTTTGATGAAACAACATATAAATAGCGACAACAATATTGTTAAACAGAAATTCCTGCTATTCTATTCATATCAAAAAAAGTTGCTACATTTAATTTATATCTAAAATAATTTCTCTCAAAGCATCTAGTTCTTCCAATGTCCTAAAAATAAAGTTTCTAAATCAAATAATATCCATTACAAATAAAAATCTAAAAAATCTAATAATATGTACAATTTAAACTTGACCGTCAACACCAAGTTTGTGGCTGTGACGCCATCCCGCAACTTTCCAGTCACCTTGAATCCAACAACACCAGGCAAAACCATGCTCATGGGCTGTCCAAATAAACTATTACCTAGCATCGATGGCTGCAAAAACAAAATGTCCTTATAAAAATTGGGAAAAAAAGGTAAAAAGGAGTGCACTAACACATACTTTTTCCCTGAGGAATCTTCACATCTTGGGTTTGCACAGAGATCATAAAAAGTTGTTAAGTGGATAGATAAAAAAAAAGTAAGATTAAGCGAATAGAGTGAGAGAAGATTAAAGAGAGATGAACATTACTTTGTTATAACCTAAAATAGATGATGTTGAATTTAGTGAAGACATAAACTATCATTTAGAATAAGATTTTTGGTAAAGCAAGCAAACTTACCAATGAAACGCTTAACTCTTGAGTCTTGAGCAACACCTCTTCAAAATTTGAACTTTGCTCCCCCTCTTCTGTTTGGGTTTCATGAAAGGTAGCAGCTCCTGTAGCACATATTAAATAATTGCAGGTCATCCTCACATGCTGTATCAAGTGAGCACATTGAGGCAAAGATGGCATATTACTTGATTTAAAAAAAACCTACCAGAAAGAAGGCCAGAATTATATAGAAGGCCACTAATATATATATCCTCGATCCATGGCATTAAACAAGGAACTACCAAACAACCAATGAACATTTAAGGCTTACACACTAAGCACAAACTACTTATTTGCTAGGTCTACATCTCCAAAATAATTTTCTCTTGTTATGTAGCACGCATAATATTTTCAAACCTTTGTGATTGCCGGAAGCGAAATAATTGCTTAAAGGAATTTTTTTTTAATTATTTGCCTAGGTTGGATCTTGGAAGACACTCTTTGCTACGAAAGAAGGAACCTAACATTTCATCCCCCAAAAATTTCTATTTTTCTCAATTGTCTTTCATTTTTGGTTCCTCTTTAATCTTCATTCTTCACTGTTTCTCTCTCTCTCCCATCGATTGATTCCCTTATATTTTCCCGTCTCTAACTCCCTCCCACTATAGCTCACCGCTTTCAAGTATCTCTTTTAGTACACTATTATGTGAGCTCCAAAATGCTATAAGAAAAAAGAGCCTTTTTTGCCAACCACCCAAAACACTAAATTCTTTAACAACTATTTCTAAGGATATCTATTTTCTAAAGTAATTACAAATTGATTAAAAATAATTTTTGAGCAAGTCTCAACCACATACAACCTAAAAGAGGAGTAGGACGGTAAGAGTTACAATTACTACAAAATATCAAAAGTATGTCTAGCTAAAATTCACTATTTCTTAGGTTTGAAAAAACTATTAGTCTTTCATAGGGTGCTGCTTCACGTTAGCAATCAATCAACCATTTGTTCCTCTACATAATGGCTAACACATTTTCTTCAATGTTATATTTTTTAGAGTCACCAAGTCAAGCTTGACAAAACAATTTAGTGCAATGATGCCAGACGAAAACACAAGAGAATCAGAGATTGCAGCACCCTGTTGAGTGTTGACCGATCCTTGAACTACTTCCTCAATCAGTGTTTTCCCCCCTTTCTAATTAGCTAACTCTCATCAACACCAAGCAGCTAAATTTTAATTTAAATCAGCATTCAGTAGTTTTGGTGGAATTTAAGAAGTTCAGAAGTTTTGCTTCGTCCCAGAGGCATTGCAAATATAATTCTTCCTTTTTCGTTTTTTTCCCATAATTCTATCTCAAGTTCATAACCCACCTCCTTCAGTGCTAGGCTTGCTACTGGCTAGTATAGTACATCGAGCTAAACAGGAAAAAACACAAAGAAAAGCTACCTGTTGCAGTGGAACTCACAATTGTCACTGGTCTGCTTGATGCAAGGAGCTGCAGCTATTGCCTTAAACTAATTTCCTGAAAACAGAAAGTTGGACCATAATTCACATTAACCCAAACCTAATATTTCAGCTGCAACCAGAAGGCCATCAATTCTATCACATGAGAAAAACAACAGGTGAAAAGGAAGGAGAGAGAGGAAACAAGATGGGGAACGACTCCATTTCCCAGAAAAAAGAAAAAAAGCAAAAGTTGCCAAAGAAAAAAACTAAGAAATCATTCACTCAATTGACTAACTATAACCCAAGAACAGTAATCAATCAAAAAGTTTGTATTACAAATTGAAAAAAAAAATAACGTAGAAAAATCTTAAAAACCCATAAAATTAAACCAAAATTAATATTCAAATTAAATAATAAAAAATGAATAAATCAATAAAATGAAATCTGATTGAACAAGTAATTAAATTACCTTTCTAAGAAGCTTGAATTTCATAGAACTTGCAGTAATGGAGTGAAGCTCATCTTCACCATCAAAACCCATTTCACTCCCAATGAAACTCAATCGTTTAATCCCACATCATCAAGTTGAAACCCTAAAACTCGAAATAAACAATGAGAATCAACATCAAGGACATGAGAGGAAGAATAATAAACAAAAAAACTTAAAACTCGAAATTATAAATAAAATAAATGATGAGAATCAGTTTGTGCACCAAAAAAATTAGAGGAATTGCTAGGCTTACCAGAGAGTTGGAAGAGAGGAGAGAGAAATATTGAAGAGTTGGAAGAGAGGAGAGAGAGGGTATCTAAAATCACCAAAGCAGAAGTAGAGCAAATTTTGGTTTTAGAATGATATCTTTGGAGGCTGATGTGCGTTATTTTAGTTTGTATCACTTTCCTCATCTCCTTTCTCTTGCAAACCTCCTTTTGCAACTTTCTCCTCGTCATATTCACCACCGTATTTTTCTATAGAAAACATGCATTATACAGGAGTATGAATGAGAACAGAGATCTAGGTTTTTAAAAAATGAGCACGGCTGCCAGATTCACGCTTTTCCCATTAAGCTAAATTTATAGCATACCTTAATAAAACATTTAAGACAAGCATGGGTCGCAAATATCCTTCAAGGGTATATGTCCATAGTCTATGAGCCTCATTTCTACCTAACTTCAACTTGAAATTCTCATTTCAAACACCAACCTCAAACTATTAGGTTCCCGTTAATCTTTACCCCAACCTCAAAGACTCTTTTAATTTATCACTTTATATGGATCGAATACATCAACGTTTTCAGACTGCCAAAGTTCTAAAACAATTAAGGGAGTAAAAAGGAAATAAAACAAACCCCTTTTATTTCTCACATTATAAGGATCATATACATCAACATTTTCAGACTATCAAAGTCCTAAAGCAATCATGGAAGTAAAAAAAAATAAACAAAGGTGGCATAATTTGTAAGAACAAAACTCAATTGTTACATTTTACTCATCTCAAGTTCACATTTCCTTCATAAAAGCTAGAAAAAAAAATAACCTAAGAAAATCAAGAACAAAAGAATTGTACTCAGAAACAGAGATATGTAGATAAAAGGAGGTTATAGATCATAAACCAAAACAAATCACAAAAATCATTATTTAAAAAATAGCAATCAACTCCATTTTCACAATTAGACCAGATTTTCGGCATAAACAAAACCAATTTGGAAATATGAGACCAAACTTTCTTATCCCCCCCAAAAAAAACACACACACAATTATCTCTGAGTGTGTAAATATACATGTGCACCGGTTCAGAAGCTATGTAGCACAGGTACTTCTTCTAGGTCACGTACTCGTACATGTACCCGTATTTATGCCGAAAATCTGGCTAGCATTAGGAAAGAGTGGTGAAGGTGGAAGATTTCAACCCATAAGCAAACAAAAGGGAACAAAAGATAATTGACCAAAGATAATGCACCAAAGAAAAGCAAACAATCACAAGAATGAAACCCTGGACTTTCAACCTTTTCTTGCTACAACCATATGAAAGCATGAGAAATATTATCCAAGTGTCCAACTAATGAGCAGCCATCATGACCTTGGACTTGATACCTTAAGGTGATACCACAAGAAATACTACATTAGCGAAATTGCAGAAAATATACAAGCAAGAACGATTAAAAGAAACTATCTAATATCAGCATCTAAAACTCTAAAAAAAGCTAATCAACACCATAAATCACAATGAGCTAAACCCATTTGAAACAAGAGTGAAATTGTTATCACCAACAACTAAAAAACATCCCAAAATCCAAAATTGAGACATAAAAAGTCAAGCATTAAACATTAACCTGTCTCTAATGTCGTTGTAGTTGTTGAAATGCTGTTATTGTTGCTGCTGTTGCGAAGCCGTAGCGGAGGATGACGACAACACCGGCGATTCAACAGCAGACTCCAGATTCCGGCCATTCCGACCGGCGTCAGTGTGCTTGAATGAAGTGAAAATCAAACAAGCAAAATAAATAATGAATTCAGACGACTTAAAAAGAAGAACCACTTGCTTGCATTTGGGGTAGAGTCACCTGACCTTTCCAATACTGCAGAGTACACAGTGATATCCTGGTTGTTCAACTCATCACTGTTGCAACAGCAAGGAACGGTAAAATCATTAGTCAAGCTGACAAAAACTCTACAACCATCACGCAACGGCAATGGTTATCTGTGAATGATCGCTAATTTTGACACATAGTGTATCTTTTCAGTTAATCTTACACACATAGCAAAATTAATCAGATCAATATAAACTTAGTAGCATTTTAACATTGCATCAACACAAAGTGACACTTCAATTGCATTAATTTCGAGAGCAATAACCTAGTTTTGTAAAAGATTTTCCAAGTTGGTTGATTAATAGGAGGATTAGGAGTTGTTCTATAAATATGATTCATGAATTGATCATCACCAGAATTTTTTGGCCTTCTCAATGGAGGATTATCATGATCGTTATCATATTGGGAATTTACCTCAGGTTGTTCATTTGAGAAATGAAACTATTTAGTCAACAAATAAATTCCTTTCTCACCGAAAAATAAATAAATTCAAACAGATTAGATTATCACAATGCAGTTGTATTCAAATCCTGTACCATATGAGAGGTGAGTAATTCCTACATCATCCAGGATGATATTGAAATCCTTTGCCCTGCACATGATAGCAAGATACAATTAGATTCAACCCAGTGATGAGAAAATTTCAGAATCTCAAGTTACTTTCCCCAAAAAGTAGTCTATTTCAGAAATGGTAGAGAAATTCTAAGCATACTGATAAGGGTCTTTGGGCTTAGTTGCCTTTGGCGTCAAAATAGAATTTAGAATTCTGTTATGATTGTTACAGTTAGCTGCATTTTGCTATGCACATGTGATTGAGAGCAATTGTATATAATCAATTGAAATAAGTTTGTAGATTTCATTCAATCATT
>CANSZD010003124.1:0-188100 GCA_947648045.1 Beta corolliflora | reverse complement strand
ATAGTTATGATTACACTTAAAATGTGAAAGGTTAATAGTTAAATGAATTTAGATATTTTAATTCGCTAATGTAAAAACTAACAAAGGTTGTGAGTGATTTTTAATATTAATTTTTTGCGAAGAGTTTTGAACAAAAAAAAAAGACATAATGAGTTGGTTTAACTAATTAAAGAGTATCAAAGGTAGTGAGTGTTTTCAATTTTTCAGATGGATGTCATGTATACATCTTCTCTTATAAAAAAGATCAAGTTATTATGTCCATGTAATTTTTGATTGAAATATTTGATGCATATACCATTTTTAACTTGTTTATGAAAAAGAGTTCTTAAATTATTTTCTTTTGTAATTTTTCGATCCATTAGATTATTGAGGATAATTTAATATTTTCAAAGGGGGACAATTCATCTTCCCCTTCCCTTTTATAATAGAGATCTTCATTCAATGCCTGCTTCCTGGAACTAATTCTCTCGCACCACACTCGTTCACCGCCTAATTCTTCCTACACCATCTGATGGTTTCCATCATCAGCACCACTTAATCTTCATAGCTAATCATCACCTGCAGATTCTTCGAACACCAAATAAAACAAAACGCATTATCCTTATAAAACAATCACCACGCCATACTTCACTCGTTGACTATCATATCTAAACATCACACACCATTCATCATCATCATCTTATTTCCTTTACTTATTTTTACAAACCAAACACATAAAAAGTCAAAGCTACTAGACTTATTTAACAAGAACATAGTTTTTCAAAGTTTATATTCATATTCGATCCAAGATCCGTATAAATCAACGATCCGCATTTGGCGTACATACATATTTGGTATGACCCGATGCGGCATTCGGTGTGAGAAGACGTCATATGAGTATTTCCTATTATCAAGCAAGCAACCAACAAGAGTATCATGGAAATTAGTCTATAATCAGGGAGGTGGTTACCATCAATTACTATCACTAAGGAGGAATCAAAACAACATCCTAAGTGTATCTACAGCTGTACGAAGACCACATTCATTCATATGTCAAAATCAAGGAATCCCCACTTCATGAGAATTTCCACATAACACTCCACTTACTCCTCCACTATCACACTACTATATAATGACATCTTGTGACTACCATTGAAAAACCATGAAACGAACCTTCTCAAAAGCTTCCATATTGTATCTCCAAACATATAACCTTCTTTCTCTAAGCTTTTACAGAGACATCAATCCATATTTCACCAAGGGCCTAATCCAAAACTACTATATTTTATCTCTATAACCTACAAATGCAACCTTAATATCTTACTGTATAGTCCAAGTACTTATTTGTCTACATTTTACCCAAAGTGATGAATATCACATCGCACGAAAAACCTCTACAGAACTTCTACCATCGATACAAGTGTCCAGGTGCTATAATTGTCTCTTCATATATTATCATTTGTATTCCCTTATGTCAATTTGTTAACATTTGCAATAGCCGTATATGCACGGATAAACAATGTACTTGTAATTACAATAGCTTTAACGCCCGACATCATAGTGGATTGGTGGTGCCCATATCCACCCGCGGTTTTTACCCACGTTCATTAGGGGTTTTCCACGTCACCATTTCTTGTCTTCTCTTTTTATTTTCGTCACATAAATTCCGTCCTTTATTTTTCTTGTTTTAATCTAGTTATCAATGTCCCAACCAAAGATTGTCCCTTAAGCGATTTTTGGCATAAACAGGAGGTATAATGTCTGAGGGTCAATCAAATTAACAATCTTTCTTTTCTTTATTATTATTATCTTTATTGAAGTTACTAACATTCTATTCATGATGTAGATTGTTAACCTATTCCCGCATCGTAAATAATTGTGTATTACAACTAACTCCCTGCAATATTTTTATATATATTATATTTTTCAATGCTTGATTGCAATATTATCCACCTTGTATATTATTGTTAATCAAGACCTAAATAATTGTTCTAACACTTAAATCGAGATAATATGGACAACTTTGTTAGGAACCCAATAATATGATTGCTTTATAACTTGTCACTAAAAAAAGTATATTCTTTTATGTGTTTAATGAACCAACCTAGATTAATCTTTTTTAGGGTGTTGAAAAATATTATTTGGTTATTTAATTGCATAAATCTTAACATGAATTGATATTAAGTAGAGGCCATCAACTCAATCTCTCGGTTCATTGACCATTCATGGATTCATGACGGGGATATCTACATTGGATAAGTCTCCTAAGTTGTCCCTACGATTTTCCAATATACAATTAGGTTTATGAGTCTTCCGTAAAGACTTGTTGGCGACTTCTTTATTTCAAAACGTATTTCAATAATAAAACCTTTACAATGAGGTAGTCAAATATGCCCTCATCCCGCGTATGGCAATAGAAACACGCTTACAATTTGGCGATTTCACTTGGGAGTACTTTAAAATTTATTTTTTAAATGAGTGGGTGAAACTCGAAAAATACGATTCATACTTGTTTTATGCTTTTAAATAACATTACGGTTTGCATATGCATGCCTATTTATCCGGGCTACTATAAGGAAAATCGTCCTTGCCTCATTAGCGCATGTTCTATGCGTTAGGCCACCAGGGGTTTTCACTTTGTCCTTCCAAACAGCTTTTTGAACGATAGTTTGGATCTTAGTCATAAGCAAACCAACCCAACCATGGCATTGTTCTCTTGTTCCTGACTTGAGACGGGAAGTCGTCTTACACGTGGCCACCCTTTTAAGCAAATGTACGAAGCGTGGGATCAATCTCTTAGTCATGGACCCTTTTCTGCCTTCACTAGTGGAAAAAATTCCAACTGATCCGGTCAAATCAGGGTTAACTGATCCGGAATTGGACCAGATCAGCTGGAGCCACAGCGGTTGACCAAAGTTAACTGATCCGGTCCACAAACCGGATCGGTTAAGTAAATTTCTTGATCTGGTTTAAGCATTAACCTGGACCGATTAACTCCATGTTGAAATTAAAAAAAAGTTCTACCCACATACCCTAAAATGAAAGAGCCAATGTTCTAGCAAAAAGTAAATACACAACATTAGCGATTTATGAACCCAGAAATTTTAAAGAGCTCATTGTTAGATTTTTGTCATCCTCAACCAAATAAAATTTACGGTTTTATCACCAAATGCCCCCGAGTTTTTACGAAATTCACGAGGTACCCTCGCACTTTTGACAATACACGGGGTACCCCTCAGTTTCAATATAATACACCCAAATGCCCTTAGTGACTAACGACGTTATTAACCGCCATTAGTCATTAACCCTAATTTTCTATTTTAAACCCTAATTAACCCCTAATCCTAACCCCTAACCCTAAACCCTAAACCTAACCCTCTCCCACCTCCCACCACCTCCTCCCCACCATCCCGAGCCCCCCTCCCTCCCCCACCACAGCCAGCCCCCCTCCCACCACCGCCGCCCAGCCCGGCCTCCCCAACCCCGCGCAACCCCGCTTCCCCTCCCCAAGCCCCCGTCGATTTCCCCCCCCCCCCCACCCCGTCGATTTCCCCGCCCCTCCCCCCACCCCTGTCGATTTTCGCACCCTCCCCCCACCCCCATTCTATTTCCGCACCCAAACCCCCATCCCCGTCGATATTCGTGAAGTGAAATGATCCGAAGCCCATGCGAGCCTGAAATCGACGGGGTGGCTGGGTGCGGAAATCGACCGGGGGGGGAGGGTGCGAAAATCGACGGTGGGGGGGAAGGGGAAATCAACGGGTGGCTGCGGAGGGGAGAGGCAGCGCGCGGGCCTGGGGGGTGAGGGGTGGCGGAAAGAAGGGTCAGGGGGCGCGGAGAGGGGCCGGGGTGGGGAAGGGGAGCTGTGGACGGTGGGGGATGGGGTGGTGGGAGGGTGGGGAAGTGGTGGTGGGAGGGTGGGGGAGGGTTAGGTTAGGGTTAGGGTTTAATTAGGTTAATTAAGGCTAATTAGGGTTAAGACTCGTCGTTAGTCACTAAGGGCATTTGGGTGTATTATGTTGAAACTGAGGGGTACCAGGTGTATTTTCAAAAGTGCGAGGGTATCCGGTGAATTTCGTGAAAACTCGGGGGCATTTGGTGAAAAAACCGTAAAATTTAATAAAAGAAACATGTAAACGAAGGAGAAATTGAAGATCAAACGAACGAAGTGAAATGAATGATGAAAATGGAATTGAAAAGGTAAGAAAAACCCGAAAATTTCAATAGTTCTTTATACTTATTTACGAGTCCATCAAAACAAAAAACGAAATCAACAAGCTATTACAAAAACGAAATTAGAAATTCATGAATCAACAAGAAACCCTAAAATTAAATTAATTCCACGAAATAAAATGAAAAAACCTAAAATACGAAAATAAAAAATTTAACCAATCACAAACAAATGAACAACAACTAAACCTAAAATATGACAAGTAAAAAATAAATTACAAAAAAAAAGTTAAAAATGATGAAAACTAAATCTCGAACTAGATCTGGTAGTAGCGATGGCGACGGCAACGAACCCTAAAATATCACAAAATTCCACCGACGAGAGGAGAGAGGAGAGTTCTTGTGGGAGAACCTTAAATTCAGCGACCGCCACAAAATCTACAATTCCACAGGCGGGATTCGTTCAACGAGAAGAGAGATGAGAAGTGTGGGCGACGGTTGTTGGTGTTCGTTGGTTGTGTGAAGAGGCGACGGTTATTGGTGTTCGTTGGTTGTGTGAAGAGGCGACGGTTGTTTCGTGATGACAAGAAATCTGGTGGGTTGTGGGTGGTTTATGGTTCGTGGTTGAGACGAGTGAGAGGAGAGAGATCAGAGGAGAGAGGTGAGGCTAAGGGAAAAAACCCTAAAGTGAAAATAGAGAGGGAAGCACAAGTGAGCTCAAAGGGCTTCATGATTTTAATAAAAGCCCAGCCCACTAACTGATCCGGACTCATTTCCCACCGGATCAGTTAGCGAGTGAGCGATGGAAAATCAAGCTGGGTTTGTTTTTAATGAAACTCAGCCCATTAACTGATTCAGACTTTTTTCAAACCGGATCAATTGCGCTAAACCATCCGGTTTTGGATAAACCGGATCAGTTTTTTTGTGTCATTTGTGCTTTTTTCCACTAGTGCTTAACTGAAGCCTGACAATAGTATCAAACATATATCTTGACTTTAGGTTGGAACTGCATACTATTCTTGCCTATATGACATTATTGATTGCTTGTTTGCTATGTTCAACATGCTTTCCCCTTCCTTTTCCCTACGAATTAGGCTAAAATATCGAAAAACGACCAATACATCGACGAAACGAAAAACCGCTCCGCAAAACCGATGCGCCAAACATACCAAGCTTGCGTCACACGCAAAGCCTTTGCGTGTGGCGCAAGCTTCCCATCTTTTCGTTGTTCGTTTTCGTCGGTTTTTTGTCGGTTTCGATCCATCATGGCATCATCGTTCATGATCACTTTTAGGCCATCTTTTCAAACAAAACTCACCTAATTTATAGATAATAATCAATCTTTTCATAGATATCATCTAAGATTGAGTCTATCTTAAAAAGTACATATAGAAAAGTGATCATGATAGAGTTCGAGTCGTCATTCATGTCTACCTCGTTTCATCTTAACCCTTCGATCCAACTTCTCTTCCCTATCATATCATCCTATCATATTCCATTCCTTAAAAAAAACATATTTTTTTCAAAATCAATCTCGCACCCTCTTCTCTTCCATCTTTTTCGAAAACATTTACTAACCATCATCATACCACCCTTTCAAAAAAAAAATTCAAAATTAATTCATCATCTTTTGCAATAAAACATAAAAATAAGGAAAAATTGATAGAGCAATGCCCCAACTATGGGCGTTCGACCATTTTCGTCCAACTAAAGATTATTTCGAAATGGCCCCAACTATCGCATCATTTTTGCCAAATTTAGTCCCGGTGTGACACTGATTAACGGGTTAATTTTATTTTTTTTTAATTTCTTAAGTCGATTTATTCTTCCTTTTTCTCTACTTCCTCCCCCGCCATCCCTCCCCCCACCCCCCCCCTCTCCCACCCCCTCCCACCCCCTCCCCGACTACCCCGAAATCACTACAAGAAAAAGCCATATCAACGACGGCTTAAAGCCGTCGCTAATTCCCAAAAAACGTCGGCGATATATCAACGACGGTCAACGGTCGTTGATTGACGGTCGTTGCATAGATGGTCAGCGATTAGGAATCAACGGACATACGGCCGTCGCTACCTTTATCAACGCATTTGTTTTCTTACTCATCGACCGTTTAGAATACCAACGTTGAGGGAGTGCCAGCCTAGTGCCTGGGTCGTTGATATTAGCGACGGCTTAAGAAAGTCGGTGATGTCAACGACGGCTTAAGACAATCGGTGATGTCTAGCCTTACCATCGGAAAAAGGAAGAAACTTGAGAATAGAAAGGAACAATTGAATACTCAGTCAACAAAAAACATGATGTACAACAATACAAACCACCGAGATGCGTAACAATGAGATTTGGATTAACCTCCACAAATTTCATTGATGTTCCATAAAATTGTCAGGGAAATAAGAAAACAAGAAACTTATACACATTAAAAGGTAGGAAAAATCTAACCAAAGCCCTAATATATTACATATTAACCCAACTAAACATTAACCCCAACCCACACAAATAAGAACAAACCGATGATTACTTCCAAAACCCTAACCCTAACTAAACATGTAACATCTACAACCAATTTGCTCGCCTCTTCATCGTTCCTCACTTTGCCAATTGAATGTGCCTCGGCACTATTCGAGTTTTCTTGTTGTCTCTTCGCATTTCCCGCCAATTCCAAAACCTACACACACAAATTCATCTTCTCAATCAACAATTGGTCATTAATTAACAGTAAAATTTAACATAAATTCCTTGTTCAATCATGGAAACAATCGAAAACCTAGTTTTTCAAAATATTGTTTCCATAACTAGTTCAACTTCTGATAGCATTTACAAATTAAGCATTAAATCAAGAGATTCAACCGATTCCTACATTCGGAAACTCAAATTCACAGTATAATGAAGAACAATAACTGTAATTCAAAGTCAGATTTTCGAAGATCCTAATGAAGATCCAAACTAGAGGAGAGTGTTTTACCTCTTCCTCCATTTTTACAGCAGATGGACTCGTGAACAGCCCGGCCCATTCCCATGTCTAGGAGTGTCAGTCACTTGAACGCCTGAGAATTAAATTAGATCAGCATTACAATCAACTATTATTTCTACTGTGATGATGTATTATTACAATCAACACACAGAAACCACATAAGAAACTCATTACCAATCTGGGCAGAAATTGATATGACTTATGACTATCAAAGTACATCTAATACATTCATTAAGTCCCCGTATATCATCAGTAAATGTCTGTGCAACTACAGATGAAATCAAAAAAGCTTCATATTCTACATGATATCAGTGATTAAAAGAAGTGTTAATAGAAGGACCTCATCAGCACAAAGGCCCTTAAGAATTTAATATTGACTATAAACATAAGATATGCCATCAAAGTCGCAGCACTATAATAGCTGTTTTCTAATGGCTTTCAACCAAACAAAACAGTAAACAAGGTAAAGTCACAAATCAGGAATGGAAAATTGTATAGCAAAGATAACCTACTTTCTTTGAAGGCTCAAATGCACAAAATTTACCTGCAACTCCTTCGCTTGATCAAACAAATAGATTAGCATAACTTCTAAAATTTAAAAATGTGAATGAACAGTAAGATAAAAAGAGGGAAAGCATCTAGATACAAATGGTACACGTACTTCTAGCCTCTTCTCCCAATCTGCACCATACATGTTACTTAAAATCGGGCCAACCTTACACAAAGAGGAAGCTCTTTGAAAAAATCCACAAGGCTGCAGTAAAAAAAAACAGTTACATCCAGAACAGCAAAAATGATCCACATATCAAAGTCGATAAACCAAAAAACAGCGGGCAACGAAGTACTTCAACTTCACAGCTTTTAGTATCTGGCACAAAGTAACTCCACTACGATTAGCGCCTTCACTGGCATCACTGAATAGAACTAACAATTGCTATACAAACAACCTATTCAAGACAGAAAAATAAATATATTTGCAACAAAAAAGGAAAAGTTACATTGATATCCCCCTCTTTCAAAGTACTCCAATAAGAAATGCTCCAATCACACCTTCAATTTGTCACCAAACCATCTCGAAAATACAATGGCGCCCATCTTAGGATGATAAATGAGTAACTAGTCTATCAAATCAGTTATATAAAACCACCACAACTCAAAAATGGTTCGTTCCTCCATCTAGGGACTTAAGAGTAAGAAAGGTAAAAACACTGAAATCTACCCTAAGAGAACACGAAACAAGGGCAGCCGACATTCATTTTTTGCCCAGCAAAAATAAAAAATTCTCTCATTGGCAAAAAATTGAACAGAAAGGGCATAAAGGCACCAACAATCCACCCAAAAAATTCCTTATTTCATCACATTTAGAGTTTAGACCATGATTTTCAGCCACATTCGTCATTTTTTTCATCATAAAACCACAAAATAATCAAGATTTCGAAACAAACAGAGAAAGACGATATTTAACAGCCAACAAAACAGACAACATTGCATAAATTTCAATATAGATGATCTGCGCATAACTGAGACAAAAATGCGAAAATGTAACACTATAATTAGTTCACAAATCAAACAAAAATTTTTAAAAAAAACTCTCACCAAAATCAACAGACTGATTAGCTTTCCCGTCTATAGAACACAAATTGTTCGACGAAATGAGAGGCTAAAATCCTAAATTTCCCCTCTAAAACCCAGAATTTCACAAAATTTACAAATTGAATGAAATGAGAGAGTCCACTGTATTGGAGGAGAGAATTTTTGCGCAAACTTACTCAATCTTCGGTTAATTAACATTCCTCCATAAAAAATCAGCAACCAAATGTTCCCAAATTTCCCAATATTCTACTTCTTTAAACACAAACCCTAATTCTTAATTTCCACAGAACAAAAATCAAACAGAGAGATGGAGTTGAAAAATCGAAAATTGGAACCCTAGAATTCGATAAACAGAAAAAGAAGAAGAAAAAAAGATAAAACTTGAAATCAAAATCTCTTACCTTCTTAGAGATGGAGTTGAAGAAACCTTTTTTGGATTCTCTTTTTTCCTGTTTCACTTTCTTTCTCTCCTCTGTCTTTTTGCTTCCTTTTTAAAACCGTCCCGTTATTGAGAGGGAGGGGAGGGAGGAGGGTGAGGGAGGAGCAGATCTGGAAGAGAGAGGAGGGGAGCGACGAGAGAAAGGAAGCGAATTTTATTTTGTCTCTTTTAATCACATCAGCGACCGTTTAACACACATCCTTAAATTGAAAAAATGCAAAATAAAATTAACGCACCGCTTTAAACGGTCATTGACTAATAACGACGGTTTCTCCGTCGCTGTTACTTTAGGAGCGATCGGTGATCAACGGCGTTTTAAACGATCACAACCCAGAATACCAAGCCGTTTTAATGTCCGCAGTGAAGCGATCGTTGTTTTGGGCGCTAACTTTTCAGAAGTGAATCCCACTCCCCCCCTTCCGACCCACCTCCCCGCCTAACCCCAACTAAACTATTAGTGAAATTCATTAGACAATTAAACCCAAATAAAAACATTTCCCAAATAATGAAGAGTAAGAACTTAAACCCAAATCCTTGCCAAGAAATCGGGAATTGGGCTAGAGAATTGGCTTTGACACAACGGTAACAACGTGGCAGCAACGATTAATAGCGGTAGCAGCAAGAAGGGTCTTCGAACAACCACAACAATGCTCCGGCAGACCACCTGGCGGCAAGCAATACACACCGATTGCTGCATCCACCGTGGCAACAATGATAACAACGATGCGCGGCGAGGGTTGCTCGAACAATCCCTTCCAAAATTAATGGAGAAGGAGAGAGATTATTAAATTGGATGGAATATGGATTAATGAGGAATTAAAGATCGGAAAGTTGAAATTTTTGAAAGAAAAATTGGGAGCATGGAAAGGTTCTGATGTTTTGGTGGAAAATTGATAAAGAAAATAAAAAAAGTGTTTGAAAAAAATTTTGAATAGAAAAATCAGGTAGTACTTTCATTCGATTTTGGTTTTGATTCAATTTTGATTTTGATGGTTGTGAATTGATGATCAACAAAAGAAAACATGCTTCTTTGATAAGAACAATGACATAAACAACAATGCTTGCGCATGTAGCACTACTTGCCGCCATTGTTGTAGAGTAAGCTTCGTGATTGCTCCTTTGATACGAAACACCAACACAACAAATTCAAACCAAAAACAACAATCATACAACATAATTTCGCAAATTTACGGCAATCAAATGATAATCATATATGAAATCAAAAACCTAGGTTGAAGATTAACAATCAAAAGAAATTACGATGAGGAGAATCATATTGAGAGATGAAATGGAGGAGAGAGAAAGTATCGGAGGAGAGGAGAGGAGAGGAGGAGAGAGAGTGAGCAAAAAAAAAGTTGGGCAAAAAAAAAAAAGAAAATTGTTCTACGCTTAGGAGTCATTAACTCTTCGGACCAAATTTCGCAAAAATGATAAATAGTTGGGACCGCTCGAAATATTTTTTTAGTTGGGATCGAAAATGGTGGAACGCCCATAGTTGGAATGTGTTCCTATCAATTTTTCCTAAAATAAAGGGGTCCAACTTTAAAAATGAATTCTAAAAATTCTAAGCCCAGTCCAAACATCTTAAACTAGAATCAACCAAACACCTCCAATCCAATTAATCCAATTTCGAGTCCATTTGCATCCATCTTAGGCCCATATGCATTAGAATCCATTTGCTTTCATATTACAACCATTTAAACTAGAGGCCATACATTCATCCGAGGCCCATTGAAACTTGAATCTATGCATACATATTAGCCCCACTAGCATTAGTGTCCACCTTAGGCCCAATCTAAGTCTAATCTCATTTCATTCCAATCTAAGTCTAATCTCGACCATTCCAATCTAAGTCCAAACCTAGTCCATTTTCAAAGTCAAGTCCATGTGCATCTCCTAGTCTAAGTCAACACAGTATGTTAATCCCGGTCAAGTCCGGACTTAGGTCCGAATAGGCCCCCAATCAACCCTAGGTCTCTTTTTCATCTCCATGTAAGCCCTAGTCAAGTCTTAGGACTACAAAAGCCTAATTCGTACCTAGAGTCTAGTTTGCATCTCCATGTAAGCCCTAGTCAAGTCTTAGAACTATAAAAGCCCGATTCATACCCTAGGTCTAGTTTGCATCTCCATGTAAGCCCTAACCAAGTCTTCGGACTATAAAGCCTAATCCTAGGTCTACTTTGCATCTCCATGTAAGCCCTAGTAAGTTCAAGTTCAAACCCATGGGTTGAAGTCCAAACTCTAAAACCCACGCTCGCATTGTGTCCACCACAATCTTCAAAGAGACCACATGCGCTTCAGAAATTATATTAGGAGAATTATCACATGTTGTAGATATCTCGACATTTTTGCCCTACATTTCTTCCCTCCTCTTGTTCGGATTGTGGTAATTCAGCGGATTGCTACAATCACGGAGCAATGTCATTTTGGTATGTTTCCATTTCATTTTAATCGGTTTCTATGTCATTCAAGAAAAAGAACAAAGTAACTTACAAAGGACGAAGCTGTTGAAGTAGAAGTAGTGGTTCATTCCATGATCAACACCAATCCCAACCTCTATCTGCTTCATGTTCATTAGATACGCAACCGCATCTATTGTGCCAATTGATATCCAGTGATTCATACTCGGCCCCTTCACGTCGAATTTGCGAGTAAAAAAGGCGGTCGGCTCCATAACATGCTATAACATCACGAGTCCTCTACACTCAACATCTCTAATATGCTCTCAACTCCTCCTCTCTGTCATATCATAAAGAGGTTTTGTCTCTTCGTATAAGGAGAAGAAGTAGTAGTCGATAAATGACATCAAAGTGGCCGGCATGTCATCACATTTATGGCTTGTGTTGAAGATGATAGTTGACATAAACCCTTCCAAGCTCTTCGGCTATAGGGTAGTTGGATTGCAAATTGGCTCGAATCTCCCTCTTTTCTTTCTCCAACTTCAGATTATGCATTTGCCACAAACAAACCCTTGGAGTATCTCACTTATATCAAACATTCACATATACATCTCAAATGACATGAAACTGATAACAAATGGCCAGAAAGTAAATGACAAAATGTAAAACAAAATTAATAATAACTGATAAAGGAAAATTAAAATTAATTTACCTATTCTAACTTCTCCACTTTTGGCACCTCGTGTTTAACTATCCTTGCGCATTTCTTCTCTTGTTCTTTCTTAGCCTCCACCGACTTTTTTGCCTCCTAATTTGTTTTGATTGCCTGGTCAAGTTGTGTGAGTAATTAAAAAAAAAGAGTAATATGTTATGTTCATTCATTGTAATTATGAGACTGGATTGTATGCCCGATTTGGTCACTTATTCAACGTAGA
Organism: Beta corolliflora; assembly: GCA_947648045.1. Taxonomy (NCBI): domain Eukaryota; kingdom Viridiplantae; phylum Streptophyta; class Magnoliopsida; order Caryophyllales; family Amaranthaceae; genus Beta; species Beta corolliflora. Next base: position 175,614 of record CANSZD010003124.1, on the reverse strand, counting down.
TTTATATATTGCAAAAAGGGTGAGATGGAGGAAACATTGATGTGTTTGGATGAGATGGTTATGCAAGGTTTTGCATGAAGTTGATAATTTATAATACGATTGTTAATAGGTATTGTTTGATTGGTAAGGTTGGCTGCGTGATTGGTCGAGGAAGAGGGTGAGGGTGCTACGTGAGATGAAGGTTGTGGGCAGTGGTGATGTTGGTGAGGTGAGGGGCTGCGTTTGGGGTGGTGTACGGTGGGGCCTTGGGTTGGCGAGGTGATAATGGTGAGGGAGTTTAGAGATGGTGGTGCTATTGCAAGCTGGCGATGGAGAGTTGGTGTTAGCGTAGATAAGGATAGTGAAGGTGGTGGCGTGGTGTTGGATAATGCAAATTGTGGTGGAGGTGGTGTGGGGCGAAATGGGGATGGTTGGCCTAGGTGTTGGTGTTGTTGGCATTTGGCAATGGTGCCTTGGTGGTTATTTATTCTAGTTAAGTTAATTAAGATCTAAATTAATTAATTAAATTCAAACGAATTAGAACAAGACACGTGTGTAATCAACCGATTCTCCTGGTCACCAACTTGTTTCAACAGGTTACGGTTCAAAATGAGCGGATCGTGCTAAAAGGTTGGATTATTAAAAAATAATCGAAAGGTAAGATTATTTTGAGAACCGCCCAAAGGTTAGATTATTAGAATCAATTTTTTCCTTTTTTTTAATTGTTACACGTTCACTTTTTCTTATATGACAACCTAACACATTTCTTGACGCTTTTCCACCTTATGTACCCCACCACCCATTATAATAATCAAGGAATTTCTCACTGGTATCCCGGAGCTATTGGATTTTGTCATTGGTACACAAAATAAAATTGACTTCTCAATAGTACCATTATATTATTGGATTTTGCCATTGGTACACAAAATAAAATTGACTTTTCAATAGTATCATTATACTATTGTCTTCCTTATAGATGTGAACTTAACATTAATGAAACTTAGTGTTATTAAGTTATTCACCTCCAATGCAATTAGTTATTTGTTAATATAAGAGGAAATAAAATTATAATTGTTCCTGCCAACCATTAATGCTTCTACATTACTTTACCCAGTGTGTAAACCTTTTCATATGTTCAAGGCAACCAGCTAAGTGAGCTAACCACCATTTTGATTTTTATCTCACAGCCACCGAGTTGAAGTAAAAAAAAAATTATGTTGATGCTTCCCACCTTCCATTACCACACCCATATTTTCTTCAAGCAAAGTCACTTCTCCGACATTTTTTGCACTAAAATTCCACACAATAAATCACTGCAATTCTTACTTTCTAGGCGTTTAATTTCTCAAAAAAGAATGATTTACCCAAAATAAAAGCAGAACTTTGTTGTGGGTATATTAGATTTCTGTAGATTAATTAGAACGAGTAACTGTTGCATCTTTAAGAGTGAGTTCAATACAAAGTACATGTTGGAGGAGGAGACAGAAAGAGGATCATCGGGAGGTGAGATCCATTAATTAGAAATGGGAATTTCAGGTTAGAAACAAGAAATAATGAAGATATTCAATACAAAGTGTAAGTTTAGAGAGAGAACACGAAGCCAACAAAAACATCCAATATATGGATTCAGGAAGCAATTCTACTGCCAAAATATGTTTAGAAAGTCAATAATATGTTTATAACATTAAGTTCACATCTATAATAAAGACAATAGTATAATGGTACTATTGAGAAGTCAATTTTATTTTGTTTACCAATGGCAAAATCTAATAGTTTAAGGGTACCAGTGAGAAATTCCCTAATAATCCATCCAAAACCTTTCGAGTTCACATTTATCCTATTTTCTCTCTCCTATATTATTTTAATTATTATTTTACATTTTTCAAAATCAAACATTTCTTTCTGTATTTCTTCCTTATTTTGTGCATAATTTTCTTGGTTCTCCTACAAGGTAGGGTATAACAATTTTAAAAAAAAAAATCGAAAAGAGTATTTTGTGAATAGTGGTGAATAGTGGTGGTGGACACACATGAGTTGACTCATTGATAGTCGTGGCCTCATAAGACACCTCTCGCTCTATTGTCTTTCTCGCGCTTTCTCAACAGTTTCATAATCTCCCTTCATTTCCCTTCTGTAGGAACGAAAAATGGTAACAAAGTAATGAAACTTATCTGACAGCCGTGGCGTGAAATAATCACTGCCCTAAAGTTGAATTTCTTGCAACAATAATACCAGACTCACAACAATCAACCTCCAGGGGTTACACGAGCTTCTACCTTTCCTAGGTGTTGAAAGCCAGATTGAGAGCATAACGCTTGAATATTGCCGAAAAAAAGGAGAGAAGATGTGTTTGTGTATTTTTCTATCTCTCTAACGAATACCGGAACACCCGTATTTATAGGAAAAACGGAGAATCAAAAGTGATTAGATCAAGGCTAAAAATGTGGAGAAAACGGTCCATAAATTGAGTTAATGGTCGAAGACGAGGGAGAGAAATTAGGAAACCGCAATTAGGGAAAAACGGCCATTAAAATGTGATACATTATCAATTGCAAAAAAGATAGTTAAGTTAAGTTTATTCCCAGGCCCCGCCCGGACGGGCGGCGCGTGTAGCAACCACACATCACCACATACCAACTAAAAAGCTCTGTCATACTCAACCGTCTCAGGCAGGCGTAGAGGAAGGAGTAATAGTTATAACCCTACTTTCTTCCCTTCTATTTTTTTCAATGTGGGACAAAACGAAAAGACTTCTCATATTCTTTTGAAGCAAAACTTAAAGAGTTTGAACTCTAAACTCCAATACCTTCCGCTCTCTCTTTCCTTAACTCACTCTCACATTCATCAATGGCGGAATCTGAATCTTCCACCAACACCATCCACTTCGGAATCCTAGGGTGCGCCGACATAGCCCGCAAAGTCTCGCGCGCCATCATTCTCTCTCCTAACTCCACTCTCCACGCAATCGGCAGCCGCTCCATCGAAAAGGCTCGAACTTACGCAAAAACCAATAATTTCCACCCCACCACAAAAATTTACGGAAGTTACGACGAAGTTCTCGATGATCATGAAGTCGATGTCGTTTACGTGCCATTACCGACCAGCCTCCATGTGGAATGGGTGGTTCGTGCTGCCGAGAAGAAGAAGCATATCCTTTGCGAGAAGCCGGTTGCGTTAAATGTTAAGGAATTAGATGTGATTTTAAATGCTTGCGACTCGAATGGGGTGCAGTTTATGGATGGTACTATGTGGATGCATCATCCAAGGACTAGAATTATGGCGGATTTTTTGGCTGATTCTCGGCGTTTTGGGCAGCTCAAAACTGTGAGTTTCTGTTTTTAGTTATTTTATTTTGGTGAAGTTTTGATTTCTTGTGTTGATTTATTAGTGGAGTAGTGAAGTGAATTATGAGAAATTAGAATTAGGTGATTTAGATTTAGTAACTTAATTAGATGGATGTGGTCTTTTGAGGCTAAGTTGTTGAACTCCGTGCTTGTTATGGAACTTATTGTGGGGAATAAGATTGTTTTAGGACGGCTGAAAATGCATCTCTAAGAGCCGAGACTGGAGATTACTATGCTGAAATATGATTTGGAGAGGAAAAGAAGGAGAAACTATGGCGTGGGAGGACACAAGACAATAATCGCTCGTTTGGTTCAAGCCATGTAATGGAAGGGAATGAAATAAAAAAGAGGAGAATGGTAACAATAACTGTTGCATTTACTGGGTTGGTTCGACAATGGAAATGAATCACTTATAAGGGATTCTCTTTCTTCTTGTTTGGTACACAAGTTTGAAAACAAGGTATATAGCCTGCTAGTTTAGCTAATATAAATAAAAACTAGAGAACAATTAAAAGTTCTAATATTTTTTATTTGTTTCACGTGTAGGAACACACGGTAGAAAAGCTCGTAAGCCTTTTCAAAGTGTCACTTGCTACTATTTACTACTATTCCACTATATACCTCCATCAACAACTATTATATAATCAAAAGTATGATGGATGAAAGCGAAAGGCTAAAAATAACAAATTCAGTTGATACATGGTTTATGACCATGTAAGGCACTAAGAGAAAAAAATTTAAATGCTTATAGAGCAACTGAATTAAGTAATATAAGTCTTATACTAGCTTTACTTTATCTTGAGAAGATCGATTACGTATTATGTTTATTGGAGCTTGTAAAATATGTCAAGCTTGTGCTCTTTCGCTATGAGAATGGTAGGCACTTCTAGAGCTTCGGAAGGAGAAATGCGATCTAACTTCATTACTTCTTCTAGCACTTTGTTCACCTTATCAATTAACTTTTGCTCCTTTTTTCAGCTTTCGATCCAACATAACCATAGCTCCCCAGTTTGCATTGATGTCCTCAAAAATCTTCTCAGAATTGGTTCAAACACTCTTAATAGAACCAACTAATTCAATGACATCACTTACTTTACTTTGTGCTTTTACTTTTCCCTTAAAATCTTTGAACTTTGTTATTCTTTGAAGGAGTTGGATCATCAAGCTCTTGTTTTTATTCACTTCTTGTGCATCATCTTCTTTGTCACTCGATCATCTATGGTTCATTATCAAGCTCTTTTTTATTGGACACTTCTTCTGCATCATCTTCTCTGCCACTCCTATCATCAATGATTTATTAGCAACCTTAGCATCCATGTTGTTTGATAGCTCGTATAAAAAGAGTTTCTAGAGTCTCTAGTTGCTTTATCTTTGGCGTAAATTTCAGCAAGCGTATCATAATGGGACACGGGAACCCCATACAACCCCTTTGCTTTCTTATGATTCCGTCGTAAAGAGAGCAACGGACATCATATCAAGAGCAACAACATCAAATAAGGTAACTAATGCAGCAACATATTTGATAAAAACTGACAGAATTCAGCAGCCTCTCCGACAAAATCTTACAACATACATAACCAGCAGCATAGCTAATCTACCAGCTACTATATATACTGGATTTCAGACATGGTGTTTACATAATAGTGGGGAGAAACTAAGCTAACCAAGTTTTTTTGGGGAAATCAATTCACTAAGCTAATGTCTACAACGAATTAGTTCCAAAAAGACATGAGTGCCCTGATTCTTTCAAGGGATATAAAACCAAAACATATAAATTCAAAATTCAGAAAAGATAGGGAGGAAAGAAAATAAAGATGATAACAAGTTTACCTTTACCCATTCACCGAACACCTTTTTTTATATTCCTTAACAGCATCCCACCCAAAGCTTTAAGTAGATAGCATTTCAGTAAGTGCACTGTAGGTCTTCGACCAATGACTAATCCTTGACTCAATATGTGGATCAACTTTCAAGCCACAAGTAGGGAGCACAACTTTTACCATCTCTTCGACCTTATTCATGTAACCACTCTTGAAATCACTTTCACTTTTCCACTTAGGATCACAACTCACTAGAAAACTCATGTAGATACTTTAAGAGCACTGTAGCTTCTTCAAATGTCCAAAATCTATTACCCTTTCCTCTTCTTCAGCATATATGTGTGCGCGCGTGCGTGTGCGTGCTTGCTTGTGTGTGTGTGTGGGTGTGGGTGCGCGTGCGGGTGCGCGTGCGTGTGGGTGCGTTTGCGCGTGCGTGTGGGTGTGTGTGTGTTGGTTGGTGAGGAAGGGTTACATCAGGCAGTGTGAATTATTTTGGCTGTAAGTATAAGGACATGTCATTGTATTCTTTTGTTGAGATGTTTTCTTCACCTTGCTCCTTCTTATTACCCCTGTCTAAACAATATGTTGCTGTGCCGGTTGTACTCCGAGGACATGAGATACTTATGTCTAATTTTTGTGATGATTTAGATTTTTATGGAAAGAATTGGGAATAGGAGTATAGGACAAGTGGTTTGAGCCTAAAGCAGTCGAGTGGTTTTTGATCACTGTGTTTGTTGAAAGATGAGAGCAAGGAAGACCAACATAGTAGCTTTGGGCCTCGCCTAAAGAAGATTCGACATTGCAAGTTCTTTTCCATCTTTAGGCTTCTATCCAACATTGTAGTCTCATATCATTTCACTGTTGAGGGCTCCAGGCTAAGGTTAACCGTTAACGTCATCGACTTCCTGTTGATACTTGATACTCTATGAACAATTGTACAACATATACAAGCATCTTATTAACTATTAAGCCCTCAAAGGACCTTACTTAGCATACTTACAAATCAATCTTTATACTGGTTTTTTTTATTTGGGTGTAGCAAAGCTCAAAATGTTGATGATCAAAGCCGACCATATATTCAGGCTTCTGATTATTGTGCCTTTTTTGAGGATTTCCACCGAAGGCATAGTTTTGACATCTTACATTATGATGCATACTCTTCACCTTAAAAAAAATAGTTCCAGGCCCGATTATGTCCAATGAGGGGCCTATTAGGTTCAACAGGTGTAAGGATATGATAGGTTCAGGTTTGATCAAATCTAATTAGGTGTAATAAGTTTACATAAGTTTAGTTCAACGAACTTCAGGTGCAGACACACCATTAGAGATTATGGTTTTGGATGTATGTTGGTTATCATGTCATGCTTGAGTGAATATCACGAGCCTTTACGGGAATTTCCGAGCTATTTAGTGTTTTACTTCTTGTTCTAGTAGTGTAAAGTTTTGGAGCTTGTCTGTCTTGTGTAGTGGGGAAGGATGGTTATTGCTTTTTTGATGAATAGAATATCGTTTTTTAGGAGGTACCTGTACATCTGAGAAACATGTTATATACTAGTAGTGGACTCGTGCAAGTGTCACCCTGGTATCACTAGTAACCATCTACTCTACTTTTTAGTGTCATTGCTAGAACCCATGATGTAATCTTCACCTTGTGTTACTATCCTTGTGAGTGATTTTCTAGCTTGGTTGTTTGTGGGAATATTCAATATCTTTCTCGATCTTGATTAGTGAGAGATATGCTGGTTGCAGTGTAGAGTGAAGGCTGTTTTGGGTATTATTCTTGTTCATATTTATTTAATTTTACCCTCTGGTGAAGTACCTTTTTTGGAATAAGAGACAGCATATATTGAGATATATTGATATTCATGAAGCTGGGAAACTTTCGTTGCATCACAAAGCTTTATAATGTTTGGTGCTAGCTCTTAATACTGTTTCATGGTTTCCTTGGCAAGATTTTAGCTCATTTCTGAGGTTGGAACTGATGGATTCATTTGTGTTGGTTTGCTGTATTGAGAAGGCTTTGTTTACCTTGTTTTTTTTCTTCTTATTTTAGTGGTGTTTTCCATACTAGGAAGGGGGTTCTGGGAAGCTCATGGGTCACTTGTGGTAAGCAAAGCAGCATTATCGGACTTTGAGTCCAAAGCATCTGGGAATGCAGCAGACTTTGTGGGTCAGCAACTTAGTCCCTGGTTTGAGTTCTTCTAGCACCAAATTTGGGCTTCACACATGGAAAAAAATGCGGTCGCGGTCGCGTTCGCGTTTGCGGTCGCGTTTTCACGGGAACGGCTTGTAACGGAGAAATAGAACGTTTCACGGCCGTCGCGGCGTGAATTTTTTTAAAAAATCACACAAGTGACGTTTAAACTTTGTTTTTCTTCTATTTTACTTTCTATACCATATTATGTCCAAAACTCTTATAAATACAATATTTGGGGGTACTTTTGATGATATTTGAACATACTTCGACTCTTACGTACAAGAATGCGATTAAAAAAATAAAAAAATGAAGAAGGATGAAAATGAGATGATTCCACTTGAGGGAATAAAAACTAAAAGGGAAAGAAAAAATAAAAAGGGAAGAAAAGAAGAGAGAGAAAGAGATACTTTATCATTTATAATTATCACGTGACTGGCAGTCACAATATAAAAAAGAAAAAGAGAAGAAAAAAAGAAGAGAGAGAAAAGAAGAAGAAGCCGATCGGTGTAAGAGAAAGAAAACCAGCAAGCACTAACCTCCAAACAAGTCGACCACCGGCAGCTACAGTGGCAGAAGCAGCCGGAGATGACTCGTCGATCTTCTCTGCCATGACCGGAGAAGCAGCGTCGCATCCCAATGCATATTAGGGTTTTTTTCGAAATTAGGGTTTGCAATTTAGGGTTCGATTTGCAGTCATCTAATGAAATTGAATGAGGGCTTTTACTCGAATTTGAGTTCTACAGCCTCGGTAAGCTTCAATTTAAATAAAAAACATGTTCTATTTTCAAATTTTAACTCAGATCTATAGATCTTGCGTTGGCTCTTCTTCTTCCTCGACCAAAAGAACTATTCTTCTTCAAATAACGGACGTTACATGATTGTAACGGTTCTGGAACGCCGTTACACCGTTACGTAACGGCCATCGCGCCGAGTTTGGTGTGAATTCCAAATCACCGTTCTAGAACGGTGTTTAACGGAACGGCCTCCACCGAAATCCGTTATAAAGCGGCCGTTCCGAGCCGACCGGCCGAGCTTTTGTTCCCCGGCTTCACATGCTCTAAGGTTTGCATAAGTCATAACTATCTTTTGTCAAGTAGCTGGACTTTAATGCCAGAGTTACAAAATAAATGAAGTAGGCATGACTTGATGAGAATATTAATGGAATTTGTCTTATGTGAAGGTACATAAGCATAGAAGCAACAATTTGTATTTTTACTTATCTTTTCGGTTTATTTGTATAAGTTGTTTTTTTAAAGGTGAGACGAAGGGAGCTCACTTGAGGATAAGGGGAATTCCTCAAATGAGTCCTATACCCCTATGTTGATTGGTTAGGTATGTTTATTAGCCCTATTGTACGCTCTTGTTGAGGGATGTTTTCGGATTTTTTCTTAGTTGAATGCTGATGTGTCTAGCATATTAGGAACTAGGAGTCCTTGTTTATTATGAATTCCTTGTTTTGGATATTGTAGAATTATTATTTGACTATTCAAAGTCATTAGGGTGGAACATATTTGACAGAGTCGAGGTTTCATATTGAGTTCAGAGTCTGGTTAAAAAAAATTTATGAGAGTTGGTGAGATATGCTTTACACCCTAATTGACAATTTTCAGTATAGTTTTTTTTGTTTATTCTGAATTGATCTACAGAGATAACCTTATACTCCGAACTGATTTTAGTGTGATACCTTCAGATATAGTGAATCCTGATCTTGCATAGCTAAATCATATTGCTTGCTGTGAAGCTCTGGATGGCTTATTACGGCATATTTAGCATCTAATCTTTGAGTTTAAATGTTTTTTATTCATGGGCTATCTAATTTTGTTCTTGGTTGGGTCTTTTTGGCAAGTGCATTTGATTTGTGGAGTTGCAAAAGCTATGGTCACCGTGGGTATGGCAAGATTTCAGTTATATGTTATATGTGGCATATCTGAGCAGATTTTCTCTTTCTTGCTGGTTGCCAGAAAATAATACACTTTGGCATCGCATTAAATCATGGAACCAACATTGTTTAGAGATGAAGTCTAATTTGAAATTGGATTATGAATATTATGTGCTCAAGGGCCCAATGCTACCTTGGTGTACTGTACACCCAAGGGTATTTATTTTTGCTCATTTTTCATTTATAGAGCTCTAAATGAACAAAAAATGAGGAATGAGCATAACATTACTTTACGCGGTATAGGTTCTGAGCGAAGGCTTATGTTTCTCTTTTGTGCGTCAATTCTTTTTTAGATTCATCTCACTTGTCAGAAAAGAGATTTGAAAAAAAAGAATGGGGATGCGAAGGTTCTGAAACAGTGCTAGCCAGCTAAACTTTAAAAGTAGTTACATTTTGCTTAAGGTTGGTGAATTGAAAGAAGGATTGGGTGAATCGTAGCTGTGAGACTAATGACAAAATCTCAGGCTCCTAGGTGGCAAAAAAAATTAGGCTGTGTTCATTTCACCTAATTTTTACTGAAAGGAACTTATTTTAACTGAATTGAACTTTCTAACAGAATTATACTTATCATTTTTCTATTATCTTCTTTTATAGTCTACAGATTTCTATTAAACGATTTTATTTGTGTTGAATATAACTAATTGTTATTGTTCTGAATTTGAAAGTGTGTGATAGCGTGCCTGTTGATGTCTTAAGTTTTGGTGCTTCAGAGACACTATTCTCATTGGTCCAACTCCTTACAGGTACAATCGTGCTTCACCTTTGCTGCTGACGAGGACTTCCTTCAAAATGACATCCGGGTGAAACCTGATCTTGACGCCCTTGGTGCTCTAGGTGATGCTGGCTGGTACTGCATTAGAGCTATTCTTTGGGCTGCAAATTACGAACTGCCTAAGTCTGTGACTGCTCTAAGGAATACTGAAAACGGTGCTCGGGTGCTATTATCTTGTGATGCATCTTTGCAATGGGAAGATGGGAAAGTAGCCACCTTCCATTGCTCGTTCCTCTCCAACTTAACTATGGATATAACAGCTATTGGCACGAAAGGCACCTTGCATATCAATGATTTCATTATTCCGTATAAAGAAGCGGAGGCCTCGTTTTCAACAGTCTCCGAAGTTTGTTTTACTGACATGGACTTGGAATGGAACAAAAAACCAAGTGAGCACATTGTTACTACGGATCTTCCTCAGGAAGTTCTTATGATCAAGGAGTTTTCAGCTTTGGTTGATGGTATAAAACGACATGGCTTGCAACCAGAGAAGAAGTGGTCTACTCTTAGTAGGAAAACACAACTTGTGATTGATGCTGTGATAGCTTCTATTGACAATGGCTTTGCGCCAGTTGAGGTGTATTGATTGGCATTAAATGTTGTTGAAATGCATGAGTGGCCATGCTTGTTCTTTTGTTGGCCAGTAGGAAGTCGTGTTTGTTATATGAACCTCCTGGTTTTAGATCGTGTGAACTGTAGATTTGTGGTAATGTACAGATTACCTTATATCAAATGAAATAAGTATTATTTTGTTTCCCCCAATTTTAATTAGAGTGTCATTTGACAATGTACATTATTTTTTGTTTTTGTGAGGATTTGGGAAGTTAGGGATAGTAGGACTCGCTCTATCATGCAACAGATCATATAATTGGAAGTATTTCAAAAACTGCCTTATAAAAATTCCATTTTGTAAAATACTACTTTCTAAAATAAATTTATTAAGAATCTTTTTAGCAATGTACAACCTTAGGGCGGAAATATGGCTCTTGATTTACTTTTCTAGCATTGACTAGCATGTGATATATTTTTTTCAAGGGGTGTAAGTTCGGTTTTTGGTTCGGTTTGGGGACAAAACCAAACCAAACCGAAATTAATTTGGTTTCATTTCAAGTCCAAATCCAAACCAAAATTCTACCCAAACCAAACCAAACCGAAATTATAAAACCAAAACCAAACCGTACCGAAAAACCTAATTTTAATATGATGCAAACAATTATTTTCCAAATATTACACACACTACGAAAGAATTAAGTGCAAATTCTGAAAAATACTTAAAATCACAAGCAAAGTTTAAATTTGAAGATTAGAACTGAACATAATTGATAAAAACAACGAAAAGAATGAAAAAAGATAAAGATAACACTTGATATTCTTCATTTCTTCTTTCCCTTGAAAACTGTCAGAGCTTAAATCGAGAGATTATGATGGGGCATCCTCCTTCCCGACGGATCTATTTAGTGATAGTTAACTTGGAAATTGCTTATGAAGTTATTCATTGTTTTAGAAAATAAAAAGTAAAACTTACGCTCATGCTTTGCTTTTTTTTTTCTTTTACCTCGTCTATTCTGGTAATTTGCTTAGGAGAGAGAGAGAGAGGACTGGGAGCTGGAAGGAAAGAGAGAAACGGCTGGGAAAAGAGAGAGAAAAGTTAGGGTTTTCTCTAGTTGTGAAGGGGGAGAAGTGCTCACTAGTTGGGCGAGTCAGGTTGAGAAAATGGGCTTTTATAATTAAAAACATTAAACACCCATGGTACGTGCACAGTTCGGTTTGGTTTAGTTTTTTTTCGGTTTTTCAAAATAAAAACCAAACCAAATCGAAAACCCAAAAAATAAAAATTTTCCAGTCCAAACCAAACCGATTTTTTTAAAAACCAAACCAAATTATTAATTCGGTTTGGTTTGGTTTGGTTTTCGATTTTTAACCAATTAACTTACACCCTTATTTTTTTCCATGCATAATTTTCCTTTATAAAATTCTTTTTTTCGTGAAAAAAAGATTTGTTTTGCGAGACAATTTTATGCTAGATTTCATTGTTTTGACTTTATTCCACTACATTGACTAATATACGATATGTACCTTTTTCCCTTCCTTAGCTTATTCACTCATTTCTCTAGATATTACCTAATGCTGAATTCTGACCTTTTACTCAGGGTGCATTTGATTCAACTTATTTGTTTTTTAAGGGAAAGCCATACAACATGTCCAATCAATATTAAAGGAAAACGAAACATAATCTAACTTGATCAAATAATTTTTTTCTACGATATACCTATGATGACAATGAAGCAAATATGACAATACAGCATAGCGCTCGTTTGTTTGTTGAAGCATGTAGCCTACTATGAGAACGTATATCATCTTGACATAGTTTTGAAAAGTGTTGGAACGTATAGATACCTTACGAGTATTCCATACTGATCCAGATTTGCACAACTAATCATCAACGGAAAATATCTTTGGAAGAAACTATAGAATCAAAATCTAAACTCGCACAAGGGAAGACAAACAAATTAAACTCCAAACTCCCACTGGAGCCTGGAGGATACAATGTACCTCATAATTAGTTTAAAAAACTGTTAAAAAGAGAGAAATAAGGATTATTATTAATGAAAACTAGAGAAACTAGTACGTATGTAAAAGTAAAAATTGGCGTTTACCACCATTGAAAAGGATAGGATGAGAAAGAAATAGCATATACCAAATGTACATTTCCTTTCTTCACTTTATTTTTGTTCAACTTATTTTGAGGAATGATAACTTATCCTAACTTATTACAATAATAACTAGTGTGTGTACAACCTCAATATTTATCCACTCCTGTTTGACCCTTAGCTTGTCTGTTTGTAGTAAATTTTTACTCTTAACATTTCTGTATATTCATCCCCAAATTGTCCCAAAACATGAACATTGCAAATGCCTAACATGTTCATCTAGGATTTAAGTGCATACAATTATATCGTGTAGATATACAACAGAAAACAATCCAAATAGTTGCTAAACACATCATTAATTATGTTGTAGAAGAATGAGCCCCGACTGACCAAACAATAACTTTATACGAACCATATGTTGGAAATATAAGTTAGAATAATGTATTCATAAAGAACAAATATATAAACTATATTGATACACAATATAGAGAAGAAACTTATCTGCAGATAACAATTAACTGAACTTAATTGAATTCCCCTATTCCTAATAGATTGACCCCAAAATAGCATATCCAAATTATAAGAAAGCCTATAAAAGCCACAATTGCAGAATTTGCACCCCGCAAATTTTTATTTGTTCGAATATGTAAATAAATTGCAAATATGGTCCAAGTAATAAATGCCCAAGTTTCTTTGGGTCCCAATTCCCACAAGAACAACGTTGCGCCGTGGTATGGAGGCCACTGCCTTAGAAACGAATTTCGCCATCTCCCGGTGCGGATTCCTAATGACGTTCGTCCCCAAGGTTCACACAACGATCCCCAACTCCGTGCACCCGGATCAAGGATTGGAGTTTCTCAAGAACTGCTCAAATCTCAGAGAGAATAGGTCGGCTTGTATTTTTAGGGTTCAAGAGAACAATTAAATTATCTCGGTTTTTTAGAAGGAGGTATTTATATAAAACAAGCAGCACAAAATGCGGAAATTCGAAAACCGCACAAAAAGGATTCGCCCGGGCGGGTCGGGCGGAGACCGCCCGGTCGGGCCCGCAAGGAAGAAACTGGGCGAAGAAGAAAAACTCGCCTAGCCCGGTGGGCGGACCATCACCGGGCCTGGGCGGAACGCACCGCACGGATGACTCATCTTGCCGGGCGGGTCGGGCGAACCCTCGCCCGGGGGCGAACCCTCGCCCAGTCGGGCGCGACGAACTAGATCCGAAAACCTTCGCGTCCAATTGGATGCTATCCAACAATCCCCCACAAACGCGAAGTTAGGAAAACAAGATATGAGCAGTAAAAGGAAGGTTTGATACTTACAAACTAGTGTACAAGGATTGAACTAGCATGTTAGTGAGATGGGGTGTCCCCTCACCTACAAGTGTCCACCGGATTGAACTTGCGGAGAGAGAAGGAACCCGATAACACATATCTTACCCTTAGAGCTTGAGAAACTCCGCGTTATCCATGAATTGCCTCTTGAACAACATACAACACCTGTTGATCATACAATTCATAATTCCTATTAGACAAGTCACATGTGTTTCAAATGATTGTGAACATACACACAGTTCAACAATCCACGGCCATCACCACGGGATTCCAACAGCGCTCTAGAATGCCTACAATTACGACATTCGACGGAAGGAGGCCATCCCTTCACACTCAAATTTGATGTTCTATTACGTTCAAATAAATTTGAATCGCCCACGAAGGCCATAGAGACATCAAGTCCATTGGGTTCAATTAAATTAAATTGAATCGACCATAAAGGCCATGGACTCCAACCTGACCTATGCCTGGTTACCGTCGAGTACCATCGGCTCCCACTTGTCAAACCACCATAAAGGCCATAGACTCTCACCATCCATTAGGTTTGAACTAAGTAGACCATCCCTTTTACAGGACTATGATACCGACCATGTGAGATCATGCACAAGGCATCACAACGGTGTAACCATCAAGTCCATTCCAAGGGCCACCCAAGCCTGTTGGGATATGGAAACATTAAGAGCGGTCAAGCTCAACCTCACATATAATATCTCATTGTATGCCACATACAACATCATATTGTATGCCACGGTGTGTCTATAAGTCCCGTCGTAGAACTATAGACACATTAAGGACAATCACTTTGCATGACCTAATATCTATGAATCTACCAAGTTCAATTGCCGGTTGAACCACCCAAAGGTTATAGATTCATCAATCCATCAAGCTCAAACAAATTAAGCCACCACAAAGGTAATGGATTGTCCTGTCACTATACCATCAAGCTCACTATTCAAACCACCAAGTCTGGTAATGGATCCTTACACATCCATTAAGTTTGAACTAGCTGAGCCACCAACTGATTATGGTTATGTGACCCCACGTGAGTATGGCAAGTCCGAACACGGGACCTCAAAAGCATCCATCAGGTCCTCTCAGCGAACACAACACTAATCTGTGCATGCTCTTGTCCATATGTGCCTCCATTGCCTTCACATGACAACGTACATAAGCACCTGAAATATCACAATGTAAATAAGGGAGTATTTCATTACCCCCACAACGGGCAGCTTGCCAATGATTTCCTCATCAGTCGGCTTCTTGACTCAATCAGTTCAACTCAATGAACTCATTCTCATGGTTGACTCTGCAACACATCTTACTTTGCATCTCCTCAACAAAGCAACAAGTCAAGAACAACATGCCATCATATATACGGATAATCATTTAGAAAATCACTTTCTAAAACCAGTTCATAAACATGTACACATAACATAACTGTTCATGCTAACTATTCGACCTTCCAGTCGAACCTGTTTCAAACCACCTTCAGTTTCATAAAGACACCAAGAGTATAAACATCAAAGACATAAAATCAATCATAGACACATGATCACTAAACAATGTCAAGTTGATTAATATCACTCAAACATATACCATCATGATAAGCCAAGATACAAAATTTAGTTCATCACACAGAACTAATAATACAAGTGGTATAAACCATAGACCATCTACAGACCATTCAGGTCTTCTCACCAAGGAAACCTCACAGGTTAACTCCAAATCCTGGAAGATCTAATGACTCTTCCTTCTCTAAGATGCCATTCAAGTATGCACTTTACGAATTAACTTGATACGCAATCAAATAACACGATCCCAATGCAAACATAGCTACTGGCCTAGGCAAACTTAGCAACAGGTGAGATAACTACATAGGTTAATACCGAAATATTAACGAACCTCAGAACCATGTACGTTGCCCATATTATTCAAGCTTACAACTTCAAAGTCTATTGAAGGTCAACACACAACCAAAGTATCAACTATGGTTCGGCAAAGACATATACAACGAGTATGACAAGTCACTAATGAGTTATGTTCAAGCTTGCTTTTCTCTAAGCACTAGCCCCAATCAGAAGTCATAAAATCCCCTTGTGAATTGATCATCACCTCCTGAGAATAACCCCTAGACTTCACATAGTTGATCAATAATGTCAACTTTCTAACCACGGAGGTTATAAGCAAGACTGTGCTTTGCTAACTTTGAGAATTTCTGTTGAAACTCCTTTGCTGAACTACACATCAACAATACTAGGAGAGACACCGAACAGAATCAGGCAGCAAACACATAATCATGACTACTGAACAATCATACCGATGACTAACAAATCATCAATGACATCATGAGATTCATCCAACAAAGCTCATTCAAGAAGAAATAACCACATCATCAAATTCAGCACAACAACAGCCACAGAGAACTAAATCCTCAACCCAACTAGGGAAAGGAAGGATAGAAATCCAACCATAGCTAGAAAACCCCCAACAATGAGAACATTCCAGGTTATTACCTTTACCCTCATCACACAGGGAGAGTAACTAACAACTCCTCAGCTTATCTTACACAAGCCATAACTTGCTGAAGATGACGATAACCCCCACATGAGAGATGATACCCAAAGATGGTCTGAAGAATACCCATAATCCTCTTAAAAGCCCTCATGTTCCTTCAACCTTGATTGATTTCACTCACTTGGCACACATCCACCATTAATCTCAAAACTTACGCTTTTTACATGGAGTCCTAGATAGTCTCACCTAGACCCTTGACAAAAGGATTGGAATGCTAGCCTCTAATCAATCAACACATGAAACATGATAGCATTCACCAATCATTACTCCAAGTTTACAAAAGAAGCTAAGTCCTCATGAATTAACTCAAATAATTCAATAACCCTAAGAGACACAATTATGGGGTTACTCCGAGACACGACTTAGAACTAGAGTTGCAACTAACAAACCCAAAAGGCCATTCAACCAATTCAAAAGTCCATATGACTAAACATGGTCAACAAATTTATACTCTACAAGAGTATTACAAATCAATTCTAAACAACCAAATGTACAACATGTATGCAACATATACAACACAATGAGCAGAAGTATACAACTCATAGCTCAAGGAAACAAACCAGAGTTCCCAACTACATTAATTTAATCCCATGGAAGTTCCCTTCCTCTCCCTCACTTACCATAGTGAGGCTAACTGACTAACTAGCTAGTCCCAAGCATTAACTTATTCCTCAAAAGGCACAACAATTGCCAAAACGCAGGTATAAAACAAATACCGAACAATGTGCCACATAAAATAATTTATGCAAATAAGTAGAACTTGGGACATTAGCCATAAGAAAGATTTGGAACTTCCCTTTTTGCCAAGGTCAACCTGAAGGTGCTATGAATTCCACATAGTCGCCACTCCTCCAACTCCCGTTTGCTTGCTTGAGTGTCTCAACTTCTAACTCAATCCCCCACAAAGACTAACATTTCACCATAAGTAAATATTATATAAAGCAAGGGGGCACACTAAATAATTTACGTGAAGTTAGAAGTCTGACAATAAATAAATTAGGGAGGACACTTCCCTAAACGTGACGAAATTACTTTAGCAACCTACTCGTACATCACTTCCCTTCAATCTTTACTCATTTAAAACTTTCGTCGAACAGTTGGTGTGCATTACCAATAACTATATTTTCCTTTCTTGGAAATAAAAACCTGCAACCAATTTCCATACATGAATAATCTGCAATCACATCACCTGTTGGAATCTATGCTCCTCCAAATCCACTAACACTCCTTGATGATGAGCACAGTTAATCACAGCTTGCAATAGGAATTAGAGTCCACTTAGCAGCACTAGGATTTAAATGATTTAATTACGACAAATTCCACCCATTTGATTGCATGATATATATCCAAGAGAGATTAAAGAGAAATTATTGCGGCCAAATTCTCGTATCACAATATCACGACAATTTCAATCCGCCTTCAAGATAAGGTAATTGCGAGTTCAGTCGAGATTTCGAACAACATCATGAAATTCACTCTTCAAGTTTTCGATGTACGTCGATTCATAAGAAATAATTTTTCCAACCAAACCTTAACAAATTACCAACACTCAAGGATTTCTTTCCAAGGTAGATAATTAAAAAAAGGTTAGAATAAATTGTACATCAACATGAATACAACAATCTGAATAAATTCGTTTCTAAATTGTTGGAAATATAAGTTAGAATAATGTATTCATGAAGAACAAATATATACACTATATTGATACACAATATAGAGAAGAAACTTATCTGCAGATAACAATCAACTGAACTTAATTGAATTCCACAAGAACAACGTTGCGCCGTGGTATGGAGGCCATTGCCTTAGAAACGAATTTCGCCATCTCCGAGTGCGGATTCCCGATGACGTTCGTCCCCCAAGGTTCACACAACGATCCCCAACTCCGTGCACCGGATCAAGGATTGGAGTTTCTCAAGAACTGCTCAAATCTTAGAGAGAATAGGTCGGCTTGTATTTTTAGGGGTTCAAGAGAATAATTAAATTATCTCGGTTTTTTAGAAGGAGGTATATATATAAAACAAGCAAGACAAAAACGCGGAAATCCGAAAACCGCACAAAAATGGATCCGCCGGGTGGGTCGGGCGAGACCGCCCCGTCGGGCCCGCAAGGAAGAAACTGGGCGAAGAAGAAAAACTCGCCTAGCCCGGGCGGGCGGACCATCACCCGATCGGGCGGAACAGACCAGACAAATGACTCATCTTGCCCGGGCGGGTCAGGCGAACCCTCGCCCGGTCGGGCGCGACGAACCGGATCCGAAAACCTTCGCTTTTAATTGGATGCTATCCAACACCAAATCTGGTTAAGCAGATCTTAGGTTCACGATTACTTTATTCAAGGATATGATGCAGGAGCTAAGCTCACCGATGAATAACAGAATAACATAATAGAAGAAGAGAGAGAGAAAGAGAAAATAGAAGAGATAGAGAAATCAGAATATGAGAGAGGAGAGAAAGAGTGAGAATTCAGAGAGAAGATGAGATTAGCTTGTAATTTAATGATTGAATGTTACATTACAAATCCTTATTACAATTATTTATAGGCAAAGCTTACAAAACTAAATAACAAAATTATTCTAATAGTAACAGATTGTTATAACAAAAATAACGGAATTTGTATTTCTGTTAGTGCCAAATATAAGAGCATTAGCCCGTATCCTTCCTCCTCCCGTAATGAGAACTTGACGCCAAGTTAAGAGCAGCTATGAACTTAGGAAACTTGGCCTCTAATACAATAGCAACTTTCCATGTACGTAGCATCAATAGGAGAGGAATTCTCCCATTAAACCAAATACTGAACTTGAGCTTGATTATGAAACTTGACAACTTTCCTATCTAGGATAGCAGTGGTTGATGAATTTTGAAGCTTCTTGACCATGAAAAAGCGAGGAATATGTGTAGCCACGGGAAGAGTGCCATGAAAGGCCTTTAAGCTGAGATACATGAAAGACATCATGTATCTTAGCATATGTAGGAAGCTTGAGTTTTTAAGCCACATTACCAACAAGAGCAAGAACATGAAAAGGTCCATAAAACTTGGGAGAGAGCTTAGTATTAACTCTAAGGTTAACTGAATGTTGTCTGTAAGGCTATAACTTCAGCCACACCCAATCCCCCACTTGAAACATTATGTCAGTTCTTCCTTTATCAGCTTGTTGTTTCATCCTTGTTTGAGCTCTCAACAAGTGAATATTGAGCAAGCCAATCATGTCTTCCCTCCTTTGAAGACTTCTGTTAACAGCTTCCACATTTGAGTCACCAGGGAGGTAGGGTAAATGGAGAGGAGGAGGTTAGTCCATAGATAACTTGATAGGGAGTTAGGTGTGTTCTTTGAATGAAAGTGAGTGTTGTACCACCACTCGGCTAGAGGCAACCAAGCATGACAATCCTTAGGTTGTTCACTTTGCACATACACCTTAGATAGGTTTCCAAGCACCTATTCACCACTTCAATCTGGCCATCCTGTCCGAGGATGGTAAGGCGATGACAATAAAAATTATGTGCCATGTAGATCGAAGAGTCCAATCAAAAAATTGCTAAGGAGAACAACATCTCTATCACTAACAATGCTTCTAGGGCATCCATGAAGCTTGAAAACATTGTCAAGATAGACTTGAGCAACTTTTATAGCGATAAAAGGGTGAGCTAGTGCCATAAAATGGATGTAGTTGCTCGGCCTATAAACCACCACAAAAATGACTTCATATCCACCTGACTTAGGCAAGAGACTAATGAAATCCATGGAAATATCAATCCATACAACTTCCGGAATAGGAAGAGGTTGAAGAAGTCCAGGAGAAGCTGAAGTATCATACTTTGAAGGTTGACAAATTTTGCATTGTCTTACAAATTGTCCGAGCTTCTTTGGGTCGATCCTTTCCAAAAAAAAGAGGCTTTTAACTCTTTTAATTAATTGTTAAATCTCGCGCGAGTGACCACTCTCTAGTGCATCATGTAACCAATGAATCACTTTATTCTTCAAGTTTGTGTCGATCCCACCACTAACTTGCCTTTTCTCTTTAACAAACCATCATTGATAGTATGATGCCCCACTGATGGAACATGTTGTAACTGAGCTATAATGTCAACTAGATGATTATCTAGAACATAACTTGCTTTAAGTAGGCATGTTAAGTCAGAAGACAACACTAAAACAACCATACACAAGATTTGAGCTCCATGTACTCTAGAGAGGGCATCATTGCTATGTTCTCCTTCTCATCTAGAGAGGGCCATTATAGACTCAGGCTAGACTAGCTTTGCTAGGCTGGGAGGATTTGGGGTCGCTATAGATGTAAGGTAGGATTAGCTTCGCTAAACTCGGAGAGTGCCTTTATGGTCTTAGGGGTGACTAGCTTTGCTAGGTTCAAAGGGTGCCATTATGGTTTTAAGAGGTGAGTAGCCTCGCTAAAATCAAAGGGTGTCGTTATGGTCTTAGGGATGACTAGCTTCGCTAGGTCTAAAGGGTGCCATTATGGTCTTAAAGGGTGAGTAGCTTCGCTAAACTCAAAGGGTGTCTTTATGGTCTTAAGGATAACTAGCTTCGCTAGGTTCAAAGGGTGTCGTTATAGTCTTAAAGGTGAGTAGCTTCGCTAGACTAAAGATTTGCCTATGTGGTCTTTAAGAAGTGTTAGTTTTGCTAGACTTAGAGGTTTAGAGCTTTAGAAGTTAGATTTCATCCTACATGGGTTTGAAATTGGACTTGATTAGATTTAGGATAGGAGTTGGGCCTCATATGGACCTAACTTTGGACTGAGTCCTATATTGGTTTGACGTTAGATTTGGAGATGCACACGGGCTTGACATTGGAAATGGACTTGGATTGGACTTAGATTGGAATGGACTAGGATTAGACTTAGATTGGGGTTGATTTGCGGTTCTTCTCCAACTTTTGGCAGAGTTTGCAGAAGGCTTTGGGCACTAATCTGTTGATAAGTACAACTTTTCATCCTGCTACAGACAGACAAACAGAACGAACGATTCAGACTTTAGAGGATATGTTGCGATCTTGTATCATGGAGTATCAAGGTTCGTGGGAAGATTTCTTGGATTTGATAGAATTTTCCTACAACAACAGTCATCATGCAAGTATTGGGATAGCTCAGTTTGAAGCTTTGTACGGTCAAAAGTGTAGGAGTCCGGTCTGCTGGAATGATATTAGTGAAACCGTGGTTCCTGGACCTAAGTTCCTAGAAGAGACGATGAAGAAAGTGAAAGTGATTCAGGAAAAGATCAAGGCAACTCAAGATCGACAGAAGAGTTATGATGATTTAAAGCGGAGGGATGAAGAGTTTCAGGTTGGAGAGAAGGTATTGTTGAAAATATCTCCAATGAAAGGGGTGATGCGCTTTGGGAAGAAGGGAAAGTTGATCCCAAAGTATATCGAGCCATATGAAGTGTTAAAGAAGATCGGGAAAGTGGCATATAAGTTGAATTTGCCAAATGACTTAAGCCGAGTCCATGGTGTTTTCCATATATCTTAGTTAAGGAAGTATATTTTGGATGTGTCCCATGTCTTGCAACTCTGAGACCATTGAGTTAGATGATAGTTTGACTTAAGAGGAAAGACCTGTAAGAATCCTTGATAGCAAAATTAGAAGGACTCGGACTAAGAATTTTTGATTAGTCAAAGTATTATGGTCAAACCATCAGACTGAGAAGCAACATGGGAAGCCGAAGCGGATATGCGCAAGAAATATCCGGCGTTTTTTTCCGAGGTTAAATGTCGAGTTACGGGGTCGTAACTCCTTTTAAGGGGGTAGAATGCGATAGAGTTTCACGTTTTTACCATAGTTCTTGCTTTTTAGCATATTTTTGAGTCATTATATGCATTTTAGGCATGAGCATTTGAGTCGAAACGCAATTTTGGATTTTAATCCGTTTTGGAAAGTGATTATGACTTTTTGTCTTAAGTTTCGAGGTCCAAAATTCTTTTAAGGGGGTAGACTATAATACCCCATATTTTTGATTATTTATTTAAATAATTAAATATTTATTTTCTAAAATAAATATTTTAAGCGAAGGGTATTTTAGTAATTTCACTCGTTTAAAATTATTTTGGCAGGATTATGGGCCAAATTTGGATTTGTTAAAGTTGTAGTTTTAAATCCTAGCTAGTCACATTTGTTTTAATAAGTTTTAAACATTTAATTATTTATGATGGAGATTTTAAAAAAAAAATTATATGGCCGGCCACCCTAATGACGGGGTGGGGGTTTTGATTTTTTTAGAACTTCCAAATTTATGATGGAGGTTACAAATCTTGGATTAATCTCCTAATTTATGATGAAGGTTACAAAATTTTTAATTTTGGGAAGTAAGTAGTCCCTACTCGACTCCTATAAATACCCCAAACTTTAAGCCATATTTTCCACACCAAAAACTTTGAAGAATCCAAAGTGTCTTACTTCAAGGTTATTTCTTCTCTTCTCAATCTATTGTAGTTTTGTATTCTTTACAAGTTCCAATTTTATTTGGTTTAAGTAAAAGATTTTCATGGTTCTTACTCAAAAATATTATGCTCATGATAGGTTATGTAAGAATTCATGTTTAAATTCATGATTATGTTCATGTGATAAGTTACTTATTAGATTTTTTTTTATATTATTGGTTGGTTAGGAGAACGCTCAAGTATAAGACTAAGTGAAGATACTAGTATACTCTTTGTGCAAGATCAAGGTACGTCATGTAGCTAGATCTTTTGAAATGTGGTTTTATGTGTTAAAGTTGTTTATTGATTTAATGGTTGGATTGATTTAGTAATTTAATTTAAAATGGTTATTGTTTACTTTTGGAAATGAAAAGAGGGAATGAATTTATCAATCATATTATATAATATTTTGTTATCCTTTTTTTGGAAATTTAAATTATTATTACAAGAAACGGTTTGATTGGTTTTTATGAACTTTGAATGTTCAAAAAGTTATTTATGAGAAAAGAAGATTTATTCATGACTTACAAGTCATATTATTAGTATTACTAGTACCGCTTGATTAACGTCAAGAAGGGTTTATGCTTCAAAGTCCACTTGTTGATAATTATTGTTACCCCTTTATATAGACCCGTGATGGGATGACTAGTTTGGGGGGATGTGTACACTTAGGTAAAGGAAGGGGAGTTAAGTAGAGGAATTGTTTTCAAAATTATTTTAATCCAAGTTATTTGGAAAGAGTTTGTTCCTAAAAGTTATCGTTAAATTATTAGTGATGGAGTTTTCAAAATGTAAATTGTTACGAACTAGCAAATGTGTTACTTATCTAGTACATTTCATACTCAGTTTTATACTGATGCGTATTTCCTTTTTCCTATTTGGCTTTGCCCTGTTTACCGTTTGGTAAGCAGTTTTGCAGGTGAACTTTGGATGTGCATCGGGAGCATACTAGGGAGGGAATCTTCACCTAGTATAGGATGTTTTATTTATCTTAAGTTTGAGACAATGTATATTTTTTAATAATAAAGAGTTATTATTATTTTGGTTAAAGTCTTCCGCTGCAAGTTATTTTGTTAACTAGTAGTTAGTTGCCAAAAGCGTGATAGTCACGTGTCGGTAATACTTCTAAATTACTCAAATAATATTTATCTATTATTTATTTTAAATTGAGTAATTTGGTGATGTTACATAGGTCATGTCCTAACATACTAATTGTACTCCTATAAGACTGATCTTGTGTCCTCTAAATCATCGTTCATGTGATAGATATGAAGGTGCACATTATGCATTTTCGAAGTTTCCAAACCATCAAGATGCTCTATCAATGGGCCTGGTAATTAGTTTCATCTCTGATAATTCTTTGCATTTACTCTAGTAATGGTGACTGATGTTCTAACATGATAGTTTTTGTTAGAGTATACTTTAGGTCATCTTGGTTTCCACAATCTTGTCTCCATGTTATAGTTTTTCAACTATAAAATTTTAGGTCATGCTTCATGCTTAATTAATGTCCTTAGTCATTCTCCCGAAAATGGGCTAGTTTCTATAAGATCCATTCTTATAACTCATTAGCAATCTTCATGCGACCCAATTTGTGTAAACAAAGGAGGTCCAAGGATTTAAACTATTCGTTATTAACTCATGATTATGAAAAAGGGTCTTAGCATGCTCATACATTGGTTTTGTTCCCCCAATTCAATGCGTTCTCGGACATGACCTAAACCTATCTGGGTCATGTCTTAAAAGATTGCCAATTGCCCAAACGAAATACTTTCCTATGATGCACTAGTGTTCTTACTCGGGCAGCTTTTAATTGCAAAATAATGGACTAAGAGATTGGCTTAGTATCTGAATAATCATGTCTAAGGACATGTCCTAATCCTTCCCGAGTCTTGCTTAACTCTTGATTTAACCTTTCATATCAGTGTATATTAAATATAAACCGCAGTTTGATTTCAATAAATGGCCTAACATCACAGATGACAACCTTATGAAAGCAATCATATAAATTTAGGTGACGACTTGTTCAATTAAGTACATCACCGAGTATATAATATATTTTTACCCTAAATAACCAAAATTGCATCTTTTATTAGGTCTGGAGGAGTGCGAATGCATTGAAGAATCATAAGTTGGCACCACCGTTCAAGGATATTGAAGACTATCAAATACGATTTCCTAACGTAGAAAGGCAGACTAATATGTACGTTAACTTCACTTTATTATCTCTATGAATTAGCGGACTGCATACTACTTTTTTTCTTTTGCAAACTTTAAGGCATCCTAATGTGTACACTGTACAATAATTTCGATTTATTATCTCGATGAATTAACTTACTGCATACTTCTTTGCTAACTTTGTATCATTTGGTGTCTATTAGACACGACTCCGGAATGTACGTGATTAAGTACGTAGAATGTGCTGATATAACAAGATACCTTCCATATACTATACCGTACGAAAGCTTCCCTCTTTTTGTAAATATTATCCATCAAGATTGTCTTAACTAACTTAATATATTTTATATATTGCTGACTAATAAAGAAATGTGTGCTGAACATTTACGATTATTGGTCAGCCTCATTTCTAGCAAATATAATGACAGTAAGGAATCTTATGATAGATTGTTGTCCTCTAAGTACAAGCCAAGATCAATGGAGGGAGGCTCTAATTACAAGCTGTTACATTTCTAGTCAAGTAGGACCTTTTCTTGATCTGTAGACTAAAGATAACAAACTTTAGCGTATTACACATATCATTCTTTTGGTTTATGCAATTGGGAGAAAGAATTCCGGTCAAAATCTTTGTATAATTAATTCCTACAATTAAGTCATGATTATAAGAGATTAGTGTCATGATGTAAGACAAAGGTCTCCTGGGATCATTTCTTTTAAGAGATTGGTTTAGTACATTTAACTGATAATCATTTTGCCTTCACTGTCATAGATTTTAGGGTAAATTGGCGCGAACAACACTTTTATTTAAATGTATGACAGATGAAGGCAAAATGATTATTAGTTAAATGTACTAAACCAATCTCTTAAAAGAAATGATCCCAGGAGACCTTTGTCTTACATCATGACACTAATCTCTTATAATCATGACTTAATTGTAGGAATTAATTATACAAAGATTTTGACCTGATTGTAAGAAAAGAAGACTGCATGAGATGGCCTGAAATTAGTAACATCAAATAAGGATTAAAAAAGGCTGACAATACAAAATAAGCAAGTTTCCCCTTATTCCTCTCCCATTAATATAAAAAAGGTTGATTATCATACAACATTTGATCCTATTAAGCGAATTAATCGTGTTTCCAATGGCCAATTTTTGGGCTTTCTTAATATTTTAGGTTAGTCATGTCCTAAATGTATTAAAATCTACATTACTAAATAATAAGGGTGCTACGCGTTTGAAAATCAACCTATTTCCTTCATTCATTGGGGTTACTAATTCATATCAAGTTATCAACACAAAAAACATTTGCATACTTTAGAACATTAAAGCTGAAAGCGTTAAATTTCAGAAGCAATAAAAGTAAACGAACTCAAAGTATTAAATTATACGCCAATATTCAATGAAAGTTTCAGAGACATTGAATTCTAAGCATCAAATTCTTGACCAATAATCAACGGATCAAAGACCAAATATGATTATAAAAGGGACAACTTCTCACGATTATGTCATCTCAAAACCAGTTTTCTTCCTTTCCTTTTCAAAAACAATAAATTCCTTTTCAGCAAGAAATCCAAAATATTATTCATGGATCAAAATTATTTGAGGAAATGATAAAGGCTTTGAAAGCGACTTATGAATTTTCAAAGCTTGTTCAGAGTTTGACAATAAAAGCAATAAATCAGTGGCGAAATTATACGAATTAAAGAAAGAAGAAGGAAAAGAAACAATGGCTAAAATCCTGGAGATAGCAAATGTTCCGGTATGGAATAAGTCGGGGAGCGAACCGGTATTTCCTCTGGTTAATGAGCCGGTTTGATGTCCTGCAAGATAGAACACGTAAACTAACCTCGGGGTTGATCCGTAACGCCCTCCGACGCCTAAGTCAATGAAGGGTAAAAACGGGATGTTTCAAGTAGAGTATGTTAGTATATGTGAACGTACCTTATGACTCAGATCATGGGGGGTATTTATAGGAGCCGGCAGTGTCCTTAGCAAGGTAGGACACTGCTCCTATTGGTTGGATACATTTCTATCCTCTTCTGATATTTATCTTTAGGCCCATAGGCCCATTGAGTAAGTACTGGATCAGTCCAGGCCCACTGGACGATGGCCCAGATGATAGATACCGATAAGGTATACAAACGTAACCGGCATGTACCATACACCGATATCTGGCACGCATATGCCCAATTAAAATGGGGCTCTTCTAGCTGACTTGACCATAACGGTTAATGGCGGTCTAATTGAGCCGGTAGGGAACTTGTACAGCCCCTATACAACTAGCCCCCAAGCCGATATGTCCGGGTACAGAATATCCCACCTTAATCGGCATTGAACCGTTATGGATGGTATGAAAATCATGTTTTTATCCTAAAACCGTTAAGAAACATCCGGAAAATGGGTTCGGGCCAACGGAATGCGAATCGTCGCCTCGATTCTCGTGCCGATTTGACAAGAATATCGTAGGCCGCTCACAGTGTTTCGAGCTCAAGGCACACGTGGCGCAATCGAGACGGGAAGACGAAACGTCGCTCGATCCAAGCCATGAAGCTCTCTATAAATAGCGCTATTCTCAGTGCATTTTCACTTTCTCACAACTGCTCTCACTATACTCTTCGAGACCTAGCGTCCTTCCAGTTGCCAGCATCTCGTCGTGCCACTTCGAGCTGTGACCAAACCCTGTTATCGGTTATTTTCGGTGTCAGCTTCCGCTCTCTTTCCTCTTTCCAGGTATTTACCGAACTTTTTCTTACTCAATTTCTGCCTTTAATCATGTCTTCCCATTCTGATTCACAAAATACTTCTGAGAGTCTCCAATCTCCGACCGATAGCGACTTCAACTCGATAGTAAGTCCGCCAACTCTATCATGTCTAGTAACTCACCGATAGAGCAAATCCTCCCCATGAACGTAGGAGTAAATCGGGCCATGATCGTAGTACTTCCGGTAGGACCCTTAAGCCAACACTTGCGTGCTTCTCCTCTTACCGCTATTAGGGCTTTCTGAGAAGCCGTTAGGAGTACCGTATCCGGTCGAGTATGGCACCATGCTGGGAATAGCAGAACGGTCCCCTTTATTATTTCCGTCTATTGCACCTCTGGTCCGACGGAGCCGCTAGTGGAAAGAACATCACCTGCTCCGTCTGACGATGATATGGGAGAGGAGCCCAACCGGGAGGAGGATGTGGTTTCCTCCGTTGCTTCCGAGGATGTGAATAGCATCCCGCGCGACCCGATTTCGACGAGGAGCCTGGCCTCTTTGGAGGCCGACGACGACGACGATCCCCCCGAAGTTATACCGGAGGATGATGACGAGACCCTTGATGACCTTTACATGCCGGCATGTGAGGCCGGTAGTGCTTCCTTTGTTGAAATCGACAAGAGCTGGAGAAGGACGGCGTTAAATAATAACTTTTGCCGTAAAGGAGCGGAGTATTTTGCATTTCTCGTTATGCCGTCCGAGGGCTCCGTGCACAGATCGTCCGCCTGTGCCATGTGGCGGTGTATGCTCATATGTTGGACTTTGGTCTTAGGGTTTCCTCTTGACCCCTTCATCGTCAAAATCTTAAAGGCCCGGAATATATGCTTATCCCAACTTACGCCGTTATCCCGGCGCAACTTAATTTGCTATGCCCGGACAATCCGATATAAGAAATTTCCGGAAACCCTGAACCTCTTCCGGAAGCTTCACTGGATTAAGGAGGATGGGTCTGCCAAGGGCAAGGGGAAAACCAAAAAGAAGAGATCTCAGGCCGAGAAGGAACTCGGCCAAGGTGGATGGATGTCGAAGTACACCAAGCCGAAAAAGCTGACGGTGTATCCTAAGCTGACATCCTTAAAGAACTGGCAACCTCGTTTCTTCTGGGTTCGAGTGCCGGATAGTTTTCCTCTACGCCATTATTGGACCAAACCACGCCCTCGGATGGAGCATGTCCCTGACAGGCGTTTAACGCACCGGGAATTAGAGGCCTTCAATTTCTTTGAGGCTTCCTCGAAGACGGGTCCCAAAGGGGGAAAGCCTGTTCCGGTGCCTCTCATTTGGCTTCCTCATGCCGATTATATTTTAGGCAACGCGCCGCCTTCGCTTAGGCTTTGCCAATCTGAACCCACTGGTAATCAAGTGTGATACCGGTTTTATTGCTCACTTGTGCTATGTTTTTGCACATTTAATCTGTTTTATTGCTCACTTGTGCTATGTTTTTCTGCTTTCAGGCCGCGAGCATTTAATCCGGCAGGCTCTTCATCTCAACCAGAACTACATTTCGATATCCAACATGCCACCGAAGCCTCTCAAGAAGTATACATCTATTCCCCCAAGCATCGGAGGCCGGGGTGGTAAGGTTGGCCGAGGAGTCTGGTCGTGGTGATGACGGGAGGTGGTGGCCATGTGGTGGGAAAGACGCCTGCCTCAACTGGTAAGCAACCTCCAGCTATTCCTCAGAAAAGGAATGCGGAGGTCCAAGCTGATAATGAGCCACGAAAGAGGGCTCCCCTCAAGGAAACATCCAAAGGGACTACCGGTCCCACTATCCCGGTTGGTGGTAAGGAACCCCAGGGGCGCGTGGCGACCGTCGGGACCTCGTCGTTGCGACCGAAGATCTACAAACAGCAAACCCTGCCCAACATGGTTCCGGAGCTCCGGAATTGGGCGATGTGAGCAAGAAGGGGTTCATCGAGCACTCCGATGTAGACATACCGGAAATTCTTCGAAAGCGATGGACCTGTCGCCGGTGCAAGGGATGACGAGCTATACAAACCCAAGCTCAATGTCTTGGACGACGAGTCCTCGCCGCTCGACCGCCCTCCGGAAGGCGGCAACTCGGGCTACCGGCTATCAAGGGCCTTCAATTAAAATTTGACATGCCGGTGGAACAGGTCCACGCCCCGCCGCCGTGCATGCACTTAATTTAGGCGTGGTAAGTTTTCTAGACAAAGTAATATCCCGTGCTTTTTGTCGATGCTTGTGTTTCTCTAACTTTTATATATCTATTTCGCATCGCACATTCTCGGGAAGGAGCTTTGTGTCCTCTACCACTATTACCGGGCCGCCTATGTCTGGTGAGGTGGAGGGCCACAAGACCACCCGGAGACCCCGACCGCCAAGGAGACCGAGCTTTCGGCCCGTCACCGAACGAGATCGGCTGAAAAGGAAGGCCGACCCGGACAAGGCCCGGGATGACTTGAAATCCGCCAACGTCCTTAACAAGACAAACAGTGTTACCCTCAAGAACAAGGACATTGAATTGCAGAAACTGAGGGAGCAGCTTCAAGAGTCAAAGGCCCGGGAGGCTGACGCCATCGGCGAATACCGACGGTCTATTGACTTCGTCACCCGCTTGGCCAACCGGTATAATGGAGGCTGGGCCGCCGCTATGAGGTGCACCCGCCATACTTTTCCGGATCTGGACTGGAGTAAGGTTGAAGAAGCTCATGCTCGCCGGGAATTCGAGACCCCGGTGGAGGGTGAAGAATTGGACTTGGGGGTGACGGAGGCCGATATTGCCAATGCTGATCCTCGCGCTGAATTTGAGGAAGACGAGCCGGGAGCTGCTGACAAACAGGCCGACTTGGGTGTCAAGGATAGTCATGCTGACGATGTTGTTATTCTTGACAAGAGTCCCGACGGTTCGACGCTTGAAACGACCATTGATGGCAAGGCTCCCGCCTCTGAGGCCGTTCAGGGCGCTTAGTCTAGGTCTCCCCTTCCCCTTACATACTTCCCGTTTTGGCCGGCTTGTAGCGGACATGATTATTAGCTCTTTTTATTCCTAGGCTAGACTAGGATGTAATCACTTTTCTTCATACTAATGAAATATATTTTGCAAACACTTGTGTCGGCTATTTCAATTACCTTACTTTTTATATTTTTCCTTTGTTTCCGTCACTCCGGCAGATCCACTATGGTTCATAGACCGACAAATAGTTTTTTCTCACTATTTTATTCCGGCAGATCCACTAGGGTCATTGACTAGTTATGAGGTAGGATATTCTCCTGTCAGCAGTGTACTCCTTGGGTTGGCAGATCCTCGAGGGTCATTGACCATCCCCAAGTTGCCTGCTTGTTTGGTTCTCCAAGGCGGCAGATCCACTAAGGTCATTGACCGCTGGGAACATGCAAACCGTTAACTACTCTTGACGGCAGATCCACGCAGGTCATTGACCGTCAAGGGAGTTATAGACTGTTAATATTAAACAAATAATTTGTACACGCAATAATCGAAATTGATCTTATTAAAAATAGACAATAGTTGGTTCGAACGAACCAACTCTGAAATTGGCAACAATGCCGTGTTATTATAGCTATGAATCTAAGCTAAGCAAACATCAAACGAAATACTTCTTAAGTACGTTGGCATTCCAACTGTTCTTAAGTTGTTTGCGTGACATGTCTTCCAAATCGGTAAGCACCTAGGACTATTTCCTCTTTTACAAGGTATGGTCCCTCCCAGTTCGCCGTCAGCTTGCCTTCTGCGTGAGCTTTACCTGTAGCCGCTGTGCGCCTGAGTACCAGGTCGCCTTTCTCAATTGGCCGACTTCTTACCCTTTTGTTGTAGGCCTTGCTTATCCTGGGCCCTTATATGCCGCCGACCCGAGTTCCCGCCGCAAGTCCGACTTCCGCAAGAGGTCAAGATCCTCCCTGCGGTTGTTGTTCAATTCCGGATCGTAGTTAAGGATCCGCCAATTTGATAGTCCTACTTCGACCGTAGCACCGCCTCGCCCCAAATGCCGCCTGACACGGGGTCTCCCCGTTGCTTCCTTCTCGGTGGTCCCGTTGGACCATAGGACCGCCGGAACCATGTCGGCCCGTGCACCCTTCAGGTCATCTAACTTTTTCTTGAGGGCATTCGAATTTGCTTATTGGCGGCCTTCGGCCCGGCCATTACTCTAGGGATGGCACACTGGATGAATATGCAAACTTGATGTCGTACGGTTTCAAGAAGCTCTTTATCGAGCCGCAATCAAATTGAACGCCATGGTCCATGACTATTCCCATGGGAATTCCAAACCTTGTGATGAGGTTTTGCCAAATTAACTTCCTAACCTGATTGGCCGTTATCTTTGCAGTCGGTTCGGCCTCAATCCACTTTGTGAAGTAGTCTATTCCGACTATCAGGAACTTCCTTCCCCGGATGCTGGCGCGAATGGTCCTATGATATCCATCCCCCACTGAGCAAAAGGGATTGGATTCAGGATCGGCTGCAAGTCGTTTGCCGGCTGATTAATAACCGGTGCGAACCTTTGGCATTTGTCGCATTTTTTTACGTACGCCCGCACATCCATCAACATTGTTGGCCGTAGGAGAAGCCGGCCCTCGTGGCCTTTAGTGCAAGCGTCTTTCGGCCGATATGGTTTCCGCATACCCCTTCGTGTATTTCTTCAATTATTTTTGTGGCCTCATGGGCCGTTACACACCTCAGGAGTGGGAGTGAAAGACCTTTCTTGTATAATTGGTCTTGGAAAATGCAGAACCAAAGAGCCTCTCTCTTCAGCTTTTTTGCCGCCATCTTATCAGTGGGCAAACTTTCAGTCATTTTGTACGCCAGTATATCGTCGTACCATTCTCTGTTCTGAGCGACTTCGTTCACTTCTGCCTTGGCGGTCTCTATGCTTCTTTCCTAAGCAACGTTTCCACCATGACGTTGCGCTGAGATCTATGGTGCTTGAGCTTGCTAGCTTTGATAGCGCATCGGCCGCCATATTCTCCGCGGACTAAACTACCTCAAGCTTAATGAGCCGTTATCGCTTTACCCTCCCGTAAGTACTTCTGCATGACCGGTTCCCTGGCTTCGTAAGTACCTTCGATCTGGCTTGATATGAGCTGGGAATCCGTTGTCATCCGTATTTTCTTTGCTCCGGACGCTATGCATAGACCGATTCCCGCTATTGCCGCTTCGTACTCTGCTTCATTGTTGGACGCTTTAAACCCAAAGCGGACGGCATACTCAAAAGTGTCTCCTTCAGGAGTCGTCATGACCACCCCGGCGCCTGCCCCTGTTTGGGCCGCTGAGCCATCTACCGAAATTTGCCAGGTGCCGACTTGTCCCTCTACTTCATTGTATGTCGTCTCAACTATGAAGTCGGCCGAGCTCGGCCTTGATGGTCGTTCGCGACCGATATTCAATGTCAAACTCGGACAGTTCTATTGCCCACTTTAGCAACCTGCCGGTTGTATCTAGCTTATGGAGCGCCGTTTCTAGTGGCTGATTTGTGAGCACCCGTTTGGTGTGTGAGTCGAAGTAAGGTCGGAGTTTTCTTGCCGCTATCGCACGGCATATGCCATATTTTCTACCAACTCGTACCTGCTTCGCCCTCGCCAAGACGTGGCTCACAAAGTATATAGGATGTTCGCTGCTTGTCTTTTTTCCACTAGTAGTACTTGCTCCTACCGTTTTAGCCGACACCGAGACGTATAACCTGCAGCCTTATCCCCCATCTCGGGTCTGGTAATGGCTCGAGAGCCGTTTGAAATGTTCTTTAACGGCCTCAAAGGCCCCGTTTCGTTCGTCCCCCCACTCGAACTTCTTGTTGCCTCTTAGAACTTTGAAGAAAGGCAACGCTTTCTCAGCCGACTTGGAGACAAACCTCGTTAATGCCGCCATCTTGCCGGTCAGTTTCTGGATGTCGCGGATACTCTTGGGCTCCGGCAAGTCACTTATCGCCTTGATCTTATTAGGATTGGCATCTATCCCCCTTTCACTGACCATAAAGCCGAGGAATTTTCCAGACCTTACTCCAAATACGCACTTCTTAGGATTAAGTTTCATCCGGTACTTTCGCAGAGTCGCAAAAGTTTCCTCGAGGTCCGTGATATGGGCCTCCTCGGTCAAGCTTTTGACAATGCTATCGTCGACGTAGACTTCGACATTCCGGCCTTTCTGATGCGCGAATATTTTGTCCACAGCTTCTGGTAAGTAGCTCTTGCATTCTTTAGGCCGAACGGCATGGCCTTGTATGCATATACCCCGGCTTCCGTTATGAATGCCGCCTTGCTCCTATCCGCCTCTAGGAGGCTGATCTGATGGTACCCAGAGAAGGCGTCCATAAAGCTTAGCAGCGCATGGCCGCTAGTAGAGTCAACCAGTTGGTCGATCCTAGGCAACGGGTAGCAGTCTTTTGGCCAGGCTTTGTTGAGGTCGGTAAAATCCACACACATCCACCAGGACCCATTGGCTTTTTTAACCATCACCACGTTCGCCAGCCATTCCGGATAGTCACATGGTTCAATGAAGTCGGCCGCTAGCAACTTATCGACCTCCTCTTTGATGGCCGCGTTTTTCTCGGCTGAGAAGTTGCGCTTCTTCTGCTTTACCGGCCTTACATCTTCGCTGCCATTCAGTCGGTGTACCATGAACGCGGGGTCAATCCCCGGCATTTCGTCCACAGAGAATGCGAAGACGTCAGCATTGCTTCGCAGCAAACTGATTAGGTTGACTTTGACATTATTGGCCAAATCGGCTCTAATTTTAACTGTCCTTTCTGGCCTCTCTAGTTCTAGACTGACCTCCTCGGTCTCTCCCTCTGGCCTAGGTCTCAGCAAATCTGTCGGCCTTCCCTCGAAGTTCTCCATTGATAAATCTTTGTTTGCTTTGTTCTCGACCCTTCGCCTCTTTCTTTCTGATGGTGGAGATTCTGCCGGCCGCTTATGATTAGAATTCTTAAGAGCCGTCAGATAGCAGGATCTGGCCGATTCTTGGCTACCCTTCAGCCTCTCCGGCTTTCCACTATTTGACGCATAGACCATCGTCAGGTGATAAGTTGACACTACCGCCTGAGCGTCGCGGATCAGCGGTCTTCCAATAATGGCATTGTAGGCTGCCGGTACATCAACTACCAGGAACTCAACCAGGAGATCTCGAGAATGAGATCCTTCCCCCAGCTTAACCAGCAGCTTAATAGTACCCTCCGGGACGACCGATGCGCCGGTAAAACCGATTATCGGGTATGAGACCGGCTTGAGACAAGATTTCCCTAATCCCATCTTCTCGAATGTAGGCATGAAGAGAATATTAGCAGAGCTGCCGCCATCCACCAGAATACGATGGACCATTGCTGTGGAAATCTACAGGGATATTACCAGTGGATCATCGTGAGGGTAGATAATTCCTTTGGCCTCCTCCGCTGTGAATGAGACGGATGGCATGAGCGGCGGCGCTGGCCACTTGCCGGTGTTGTGATAATTCACTTGGTGCCTTACTTCCTTAAGACTAGATTTGGCACCGTGGATACTTCCGCCGTGGACTGGTCCTCCTGAGATGACATATATCTCGGTGATCCTTTCCTTGACAGGCTTCTTATGGTCGTCATCCCGTCTTGGCGACCTATCTCTTGGTGACCGCTCCTGTTCCCGGTCTTTTCGGACCTGATATTGCTTGAAGTATCCTCTTCTTATCAGGTCCTCAATCCCGTCCCTTAGGTCTTTGCAGTCTTCAGTGACGTGACCATGATCCTTGTGGAAATCGCACCACTTTGGCTTGTCACGACCTTTGAAGTACATTTTTCGGGGACGTTGCCATTTATCGTTTGTTTTGTGGAGTTCGTAGATGTCGGCCCTAGACATGGTTAGAGGAGTATAATCATGATACCTGTCTGGCCTTCCTTCTTGGCCTTTTTTGACTGAGTTGCTTTCCTCCCCTCGTCTCTCCGAGTTGTCGGACTTCTTACCCTTCCGATATTTGTCCTTTTCTTTCTCCTTTTTCTTCTCTTTTTCTTTACCATCTCCTTCAGATCGTTTTGAGGTGGCCGCCTTATCAAACTCCTCTCCCTTGATGAACTCATTTGATTTCCTGAGGACGTCAGTGAGATTGGTCAGCTTTTTGCGGCCAAGGTAGCTTCTGAAGGCGGTGCCCTCTTTCAGACCAGTCATAAGTGCCAGGACTGCCACCTCTTGCTGCAGGCTGGGAATGGTGACGGCCTCAAAATTAAAGCGGCCGATATAATCTCGCAGGCTTTCGTTCTCGCCCTGCTTGATAGACATCAGCTCACCGGTCGTTCGCTCCCTTCGCTTATTGATGACAAAGTGAGTTACAAACATGGAGGTGAGCTGCCGGAAATCAGCTATGGTTGCCAGAGGGATACTCTTAAACCAAGTTTGTGCCAGGCCGGCCAGAGTTACGGGGAACACTTTACACCACACCGAATCAGTGTCGGTATACAGCACCATGTGTCCCTCATACGCGGAGATGTGATCCTCCGGATCCGTCCTACCATCATACTTGCATGTCGGCATCTTAATTTTCTCCATGGGCTCATGGAGTATAGAAGTTGAAAAAGGAGAATTTCGGAGAGATACCGGTGCTTTTCGACGGGCGAACTCAGTGTCTCTCCTTGAGGGCTGGGATGAGTGCTGGACTTCAGTGTCCTGCTGCTCATCCTCGTACCCCTCCCCCACCGGCTCGGTGGGAGTTTTGGAGTGCTCAGCATGCCCCGGGTCTTGCCGGCTTGGTTCACCATGCCGGCCACTTATGAGAGACCACATCTTCCTGACAGGGCTATGCGGCCGTGCCGGAGGACGCTTGCTGGTGTGGCCCGAGGGTGGTGCCTAGCTCGCCATGGCCTGGAAGACCTCGGCGGCGCTTCTAAGCTGCTCAGGACTGAACACGCGTTGCAGTGCCTCGAATATGTTGTGTGGTGGGGCCTCGGTAGTCCCTTTGTCACCCGCGGCGGCAGGTTTGGAGGATCCCACCACCGGTTGCTGGGTCTTGAACCCAGTAGGTGCATCACCCACATCAATATTGTTCTCATCGGTTTCTGGCATCCCGAAATTTTGCTTTGGATCCATAAGGCAAATGGACTGGATCAATCGCGGCTTGAGACCAAAGTATAGTTCTCCCCTCCTTCCAGCGCCAATTGTTCCGGTATGGAATAAGTCGTAGGGAGTGAACCGGTATTTCCTCTGGTTAATGAGCCGGTTTGATGTCCTGCAAGATAGAACACGTAAACTAACCTCGGGGGTTGATCCGAGGAACGCCCCTCCGATGCCTAAGTCAGTGAAGGGTAAAAACGGGATGTCTCAAGTAGAGTATGTTAGTATATGTGAACGTACCTTATGACTCAGATCATGGGGGGTATTTATAGGAGCCGGCAGTGTCCTTAGGCCCATAGGCGCCTTGAGTAAGTACTGGATCAGTCCAGGCCCACTTGACGATGGCCCAGATGATAGATACCGATAAGGTATACAAACGTAACCGGCATGTACCATACGCCGATATCTGGCACGCATATGCCCAATTAAAATGGGGCTCTTCTAGCTGACTTGACCATAACGGTTAATGGCGGTCTAATTGAGCCGGTAGGGAACTTGTACAGCCCCCATACAGCAAATATGTATATTCATTGAACAATGGCCTTCAGTTAGCAAGGCAAACCGCTGAGAAGTGGGAGGCCAAATAAAACCCAAAATTGATTCCTCATTATTATTTATTTTATTTTGATGTAATTTCTACTTTTTACTGTAGTATTTCGAGGAGCTTATCCTTATTATGTATTCTTCCTTTATCATTATCGATAAATATTACAACTTTATTCTCAATTATTCATCAATATTCATGTTTTTAGTGTGGAAGAAATTATTGGGACAAATGATAAGTCGTCGTGACATAAAATATTGACCATGCCGAAAATAAATGGCATGACCAATGTTTTATGTCATGACCCTTATTGTTTTAGGACCTTCTAAAAATTTAATTTTTCAAGAAATTGATTAAGTCATAATTATCAGACAATGGTATCTTGGGATCATTTGTTGTAAGAGATTGATTTAGTCTCCCAACAATCATGTCTTAGGACATGTCCCAAGTCAGCCTGAGTCATCTCCTGACCTAGGAGGCACAAGCGGTGTTTCGCGGACATTAATTTTTCAAAAGGTAGCTTTTTGAAATTTACTCTTTATTAGGTGATGTCATAAAAAAAAAGAGGACACGTCCTAAACAAAATTAAAACCCCGCCCCTAATCTTTAAGAAGAGATAATAAATATTTCAAAGGCTCCCATTGGTAAGTTTAGGCCATTTATTAAAATCAAACCGCATTTTATATCTTAGAATCACTAATATGAAAAATTAAATCTTTATTTCGTATCCACAAAGCATTTTTCAGAATATTTTAGGAGATGACCCAGGAAGGCTTTGTACATGTCTAGAGATATTGTTTTTTTAGCTACCTTGAACTGATATGAAAAATTAAACATTTATTTAGTATCACAAATGTTTGTTAGTTATGTTATACTTCCTCCGTTCCAAAATAAGTGAAACACTTGTCTCAAAAAGCTCTCACATAAATGAGATAAGTGTTTCACTTATTTTGGAACGGAGGAAGTATAATTAAACTAAACTTGGTACCCAGTGAGAAGTACAATATAATATATGGAGTATTATGTAAGGGTAATACATTTTTGGCATCAAGATCTGTTGAGATACTTATGGTAGAAATTTTGGTCCTTCATACAGGTATATTAGGACGTACATGACCTAAACCTATTTGAGCCATGTCCTAAAAAATTAAAATAAGGTCTCACTTTTATGCAAAATAAGGTCCAAGGGAATAATAATCCATACCAATTTTAGTCATGATTATAAGACGGGGGTCTCTTGGGATGGAATTGACCCTTAGAAATTATACCTTTGTTGCTTGGATCTTGTATAACAGTATGCAGGAGGAGCAATCTTGAAGCTTGAAAGAGGTTTTGAATGTGTTTGAGTGTTTGAATAAGTTTAGTTGTGTGAATGAGAATTGAAGTCGTAGGAAATCCACGTGAAAAAGTCCATAAAAGTGTTCGAACAAACTCAGTTATTTATAGGCAAAGGAATCCGAAAAACAAGTGAAGAGATAAAATAAAATCGTGCGGGTCTAACGCACAGCTTGTGCACTTGGCGCACAGCTCGTGCGCTTGGCACACAGCTCATGCGCTAGGTGAACAAACTTTGCGCTAGGTGCACGGCTTGTGCATTTGGCGCACTGGCTTTGCATTTTTTAAAACTTGTTGCGGCACACATGCTGTGCGGGAGCAATATGTTGCGTTAAACGCAACTTAGATCTGGCCGGTTTTTGCTCGTTTTAAGATTTTTTTTATTCTTGATGAGTTCTATCCTTTGAAATCCGAGATCAGCTATCCTTAGGAACAAAAATCTGACTTTCGAAATATCTTTTAAAATTAATTATCGAGAATAATTAATATAATAAAAATACAATTAATTATCAGGAATAATTAATTGGGCCTTTAAAATTGGGCTTGGATTTAATAAATAGACTTTATATTTTCAAAAGACTTATGGGCTTAGCTTGTTCGATTGCTCTTCCTTTGGACCGGACCAATTAGGACGATGGTATGTTTCATCATTGGGTATTAAATGGCGAGACATGATTTTGTGTCTACATTTTAGTTTCCGTATAATCGTGTCTTAGGTCATGTCCTAAGCCTAAAATGTTTGGTCATGTTCTAAATATCGACCAATGCAATGGCTATTCATTCCTAGGAGACACCCATGGTGATTCTATGACATTATTTCATTCAAAGTAGTTGTTAGAGGATTTCATGCAACCAAATATGGGCGTGATACGAAGCATGCTGGGAGGGGGGGTTGGTTGATCAACTGTCTTAATAGTTCTCTCCCAAATTGGTCAAGCAACAATACAAATCATTCCCAGAATACACTAATTAACGTCAACCTTCGTACCTTATCTCATGCGAGCCACTATGTTACTAGGTTTTCATCCATATTAAGTCACAAGGTGGTGTTAATAGTTATGTTTTAGCTATTTATCTCCCAAGTTGTCCCATACTGAGCCATAATGTTTATGAATAGCTCATAATTAAATTATAGTCCTACCACTGTTGTAATATTTTGTTAATATTGGCTCCAATTATATTTAGTAAGTCATGCTTATAATATTATTGGTATGAGCGAATGATATGTTCTCATGCAAATTAGCTCATGTCCGTAAAGTAACCTATATGGTAATGGTGTGAGAGATTGGTTTGTTCATGTGTTAGGATGATTATGCAATGACTACAACAAAATTGCATCATATTTGTAGGACATGGGTCTCTCAGGATCATTTGGTATGATATATTGGTTTAGTTTCAGTATAATCGTGTCTTAGATCATGTCCTAAGTATAAAATGTCGGGTCATCACATATAAATCGACCTAAGTCTAAAATGTTGGGTCTTGTCCTAAAATTTGACCAAGTGCTAAGAGTGGGTCATCACCTAAAATGTTAGGCATGAGATGAAGTTGTCCTGAACTGTCTTATTTTTATGGCAGAGAAATCTATTATATCTGAGATAAATTAGTTTGTCATCGACACATATTATCTAACCATAAACGTCGATAACATATCTCAGGCTACAATCTATAAAATATTTCGTCAATTCCAATGTTTTAATATCTCAATTGACCAAACCCTAGAGTTTTCCATTATTACCTATTCTCCTTTCCCAAAAAATCTGGTGCACCGTTCGTCCAGTCCAATGACAGATGGAGGTCAGCGTTGCCCGCGCAAGGGTTTCATTGCGGCATATGAGGATATGGGAAGGGACGTAGAGTAGGGGTCAGGGGAAAGGAAAAAGGAGATAGAAAAATCAACTTAAACCCCCAAAAACACAATCGACGACCTATCATCAGTCAACGTCGTCGGCTCAAAGGTAAATGAATCCTTCCATGGAAATAAGGGATGGGAAGAAAATGGAGAAGGAACACTTGAGAAAGAGGAACCAGATGAAGTTGAAGGAAGAGGAGAGAGAACCCCCCCAAAAGTGTTATAAAAATTTCCTAAAAATTAAATTTTCGGAGTTAGTTAATTATTTTTGGGAATTTTTTTTGTTATATTATTTTTGGTATTTTTGGGATTTTGAGAAATTAATTTAAGGTATTTTCATAAATGTTTGAGGAAAATAAATTAAAAGTGGGAAATTTTAAATATGACTCACATGCATCTAAGCCCCAAATTTTTGATGATCATAGTTTTACTATGATCAGCTTAGAATTTTCCAATAAGCATATGAGTAAGCAATGTAAGATGATGTATATTTATACCCTTATTCCCTACTAGCAGTGGCGGATCCAAGATTTTTATATGAGGTGGGCGAACTTATAATGTATAAAAAAATTGATGTCTGTTTGATAAAAATACTACTTCGATCCCTCGTCCCAAGGTAGATGTGATTGGAGATAGTGTCATATATTCTACTCATACCGTCGCATTTACTTACTATATTTTAATATGCACAAGAATTTCAGAGAGTAGGTTGAGATCATAACTCTACGTGAAAATGACAAATATTTAAGAGTTACATAAGGAGAAGAAGAAAAAGGGAGAATATTGATGAATGTTTGTGTGGCTCATAGCTATCAAATAAGGAAATGTTGTAACACCATGGATTTCCCTCCTAATTTTTCGCGCTTATTATCCCTTAATTGATCTCTGTTCACTAAAAATTGAGTACTTTATTCTAAAAATAGTTATATCGTATGAAGTATTCTTTTTTACTTGATAAAATTATATTTATTTAGAATATGTTATTGTTATATTTATTTGGGGAAAATATTATTTTTATGGTAGTTAAAATATGCGTTACGTTACGTTTATTTTTTTTTATCGATTGGTAGCGCATTTGGACCGATTTCGTAACAAAAGTGGTATGACCACCTTTGATTTGTGTTGGCCGAAGAACCTGTTGGTGTTGGAGTCAAAGATCATTTTTCTTTTAGATTTTGACATCCATGTAACACCCAAATTGAATCTCCCATAATTGCCCATTAATTCATTCTTTGTAACCCCCATTTCCCTCATTATTAGCCACCTTTTTGGGATGCATTTTTTCCCTCCAAAAATGCTGCTCTTTACTCTCTTGTTGCCGTGTCATTTGAGGAAATGAAGGCTAAAGTTTCCATCTTCTTCTTCATAAAAAAAATTCATCCATCATTAGTTTATACTCCACACTAAAAATTCCATTTTTCTTTACTAAAAAGTCTCTAGTTACTAAGTGTTTTGTTCGTGGCTAGGAGGTGGTCATTTGGAGGACGAACCCACGCACGAGGATCGGACGTAGACGACTTTGCTTCACTCCTCCAGTTGGCCCAGGTAACTAACGGCGATCCGAGTACAATTAGAGTTAGTTTAGGATGTATGTAGTTTTTAATACTTAATTTCGGTTAGTATTGTTTTTTTTAGTAATTTGGGAAGGAATAATTTTCATGTTATATATTGTTTTCATGAGCTTTACTATGAATTATATGATTATGTGATTATGTTGGGTTTTGTAGTTTGATAAATATAAGTTATCTACAACCGTGAATATTAGTTATAGATGTTATAGTGTATAGGTAATTCTTGTTCCTTGGATTCTTCTATGGTGTGCGATTATTGTCTTCAGGCTTCTGTCTTTTTTTCTTTGTTGTTCTTCTTTATTTCGCTGGTTTGGGAGATGTAATGGCGTGTTTTTTTTATTCTTGCCTCTTGTCTTATGCATGTGTAATACATACCAAGTATTACAGTGGCTTTGCATGATG
The DNA here is from genome assembly GCA_947648045.1 of Beta corolliflora. NCBI lineage: Eukaryota > Viridiplantae > Streptophyta > Magnoliopsida > Caryophyllales > Amaranthaceae > Beta > Beta corolliflora. The sequence continues at coordinate 132,897 of CANSZD010003124.1, read as the reverse complement.
TTCAGTTGTATAGTTAATGATAGAGTATGTACATTCGTTCTTTTAAATTGGTTATATTAGGCTTATGTCTTTCATGTTAGTTCAGCCATATAATATATAACTATAGTCAATGCTATTCTTATCTATAGCTATAACAAGAGATTGTAATCTGCCATAACAAAAGTTTGTAATCTGCCATAACAAAAGTTTGCAATATTGTATAATCACTTTGATCACCGAATACAACCAGAGAATTATTTTTATTAGTTTAACTATAAAATTTGTTTTATAAAAAAAGTTTTGGTGTGCATGAGGTGGTTTTATGGTTTGTAGGTTTTGTCAGCTATTCGGTTTGATAACTTGCAGAGGTTTTGTTGTAATTAGGGGTGTTAACGAGCCGAACCGAGACCAAACATGTCCAAGCTCAGCTCGACTCGAGAATGGCTTGAGGTTGAGCTCGGCTCGAGACTCGAATTTAAGCTCGGGCTCTAGCTCCAAGATTTAGGCTCGGGCTCGAGTTCGAAAAGATCAAAGCCAAGCTTGCATGAGTTGCATGTTGTACTTACTGCCATGTGATGTATAATATACACAACACTTTCATTCTTTTAGCTGTGTTAGCTTTAATTACATCAGTTTCATTCTTCTACTAGAACTAGTTTTTTCCAAAATAGTAATGAAAGTGATGTAATTATAGTAGAAGAATTAATTTTATACTAGTTCAAGTTTTTGGGCTATGCATATTTAATGACTGTCCAACATTATAAAATAAGACAAATTAAACAATAAGTATAGTTATTAACTTAAAGGGTAATAAGATTATATAGGGAAAACAAGGTTGGTTTTTACTTTTTCTATTGATGTGGGACATTACTTTTCTTTTACATAAAGACTATCTAAAATATTTTCGAGCTTGTTCACGAACTCTCGAGTCGAACTTAAGGAGGCTCGGGCTCGGCTTGTTATGGCCTCGAGCCGATCTCGAACTCGAGTCGAACCCCTCGAGCCGAGCTTTGACCGAGCCGAGCTCGAATAGTTTGCGAGCCACCCCGGCTCATTAACACTCCTAGTTGTAATGCATCGTGACTTTTCCTCTCCTTGTTATAAGTTATATATTGTATTTATGATTCAATTTGCATAATTTTGTTTTGTGAATCGAAGCGGATTTGATAAGTTATTTCTATGACCATGCTCTCATGTGTTGTTAGTTATATATGAGTGTTTTAATTATTTTATGATGGTTTGGTTGTTTGTATTATATTGGGAGTATAATAATGTTGTAGTTTTATAAATCAATATCTAAGTTGTCGACGTTACAGTACTCGAGGGATTCATACTGTCTTTAGTACCGTTTCGCCAAGAGTTATGTACCGGGGGTATTATAACTAACATTGTAATTAACCTTGTACCCAAACTTAGACAATGAGGGTGTAGTAGTTGGGGTATTTGATTATATTGTGTTGGTGTATAATTATGTTTTATGGAAGGTTTATTATTTTTAGTTGGGAGAAATGACTTTTGTTAGTATTATTATTACTATTACTTTGAGAAGAATAAATATCGTTGAAATGAGACTTGTGGATTGCGATCCTAGTTTCCGCTGATTTTAGGTGTAAGACCTAAAGGGCAACCTTATTATTTTTATTTGAGGATTAATTGATGAATATATAATATTTTTTTATTAGTAGAACAATTTTTTTTATTGAGATTAAGATATCCGGTGGGATATATGTAGTCCTCGGTGAAGAACATGCCAACCACCTAGGTTGCGATTTAGAGGTATTACCTGGGTTAATTATTGTCGTCCGAGAGGTTGGGAAGTACTGAGTTGGGTACTATCCTGCATCGGGAGTTTGGCCATTCTTAGACACAGACAGTAGGGAACGTAAGCCCATAGGCTGTCTAGAGATTTCGATCTGACAAACCTTAGGAAGTGGGTTGCGATTCACTTGCGTTCTGCTCTTTCTCAAAAACCTATTATATTATTTTGTTTAATTATTTTGGAGGCTTATGCTATAGATCTCGTATGCTTATCTTAAGTTCATTATTGTTGATTTACTTTATTTAAGCATCTTAAACTGTTAGTTGTTGTTTGGCTGTTATTTGGTTCAGTTTGATATTTTATGTTGATTAAGCCTTATTTATTAATGCTTGATAACTCCTATGTGGATCCTAATTGAGCTGGGAGAGCTGTTAGTTACTCCCCACTGATTATGGATGTTTGTTGATATATTTTGCCGGGTTAATATGTAGCCGTCCGGTTTTATGTCATGGGTTGTGAGAGATACCGATGAGCTTAGTTAGGAGGATTACTTATTTCTTTTCTTTATTTATGTGATTTTGAGATCATGTTATCTCGTTATAAATACTTTTGGATTAATGTTCTTTGGGATTTATTTTGATGTTGTTTTAGATTTTATTTGAACTTTAGAGTGACACTGTCCGTCTTGACGATATTTCCGCTATCGTCTACTACTTAATAAATCTTTCTATTTTGTTTATTCATTGCTTGTGAATGGACGGAGTATTACAAATGTAGCAAGTAAAAAGAAAGATATTCATTTATGAGAAATGTTAGCAAGAAAAAGAAGCCACCCATGAAAATATAGCAAGTTAAAAAAAGAAAGATTGAGTAATTGAATAAGTAGTTTTATGAAAAAATAGTTGGGTATATTTATTTAATTTTCTTTTGGGAACCCCTTGCTAAGAAGAATCACCCAACTAGACTAGCACCTCTCGCAGGTCGGCCAGCCCAGGTACACAGGTCAATGTTTGAGAGTAGGGGGGATATAAGGGAATCCCTACTTCTAAACACAAGTAGGTAGGAGGTATATTTATTTAAATGAGAGAGTGTATATGACCTTAATTCTTTAGTAGTGGGAAGAAGATGTATTAAAATAATCGAAAGATGATGGTGAAAAATTTATCACAAGCAACATATTAAGGCCCCGTTCTTTTGGACTGAACTGGGTTGAACTGAAATAATAATAATAAAAAATAATAATAATAAAAATAATAATAATAATAATAATCATACTAATAATAATTATTATTAATAATAATAATTAATAATAATAATAATAATTGATATTAATATAAATAATTATAATAATTAATAATAATAATAATCATTAATATTAATATTAATAATTATAATAATAATAATTTTTAAATGATAATATAATAATAATAATAATTAATAATAATAATAACTTATGATAATAATAATGATAACTGATAACAATAATAATAATAATAATAAATAATATGATATTAATAATTCATAATAATAATAATAATTAATATAATAATAATAATAATTAATAATAATAAATAATAATAGTAATTAATAATAATAATAATAATATAATAATAATAATAATAATAATAATAATAATAATAATAATAATAATAATAATAATAATAAAAAATAATAGTAATAATAATAATAATAATAATAATTATTATTGTAGCCTAAATAAATCAACGGCTCTCTTGGAGACACGTGGATCCATCAGGAACAAACACGTGTCCCATCAAAGGAAGTAAAAAAGAGTGGTTTAACCATTGTGTCTTACTGAGAAAGGAGTAAAAGCCCATCTTTTGGCCTAAGGGATATTCCAGGCCAAAATCCCTAAATTGGCTGCAGGTGATTGGTTGATGATCCACCCCCAATCATAGCCTGCCACGTGTCATGATTGGATTGCCTAGCCAATCAGGTGCCCCTATTCTAGGGTAACCTAAAAAACTAACAATCATATCTCAAACACTATAAATACTCCCCTGAAATCAGGAGAAAGGTAATTCATTAAATAGTGTGCCCTTACTCTAGAGAAATTCTCTCTCACTTTCTCTCTCTATCTCTACTTTTCTTTCTCACTCCTGATACCTGACTTAAGTTTCAGAGGGGGAACCACCACCCAAACCTCCAGGGTGGGTCCCTTTTTGCAGGTTTGGGAACGGAGCTCAGGATCGAGTTTACCTGATTTGGACATGGTTGCACAAGTCTCCAAAGAAGAACATCTAGAGGGAAAATAGTTTACTTGCCAGCCAAGGAGACTAAACATTTGGCGCCGTCTGTGGGGAGACGCAACGATGACTGATTGTCACTCGTCCAATGTGGCAAGGAATCGAAGTTTTCAAGTTTGAGTTGAAGATACCGTAGACGATGAGAGACCACCTCGAGGGAGGGATATACCTCCGTCCATCATCAATGTCCCTGGTCAGAGCCGTGAGCCTGTTATTCAGGAAAACCTTGAACGTCCAATGACTGCTGCTCATCTGGAAAACGTCCTGAATGATTTTCAGACTAAGATGGCAGCAGTCGTCCAGGAACAGATCAAGAACAACATGCTGTTTTTCCAAGTCAATCCAGATCCAGTTACTAACATTCTAGCTCCTCTAAGAGGGCGTTCCCAGGAAAATCGTCCAGGTCCAAGCCGACCTACTTGTCAGGAACCCTCTAGGAGGACAGCCAGAGAAAAGCAGCCAAAAGACAGTGAGCAGCGGAGGAAGATGGACTGGAACCTGGTGGTTAGGACCCAGGAAGATGCTCGTCCAAATGGACATCGAATGGAAACAGATGCCAGTGAGTACTTAGAGGCAAAGAAAGCAGCTGCATTACAACGGTCGGTTATCGGGTCTACACCGTATTTGAGAGATCCTCCTTTCGAGGTTACTATCCGTAATAGAAGGAAGAAGTCCCGGGCCCTTCTCTTGTTCGTCCAAGACACGAGAAAATTGTACTACAACCAATGGTTTATAGGCGTCCAGCCCCTGCAAACACCTCATCTAATCCTGTGTTGAAAGAGTTTCGTAAGGAGATCATACCCATTGAGGGACAGCTGGGAGCCCTCCGGATCAACTGGCCAACCCCTTTCTCGGCCAGGATCATGGAGGCGCCCCCCTTCCCAAAGGTTAAACTCCTTACAATAGAGCCGTTTGACGGAACAACTGACCCAAACGATCACTTATCCGCCTATAAGCATCAGATGTACGTCCAAGCAGTAGATGATGCTACCTGGTGCAAAAATTTTCCGGCCACTCTGAAAGGTGTAGCTCAGAAGTGGTTTAAGAATCTCCCTCCCAATTCAGTCAACAATTTCACTGAACTCAGTTACTTGTTTACTAGTCACTTTGTTGCCAATCGGCAAGAGCAGAAAACAAGCATGCACTTGGGCAAGGTCGTCCAAGGACCAAAAGAAGCCCTTAGAAGTTTTGTTAAGAGATTCAATCTAGAAGCATTGCAGATCTAGGATCTTAATGCTGGTGTGACCTTTGACTAGGCCTGACAAAAGTTGACCCAACCTGATAACCAAACCCGAACTGAAAATAGCAGGTTAGGGTTGAGAATTTCAACCCGATTAGTTAAATGGGTTGACACGAACCCGACCTGAAAGATAAATGGGTTAGGTTAAGGTCGAAATTTCCAACCTGAAAATAACCCACCTGACCTGATTTTTTAAATGGGTCAGATTCAGGTCGGGTCAACCCGACTAACATGAAAATAACCAGTATATAATAAATTATTAAAACCATTAAAAACGAATGGGGAAATTTAACCACTTTTTTTAATGGAAGATGCTTGAATTTGGGCCTAACATAACCGGCCTAAATCTACTCCTCCTATCTTTTGCAAATAATTTAACCTAACATCAAACCCCTAATTCTTCATTTCTTCTCATCTCTGCAGTCATTCACTCTCTCAATATTTCTCTCTCCTCTGCGTTCCTCTTCTTCTCAGTCACTCCTTCAGTCCTTCGCTTCTTCTCAGTTCTGTCTCTCTCCTCTTCGGCCCTCTTCTTCTCAGTCACTCCTTCTTCGCTGTTCTTCAGATTACTTCAACAACTTATTGCACTTCGGACTGCTCTTCGAATTATTTCTACAACTTGTTTTCATGCGTCAATCGACATAGCAAATCTCCCCTTTGTTTCATTGCCGTTTAATGAAAGTTTGAATTGCTTTGTTTTAGTGTTCTTGTTTGTTCATTCTTTAATGCTACTTTTTTACTTTCTTTTGATTTCATGTATCAATTTTCTGTATTTTGCAAGAAGCAGTAATTTCTATGTTGAATGTTCTGTAATTTTTTAACATATGCTTTTGTTTTATATTTTGTATTTTTTTTTCTGTAATTTCTATGCATGCTGGTATTAATATTCCCATATTTTTTTTTCAAGTTATGCTTTTATTTTTTTCAAGTTATTCCTTTAATTTTTTTCAAGTGATACTTGTTCATCTTTTGTATGATATATTAAAAAAGCAACAACATTCTTGTTTGATTTTTCTAAAGAGTATGTTAAAAGAGCTCAAAATCAGGTTATATGGGTTATATGGGTTGGGTTAACCTGAAAAAACAGGTCAAACAAGTTCAGGTTAACCCGTTAAAAAGAAGGTGAAAAAATCAGGTCAGGTTAGGGTCGACCCGATTAGTTGCAGATCAGGTTAGGGTTCATGTTTTTGACCCGATTATATAAACAGGTCAGGTTCAGGTCAGGAGGTAGTCAACCCGATTATAGGTGACCCGAACATGAACCTAACCCAACATGACCTGATTGCCAGGCCTACCTTTGACGCCTTCATCAGGGGGTTAAGGCCAGGAAGTTTTAAGTTTAATCTTATAAAAAAGAAAATCACCACTCTTGCAGAAGCACTAAAAGAAGCCGAAGCGTTTATACACGCCACTGAAGTGTGTGCTGAGGCAAAGCACCCTGAGTCCAAGACGACTGAAGAGGTAGCTCAATCAAAGAAGAGCAACCCTAAAAAGGCCGAGACTTGGGCTATAACCTCCATAACCACTTCGTCTAGGAGAGGCAAGAGGAAAGAATCTGAATCTTCAGCTGATCCTATTGAATTTAGCAAGGATCAATACTCCATTATTATGGAGACAAAGGATCAATATAAGCTAAAGGCTCCGGCTGAAATGAAGACTCCTTACAGGAATAGGGACAAGAGCAAGTACTGCCATTTTCACAAGGACTGTGGTCATGAGACCAATGAATGTAAACACCTTAAGAGGGCTTTAGATGATTTAGCTCGAAAAGGAAAGATAGAGCAAGTACTGCCATTTTCACAAGGACTGTGGTCATGAGACCAATGAATGTAAACACCTTAAGAGGGCTTTAGATGATTTAGCTCGAAAAGGAAAGATGAACTCATACCCCAAGGGGGAAAGAAGTTTCAGAAGAGAGATGATCATCAGAGCACTGACGAAGATGTTGTTCTTGTCATCTCAAGAGGATTTGCTGCTGGAGGACCAACTAATTGGTGGCACAAAAACTATCTCAGGGAGCTCGGCCAAATTTTGTTGACTGACCAGACAAAGGTCGAGCCCTTCCCAAAAGTAGTAGTTAGTGAACAAGATCGGGGGAAGCTGAGAACCCCCCATGATGACCCCTTGGTTGTGGAGATGAAGATAGCAAACCTTAGAGTATGAAGGATTCTAATTGACACCGGAAGCTCGACTAACATCATTAGTGCAGATTACTTGTCTAGGCTGAAGTTTGATGAGAAGAACCTGGTTCCTGTCCACCATCAAATCATTGGATTTGGGGGAGGAATTATTCACCCTATGGGGACAGTTACATTGTCCGTCCAAGTTGGAGAGAAGGATGCCTCACGGACGTTGTTCATCAAGTTCTTGGTCGTCCGAGACTTAACGACTTATAATGTCATTCTTGGACGACTAACTCTGAATTATGTTAAGGCTGTGATAGTAACCCACTTGATGCTCATGAAGTTTGAATGTGATGGTGGTCAAATTGGCTCCTTGTATGGAGACCAGCAGGCGGCTAGGGAATGTTACCTAACTACTTTGAAACCATCATCTTGGAAAGCGGAGAAGCAAGACCAGACGAAGGTCGCTGGCGAAGGGAAAACGTCCGAGATTGTGAAAGACCAAGTGGCCTCTCTGAGAATAACAATTGAAACTCCTCAGACGCATGTTGCTCCCTCATGGAAAACGTTCGAAAACGTTCCTGGCAAGAAAAGAAAGTATGTGTCCGTCAAGGAAGATCTACTCTCATCTGGAGAAGTGATGGCCATTATGGGCGTGGCCCTTGAACGTCTAGAGCCTGTGGAAGCCCCAGAAGTTGTTTGTTTGGAAGAAGCTCGTCCAGAAAGAACCTTGAAGATTGAATCTTCTCTCTCCCCTGAGTTGAGTGACATTTTGATTAGCTTGCTCAAAAAATTTCAAGATGTGTTTGCCTACTGTGTTGAAGAAATGCCTGGAATTGATCTAGAGATAGCCGTTCAACGGCTTAATGTTGATCTAAGCTTAAAACCTATTCGTCAGAAGAAAAGATACTTGGGGCCGCCCAGAAACCAGGCAGTTGACCAAGAAGTGCAGAAGTTGTTGGAATCACGATTCATAAGAGAAACATACTATCCTGAATGGATAGCTAATGTTGTCATGGTACCAAAGCCCAATGGCACCTGGCGAATGTGTGTGGACTACACTAATCTTAACAAGGCCCGTCCCTAAGGACAGCTTTTCCTCTCGCACAAGTTGGATCGGTTGGTAGATTCCACGGCTGGCCATGCTTTGTTGAGCTTGATGGACGCTTAATCAGGATTTCATCAAATCCTCGCGTGGCCGGAGGTCTAGGATAAGACGTCCTTCATTACGGAGAAATGATTGTATGGCTGGCTGAGGATGCCTTATGGCTTCAGGAATGCCCCAACCACTTTCCAAAGACTGATCAACATGGTCTTTTAGCCACAACTAGGAAGAAACATGGAGGCATACATAGATGACATGATTGTAAAAAGTCAGCATGAAAGAGACCATGTTGGTGATTTGAGAGAAACCTTTGAAACTCTCAGGAAGTACAAGTTGAAACTAAACCCCAAAAAATGTGTTTTTGGTGTCTTGACGGAGAAGTTCTTAGGCTTCTTAGTAGATCAGAGGGGAATAGAAGCCAATCCTGAGAAGATCCAAGCCATCCTAGACATGAAGTCCCCGTCCAAGATCAATGAAGTACAACGTCTGACAGGTTGCCTAGCTGCCCTTGGACGTTTCTTGTTTAAGTTAGGAGACAAATGTCATTATTTTTTCGCTACTATCAAGAAGAAAGCTAAGTTTTAATGGACAGCAGAAGCTGAAAAAGCACTTCAGCAAGTCAAGGACCACCTTCGTTAGTTACCTAGGTTGGTCAGTCCAGCCGAGGGGGAAAAACTGTTCGTATACTTAGCCGTGTCTCCTCGGGCCATGAGGCTTTGTTCTACTGGCCGAAAGAGAGTCGAGCACAAATCCCAATATACTTTGTAAGTCATGTGCTCAAGGTCGCAGAATGTAGGTACACCCCGGCCGAGAAGTTTGGGTTGGCACTTATCATGGCCAGCAGAAATTGAGGCCTTTCTGGCTCACAAAGATACTAGTCTACACCGACCAACCTCCCAAGCAAGTCCAATAAAAGATGGAAGCCGCTAGACTGGATGCTAAAGTGGCAGTTGAACTAAACATGTTTGACATATCCTTTGAACCAAGGAAAGCTATTAAGGGGCAAACTTTGGCAGATTTAATAGTTGAGCTCACTCGGCCAACTATAGAATCAATATTTGATCCGGCCGAAGGAAAGAAGCACTGAAAGCTCATGGTAGATGGATCATCCACTGTCAATGGATGTGGGGCAGAAATCATCTGTCAATCTCCAGAAGGAGATAAATTTGAATACGCACTAAGGTTCCAGCCTTCAAGCGTCCAATAATGAAGATGACTATGAAGCACTTCCGGGCCGGGATCAAGATGTGTAAGGCGGCCGAGGCTTTAGAGATTGAGGCTAAATCGACTCTCTTATAGTCGTCAATAAGTCAATAGAGATTTTGAATGCAAAGAAGCATCAATGAGCAAATATAAGCGTCTGATCAAGGATGAGATAGAACCTTTAAAGCGATTTGTTCTCGACCAAGTACCAAGGTCAGAAAATCATCAAGCTGATGCTCTCTTAAAATTGGCCAGCTCAGCCGATTGTGATGCACTAAGAACTGTTTTATGGGAAGTTAAGACGAAAAAGAGTATTGAGCTAGAACATGTCATGTTTCTTAGCCGAGGGGCAGTTTGGATGGAGCCCATTATAGAATTCAAGAAGACATGACGACTACCTTCAGACCTTGTAGAGGCTAAGTACGTAAAAGCCCGAGACAAATGGTTTGAGCTGTGGGATGAAACACTCTACAAGAGGTCGTTCAATCGCCCTCTTCTCAAGTGTATCACCAGGGAAGATGGACTAGAAGTGCAGAAAAAACTCCATGAAGGAGCTTGTGCATCTCACATTGGGGGAAGAGCTTTGGGAGAAAAGGCTTTAAGGACTGGGTATTAATGGCCTACCTTAAAAGAAGATGCTCTTGCTTATGCAAAAAAGTGTGACAGTTGACAGAAACATGGAAATTTGCATCAGAAGCCGTCCAATTACTTAACTCGTATCTTGTTCCCACTTCCTTTTGCCAAATGGGGCATGGATATTCTGGGACCTTTCCCTGTGGCCACTGGGCATAAGAAGTTTGTAATCGTAGCTGTGGACTACATCACTAAATGGATAGAAGCTGAAGCAATGCGGGGTATAACAACGAATTATGTCAAGGGCTTTACTTAGAAGAACATTATAACCCGGTTTGGCATGCCGCAATACATTGTCTTTAACAATGGTCCACAGTTTGAAACGCCTAAGCTGAAAGATTGGTAGGCCGAAAGAGAAATCAAAGCTCACTTTGCTGCAGTCGCCCACCCACAAGCCAATGGGCAAGTAGAGTCGTTCAACAAAATCCTATCAAATGGCATCAAAAGAAAGCTGGACAATGCCAAGGGACTATGGGTTTAAGAACTACAACTGGTGTTATGGTCTCATCGTAACCACGGCCAAGAACACTACAGGAGAGACACCCTTCATGTTGGTTAATGGTACTGAAGTCGTCTTGCCCATTGAGATTGAAGAACCCACCCTGAAAGTCATGCTGTACATAGAAGAAGCCAATTGGGCTACCGTGCGCACAACCTTGGACCAAGTACTAGAGGTCAGGGGCAATGCACTATTAAGAATGCAATTGTACAAGCTGCGAATGGCTCGGGACTTTAACAAGAGAGTCGTTAGACGACCACTCAAGGTAGGGGATTTGGTTCTGAGGAAGACGGAAGCTGTTGGACGAGCTAAGGAGCTGGGTAAACTGACACCAAACTGGGAAGGACCCTATCTGATAGTTCTGGAAGTGCGAAATGGAAATTTTCGTCTCCAAAATATGGATGGACGATCAATACAATGCACTTGGAACTCAGACACATTGAAGAAGTACCACGTCTGACTCAGATAATCGGCAAGAATTTTAAAGTAGTTTGCAATCCCAAGCATGTGCTACGACACAAAAAAGAGAACTAGAATTGTATACATGTACCTTGGCACTTAGCCAAGCAAAATTCATATAATACAACTTCTAATTTCTCCCTATATTGTTCCTTTATTTACTAAGTTGTTCACTTTGGGGCATTTTTACCACCAGTTAGTCTAGTGGTCTAAAAGTGACATTAACTTAGACAAAATTAAAGAGAACTATAAACATCCAAAGTAAAAGCTAAACAATGGACATCACAACATGAAATAATCATTTCTCTGACGCACATTGCTTCCTCAAGGAAACCGGCCAAAGTGAAATAAACCTAAAAGGTATATCGCACATCTGGTTAACCAAATAATGATAGTCTCTAGTAAGAGAAACTTCATGGTCCCTAAAAGGAAGCCGACCAGAAATAAGCAAACCTTAGTAAAGGAATCTTACTTTCAAATGCAAGGTCAGCTAAGTAGTAAAGGCCCTAGTAAGGGCTCACTACTTCAAGACGAGCATTGCTTCCTCAAGGAAGCCGACCAAAACATTGTACGTCCATAAACAACATCTAAGCTCGTCCTAAATGAAAAGTTTTATGTTGGCTCGGCCAAAGTTGGCCGCTCTCCTTCTTGGATCAAAGCTCGTCCGAAATAAAAGGATGAGCTAAGCCCAAGAAGGGGGGGATACATCTAAACCCTTAGAACTTTTAGGACGAGTCTAGTTCGAGGGCCGTCCGAAAAAATAGGACGAGCCTCAATTATACTTTGCTTGTTTAAGGAAAGTTTGATGGTCGTCCAAAGACTAGGACGAGACTCATCCTTTGCTTAATTAAACTCGAAGGCCGTCCGAAAAGCAGGACGAGTCTCCATTATACTTTGTTTATTTAAAGTTTGAGGGTCGTTCAAAGACTAGGACGAGACTCATCCTTTGCTTAATTAAGCTCGAAGGCCGTCCGAAAAGCAGGTTAAGTCTCCATTATACTTTGTTTATTTAACAAAAGTTTGAAGATCGTCCATAGTCTAGGATGAAACTCATCTATTGTTTAATCAAGTTTGAAGGACGTCCAAGAAAAACTGGACGAGTCTCAATTGAAAGTCGTCCATAATCTAGGACGAGACTCAGTTATACTTGATGATAATTTAAGTGTGATGATAGAACCAAAAGACAAGCTTTGATACAAGATAATTTCATTGAACACTCGTAAAAAAGGATTACAAATTAGTCTAAAACAAAGAGACTAAGCTACAACGGCGAACAAGCCAAGATACTTAGAAGAATAAACATAAAGCTAGGAACTTTATTCAGCATGAGCTTCTTGGTCGTCCTTAGAAGACTCTTCACCATCCTCCACCTCGTCGTCCGAGGAATCAAGGAAGGTAGGAGGCTCCTCCGCAGTCACCATTGCCCGGTGGAAGCTCTCCTAAAATGTCAGGCGACGCTCAAAATGAGGAACTTCCTCGGGTGCCACCAGCATCTCAAAGGCCTTGAGAGCCCAGTCCTTGGACGTCTCGATGACCTGGTTGAGGCCCTCCTTGGCGTCGTTGTAGGCCTGCGTCACCTCCCTTGTCAGCCGAGCATTCTGGGTCCTTAGAAGGATATTATCCCTCCTAAGTTGAGTAGCGGCCACAAGAGCAATATCTCTCTCGTCCTTCAACTCAGCTGAGATGGTGTCCAAGGCCAGCTTCAATTGATCCTTTTCCTTGAACAGCTCGTTGATGGTGACGAGGTACTTCTTGTTGCTAGTCTCCAACTCGGCCGACCGTTTTTCCCAGGCCTCCCGGGATTGACGGTGAAGAGTCTCCACCATATGAATGTCATACATGGCCTTGTCCCCGGCCGTTGTAGCTTGATGGACGAGATGCTTATTTTCCTTCCTAAGCTCTCTCGCCCAGTCGTTAGTTAAAATGTTGCGAGCAAGAAGCTGAAATAACGAAGATCAAGCAAGTTAGTTGACGAGTTACAAAATAAAAAATTGGTACAAGTACAAAAATAAATACGACAACAAAATTTACCTCGGCAGCAAGTTGTGACATATAGCCCACATGTCCAGACGATGCTCCCTTCAAGCCCTTTATGTAGGACTCAGGGTAGCATTTGAACAGCTCCTGCTTATGCCGATCTCGTTCGGCCCTTAATATTTTTGCAAAGGCAGCAGAAGACTCCTCGTCCGAGTCCACTCCAATGTAGGAGCAGCCGAAGCTGAAGCAAGTTCTTTGTCCTTATCTGAAAGAGGGGGGGGGGAGTCAGTTCTCTTGATGGGGATGACTACTGCTTGTCTGTTGGACGGACTCATTGAACGTCCACCGACCCACAGCGTCCTAACTATGTTAGGATAATATGACTCACCCGAAGATAAGGACGCCGCCCTAATAGATAACGACATTTGGGAGACCAGTTTAGCAACCGAGCCGCTGAAGGATGGTTCGTCTGTAGCAGCCGCATCCGGCTTCTGATCCACCAGCGCCAGAGCAGAGTCCGGCTTGACCTCAGGTTGATCAGTTGCGTCCAACTGATCAATAGGAATAAGGGTAGAGTCCAGCTCTTTTTCTCCCATTGCCGGGCATCAGTGGACGGTTCATCCTTCAAAGTTTTGCCCATCGGAGGCTGGATATTTTTTCCTCCGACCCCCTTGCCGGCCGGAGTTGCTTTCTGAACGGATGGCCGTTCGGTCTTCTTCTTCATAAAGCCCTTGGGCTTTTTGGTTAGAGGCTGATCACCAGCCGCCGTGGGCCTCTTCTTGGACGAAGAAGATTTCCCAGGCGGGGTCTTGTTTGTTAGGGCATTTTTCTGCACAAATGAACACAAGTGTGGAGAGTAATCGTCCAAAGGAGACAAAGCTAATTTAATGTGTTTTGGACGCACCCTGATTGCTAAAGGAAGTCGTCCAACTGAACTCTTGCAGTCCAACTGAACTCGGGACGAGAATTGACCGATGAAGAAAATTTTCCAATCATGGACGCCTTCTTTCTTTAAGGAACCCTCGTCCAAAGCCTAATGATCACCTTGGACGAACCATCCAGTCCCTCGTCCAAGACCAGCATCAAGTTCAAGACGAGTATGGACCGAAGAAGGAAGCCGTCCAATTATGGACGCCTTCCTTCCTCGAGGAACCCTCGTCTAGAACTTAATGCTCACCTTGGACGAACCACCCAGGTCCTCGTCCAAGGCCAGCATCAGGTTCAAAGATGAGGATGAATCGATGAAGGAAGGCGTCCAATTATGGACGCCTTCCTTCCTCGAGGAACCCTCGTCCAAAATTTCATAATTAGACCTTGGACGAATAAGCAAAGACTTCGTCTTCCTTAGACAAAGATCAAGTGCAAAAGGAAGCCGGCCACATGTGGCCGTTTTCCTTCCGTGAAGGACCCCCGTCCAAGGCAAGGAAAATGCTTTAAGACGCCAAGACGTAAAAAAAAAAAAGGGGGTTTACTAGAGTTTCAGCCCTCTTTTCAGCGCTCGTCTTGGCGAACTCCTTCCAAAGGTTATCAGTAAACTAAGACATACTGATATCGCCCGTCCAAGATTTTATGAGAAGTGCCCTAGCTGATTCTGTAAAAATGAAATAAAGGGGTTAGTAAGATACACATTCCGGACGGCGCAGTTTACTTAGAGTTTTGAAGATATACCTCTATCCTCGGCCAACCGCAAGCCAGCGGCGACCAAGAAGTTATCATCATAAAATAACTCTTTGAAGGGAATCCAGTTTGCTGGCCCTTTAAAGGATGAATGATTTGGTCTGGAATACTCTTTTACTTCCATCACCTCTTCGTCAAATTTATCCTCTAAATCCAAAAAGGACTTTCCTCGTCCAGTATTCATAACGGCCCGGGTATGAACGCGGTACCCCTCGGCGATGTAATCGTTGGCCGCTCGAAAAAAAAGGAAGTCGGCTTTTCAATCATGCATCTTCGAAGCTTTGCCGCAAGAGGTAAGAAAGCCAGGGCGGTTGCAGATGTTGAGCCAAGCTCCGTCCACTGTCCCTGGAACTTTAGACGCATATTGTATCTGAGTAAAGGCTGGGAGAGAAAGGGCCAGGCCGTGCAACTCGCATACGGCTATGAATGTCAGAATGTTGTGCCAGGCATTTGGCGCCAGTTGGTTATTGCCGACGTTGTAATGCCTTAGCACTTGCTCAATAAAATCGTGGAGAGGAAACCTTAACCCCGCGTCCAAGGCTAGCTTGTAGACGGCGAAGTGGTTCTTGGGAGCGCTCAAGATTGTAGCCTCCTTATTGGGAATGACGAAAGAAAAGCCCGACATGGGCATAAACGTGGATAAGTAGCTGGGATCGGGGCCAATTTTCTCTAACCACCTACGGTTGGCTAAAATAAAACCAGGATCATAGAGGGGACCTAAGCGTCTCCTAATTTCAGACGAGGTAGTGGAGGGTCCGTCCGATTCTTCAGCGGTGCCGGAATCACCCTCGTTATTGCCTTCGTCGGCTTCTTCCATATTAATATCCCTACCCGACGGACTGGGCTCAGGATTTGCTTCAAGGTTTTCTTCCTCACTATGACCAAGGGAAGTAGGCTCGGCCAATGGCTGAGCACTTTGGGTCTCCCTCGCTTCTTCTGGAACTCGTCCAGTGGATTCCTCCATCTCAGAGCTATAAGAAGGGAGAATTATTCTTCGTCTTAGATGGGCCGTTTGCTTGACGCACGCCAGATTAACCTGCACAGGTAAAGACTGGGTCGTCTGACTTTGCGGGCCAAAACTATAAAAAATATATACAATCGGCCAGAATAGGACCAACTCTAGAATGTGCCGAAGAAGTACAATCGGTTCTAGTGTCAAGGCAAACTCTTGAACGGCCAGGATTATTTGACGAAGAAGAGGAATCCATTTTATTGATTTTTTAAGAAAA
Organism: Beta corolliflora; assembly: GCA_947648045.1. NCBI lineage: Eukaryota > Viridiplantae > Streptophyta > Magnoliopsida > Caryophyllales > Amaranthaceae > Beta > Beta corolliflora. The sequence continues at coordinate 116,747 of CANSZD010003124.1, read as the reverse complement.
AAATAAATAATAAAGGAGAAAAAATAGAAGAAAGAATGGATGCCTGACAAGCGCTTGGACGATTCGGAGAAGAAAACGGAAGTTGGACGAGCTCACTCTCTCTCTAGAAAAAATATGCAGAGCCTCTCTCTCTAGAAAACTTCTCTCAAGGTGTGAAATGATTGAAGTAAGGACAAAGGAGCATATATATAGGGGGGTGAAAAATATTCTAGACCGGTTAAAAGGTGACCGGTAATGATTAAACCGGTAATGTTGTAGTCTAAATAAATCAAACACGTGTCCCATCAAAGGAAGTAAAAAAGAGTAGTTTAACCATTGGGTCTTACTGAGAAAGAAGTAAAAGCCCATCTTTTGACCTAAGGGATATTCCAGGCCCAAATCTCTAAAATGACTGCAGGTGATTGGTTGATGATCTATCCACCCCCAATCATAGCCTGCTACGTGTCATGATTTGATTGCCTAGCCAATCAGGTGCCCCTATTCTAGGATAACCTAAAAACGCAGCAATCATATCTCAAACACTATATATACTCCCCCTGAAATCAGGAGAAAGGTAATTCATTGAACAGTGTGCCCTTACTCTGGAGAAATTCTCTCACTTTCTCTATCTATCTCTACTTTTCTTTCTCACTTATGATACCTGACTTAAGCTTCGGAGGGGGAACCACCACCCAAACCTCCAGGGTGGGTCCCTTTTTGCAGGTTTGGGAACGGAGCTCAGGATCGGATTTACCTGATTTGGACATCGTTGCACAAGTCTCCAAAGAAGAACATCTAGAGGGAAAATAGTTTACTTGCCAGCCAAGGAGACTAAACAATAAAAATAATAATAATAATAATAAGGAAAAATTGATTCTAATAATTCAACCTTTAGGCCATTCGCCCAAAATAATCCAACATTTTGATTATTATTTAGTAATCCAACCTTTTATCCCAATCCGCTCATAATGCACCATGTGACCGGTAAACTGTTGGAATGGTAAATTTTTTATTTTTTGTCATTTTCTCCTTTAATCTCCCTCCCTCCCTCCCCCCCTTACCAAGTCATGAATCCCCACCCCACCCCCACCCCACCCCCCACCCCTCGCTCATGAATCCCACCCCACCCCCACCCCCACCCCCGCTCATGAATCCCCACCCCCCACCCCCACCCCCCCCCCCCCGCTCATGAATCCCCACCCCTCGCTCATGAATCCCCACCCCACCCCCCCCCCCACCCCCTGCCACCCCCCCACCCCCCTCGCCACCCCCACTCCCTCGCTCACGATCCCCACCCCCACTCCCCGCCCCCACCCCTACCCCTTTATGAATTGCGAACAACCCCGCGCGCCGAGAAGACGGGAAGATGGCATTGTGTTGGGCGGGTTGTGATGGCGGTGAGAGGACGAGGAGAGGGGACGCCCGGGGACAGAGGAGGGGGACACCCGGAGTTGGGCCGGGTGGGCGTGGATGCAAGTGAGGAGAGTGGTGGGGCGTGGATGCGGTGAGGAGAGTGGTGGGGGCGTGGATGCGGTGAGTGGATGCGCAGATGGGCGTGGATGCGGTGAGGAGAGTGGAGGCAAGTGGGGTTGGGGGATGGCAATGGGTGGGGCGAGAGGAGATGGCAATGGGTGGGGATGGGGTGGTGGTAGCAATGGGTGGGCAAGAGGAGGAAGGGGTGGCAGTGGGGATGGGGTGGTGGTGGCGGTGGGTGCGGGAGGGGAGGGGTGGCAGTGGGTGGGCAAGGGGAGGGAGGGGTGGCGGTGGGGATGGGTGGCGGTGGGTGGGCAAGGGGAGGGGAGGGGTGGCAGTGGGCGGGCAAGGGGAGGGATTGGGTAGTAAAAAAAATTAATTAAATCACAACGAATCAGAGCAAGACACGTGTGCAATTAACCCTTTCCCCTGGTCATTAACCTGTTTCAACAGGTCACGGTGCATTATGAGCGGATTGGGATAAAAGGTTGGATTATTAAATAATAACCAAAAGGTTGGATTATTTTGAGCGAACGGCCCAAAGGGAGGATTATTAGAATCAATTTTTCCTAATAATAATAATAATAATAATAATAATAATAATAATAATAATAATAATAATAATAATAATAATAATAATAAATGATAAATACTACTACTACTACTACTACTACTACTACTACTACTAATAATAATAATAATAATAATAATAATAATAATAATAATAATAATAATAATAATAATAATAATTAAAAAAAAAAAAAAAAAAAAAAAAATATAATAATAATAATAATAATAATAATAATTAATAGTAATAATAATAATTAATACTAATAATAATAATTAACAATAATAATTAATAATAATAGTAATAATAATACTTATAAGAATAATAATAATAATTAGGGATATTATCTCATATAAACCTGATACATAGGCCTTTTTCCCAAATAACCCCGACATTTTCACCCCTATCGCGGATAACCCTAAACTTGTATTTTGTCATTAAACTTAACGGAATGGCTAACGGCGTTAACTTCTTCATTTCTGCAACAAACTCAACTCCTCAAACCCAGAACTCACGCCTTCAAACTCACTCATCAATGGTGTCCAACTCCATTATCTCTCTCCTCACATTTTCCTATTTTCTCTTTCGGACATTCCTCATTCTCTCTCTTGTTCCTCAATCTGCCGGGTTTTCATGACAAAGAACCACATCAACAAGAACTACAACATCATCCCATCAACCGAGTTACCGAGGAATCACAGTGAACAAAAGAGCACCATAGAACTTCATGTGCTCGCCAATTGGATCTACATTTTTGAGAGAAGAAATACCTTTGGATCACCTTACTTCTTCTGAAACAATTGATGCAATACATTAACACAATCCAAAAACTTATTAGATTGGAAAAACATGATCGAAAGCTTCTTTGGCGAGCAAATCAGTGACTGAAAAGAGCACCATTGTCTTCTCAAACCACATTCATTGGCGACTATAAAGTTGAATCTCGCGAATCCATCCAAAGATCGAACCAAATTTCACTCACTCAAACGCAAAAAAAAACAAAATGCAGTCGAAAAAATCGTCTGAAACCCTAGCCTTTCTTGTTTGCGCTACTATAAAATTAACAAAAGATCGACACAAATCGACGAAAGAGAGAAGAAAATGGTTTTTGGGGGAGGGGGGTTTGAGTTTGAGGGTTGAGTTATCTTCATCTTTATTCTTTGCGCTACTATGAAATTTATCTCAATATCGAGTGCAATTGTCGAATTTTTTTTGTCATCTAAACCCCAAATTTGTTGTTGCAGAGAGAAATTAACGAAAAATCAAGATAACATTTCTTGTTGCAATGACATTGGGGAGATCATATAAGAAATGAATTGCTTGATTTGGAGAGAGAAAGAGGGACTTACCAATCAAATTGGCAGGCGTAATAAAAGAAAGAGTGAAGATGTCTGAAAGAGGAAAGACGAGAATGTGAGGAGAAAGATAATGCAGTTGGACGCCATTGAAGATTGAATTTGAAGGTATGAGTTCTGGTTTGAACAAGGAGCTGAGTTGGTTGCAGAAAAAGAGAAGTTAACCCCGTTAGCCTTTCCGTCAAGTTTAATGACAAAATACAAGTTTAGGGTTATCCACGATAGGGGTGAAAATGTCGGGGTTATTTGGGAAAAAGACCTATATGTCAGGGTCATCTGAGATAATATCTCAAATAATTAATAATAATAATAATAATTAATAATAATAATAATAATTAATAATAATAATAATTAATAATAATAATAATTAATAATAATAGTTAATAATGATAATTAATAAGAATAATTAATAATGATAATTAATAATAATAGTAATAATAATAATAAGAATAATTAATAATAATAATAATTAATAATAATAATAATAATTATTATTATTATTAATAATAATAATAATTATTATTATTATACTCCCTCCAGGTTCTTTTATTGTTCTTGTATTCCCCATTGGGAAATTTCAATATGTTGTTCCTATTTTGAATCTTTTCATAAATAGTATAATTTATGAATTAAATTTCCCATTAGTTTTGAGTAGCAATAAAACGTGTTCAAACTATTGAGTAGTCATTTTTTACCTTTTTACCCCTTAAACTTTTGTCTAATTGGTTGTCTAATATAGAATAACTCAAAGAGCAATAAATGTGCTCACACTAGTTTAATTTGTAGTTACTTTACTCTTTTACCCCTTAAACTTTTTGTACCATTGATTGCCTAACATGGAATAATTCAAAAGGGTTATAATCTTTATTTTATTTAAAATAGTGGAATCTTGCCTATTTTTTGAGTTGCATTGGTTTCTTCCACGATTCTAAACAGGAACAACAAAAGAAAACGGAGCGAGTAATTATAATAATAATAATAAAAATAATAATAATAATAATAATAATAACAATAATAATAATAATAATAATAATAATAATAATAGTAATAGTAATAATAATAATAATAATAATACTGAACTGAACTGAACTGAACTGAACTGAACGGAACTGAACTTAACTGAACTAAACTGAACTGAAAATAAGTCCAAAAGAACATAGCCTAAGTGTTTGAAAAATTTAGTGTTGTCGAAGGAGTAGACTAGAGATGATGAAAAAAATAAAAAGTTGAAAAACCAAACTGGAGAATGACATGCTAAGAAAATAACGAATCTCCTCAAAGAAAACAAAAATAATGACATGCTAAGAAAAGAACCAGAAGACCAAAAATAGAACAGCCAAAAAACAGACTAATGCGGAATGGAACCCTCTACCTTAGGCTGTTAGGCCTATTAATAATTTAATACTAATATACCTACCATGATGTGCGGATGATTCTTCAGTGATCATACCAAAATTATGACCACCGAAGTCAACGGAAGTCAAAGGGCTTATGCACCACCCATTTTGCCAACTCAGTAAGCCATTTTCTTTTTCATTTCTTTTACTAAAATCAGAAATATTTATGATAAATACTTAAAATAATTTTGTAAATTCCAAAAAATTATTAAGAAAATCCTAAAAGTTTAATACTTTCATTTTTCTGAAATTAATTATTTTGACCAAAAAAAAAATTTACCCATCTTTTTTTTCTCTCTCCTCTTTTTCCCCTTGAACCCTGATGAACTCCTTCCTTCCCTGCGTTCTCGCTCCACCCATCTCATCTCCTTCCTCGACCATTTTCGACCAATTAACTGCTCTTTTGTTACTCTACTCTTCACGCATAAGTGAATCTTCTTCACGCAAACACCAAGGGTGGAAGTGTGCTTTTAGGGAAATCTCGATTTCAGTCTTCTTTACATATCTAGGGTTTTGGTTTTGTTTTTGGGGAAATTTCGATTTCAGTTGTCTTGATTTGTTTGATTTAGGTCTATACTCCATTTCGCATGAACAAAACCCTCATGTTCTTCAATCTCGATTTTCGTTTGATGGATTTCGAGGTTCTTTTAGTGTTTTATCAGAATCAACAGGGTTTGACTGTTGGCTGTTTCAATTTTGGGGGGTTCTTGGTTGATGACCCAACTATGGGGCTTTCGGTGATGACCCAACTATGGGGATTTGGGTGCTGACCCAACTATGGGGATTTAGGTGATGACCCAACTTTATGTATTCGGGTGATGACCCAACTATGGGGCTTTGGGTGATGACTCAACTATTATGTTCCAATAACAAAGAATGATTCAACTATCATGTTGATCCAGCTAACTTAGATTGTGGTTTGTAATCTGGATTCAAATGAACAATGATGTATAATTAAAATTTATACCAAACATTAGATAAAATTGCTAGAATTAATTTTGAAAAAACTGTCATGTTTGGGATTGATACGCTCAAGTTACACGTAGTATTTACGTAACTTTGGGTGCACTTTGCTAAGGGTTTGATTGTAATTGTTAACATTCGTGTTTTATTTAACTCTTAGCGGAAGTTCGGAGTTTTGCGAGATAATTTGTGTTATCGTCATGTATTCCGAGCTTCCAAGGTGAAGTGCATTTGAGCCGAGCAAAGCCCAAGCATCACCGCAAGCCTAAGCATCACCACAAGCTCGCCAAGCCAAGCTCTCGTGAGCATCGCAAGGCCCAACCGCATCATCGCCCAGCTCTCGTCCATCCAGCAGCACACGCAAGGCCCAGCCGCATCATCGCCCAAAGAAGATGCTCGCCGGGGCCGCAAGCCCAGCGCGCGCTCGAAGCAAGCCGCCCGGCCAAAGAAAGCATCGCTCAGCAGATGCACGCCCGGTGCTCGCACCCCGCCCCCATCGCCAGCTCGGCCCCGCGCTCGCCCAGTGCTCAGCAGCAGGCACGCCCAGCTCTCGCACCTCGCGAGCATGGTCGCACCTCGCGACCTGCCTTGCTCGCACTTCGCGAGATTCCTCGCACGGTGCGACCTGCTTGGCTTGGCCCAGTTCTTCAGCTCGTGTAGGAAGGCAGAGTACTCTTCGCACGGTGCGACCAGACTCGCACCTCGCGACCCCTAGGTCGGTCTAAATGTCGGCTGATTTTTAAGCTTTAGTATAAATACTAAACTTGATTTTGGACCTAGAGGGGCAGCAGCCACAAGGAGAGGGAGTCTCCAAAACTCCACTCCTCTCTTGTTGTCTTCTCTTTTTAGTTTTTATTTTCTAGTTTAGTTTTTGTAGATTTCAATTATGGGGTTGGCTTATGCTATGCCGATTATAGCTTGAACCGTTCTTGAACGAGATTAATATGAAGCTTCAAGCATTATTGTGAGATCTTTCCTCTCTATTTAGTTCCTTTGATTATGGTTTAATTTCTATGCTTGCTTTCTATGATTTTTGCATAATTATGCTAGGAATATTACTAGTTTGATTGTGTAATTAATCTAATGCTAGATTTAAGAATAGAATCGGATTGTTTTATTCTTTTATCGATTTGTAGCAAACTAGGGAGTAACTCAGATGCTGATCATCTTGGTTATTTCTTGGGGAAATTGAATCAACTGTTGAATGTTTATCGCTTGTATGACGTTAGCGTGTCCGTTGGTTCTCTCGTGTTTATTGCCGCTATTGGATTGAACTTAGACGCGATCGGACTAGGTTATCCTTTAGTTAGGGTTTTATAGTCACGCTGATCGTGCTATTCAACTAAGAATAAGGAGAACGCGAGATTAATTCTCAACAATAGATAATTATGGAAATAATTAGAGTGGAGGTTCAAGGATCGATAATGAATTGAAGTGTATGTTAATCGGATTCAAGATCTTTCCATATCGATTTCTCATTTTGTTTATATGCTAGTTAGTTTTAGTTTGTTAGTAAATCTATTCGAAAACCCCCCTTGTTATTAGGTTTCTCGGCCCTTTAGAGTCATCTAGGTATTGATTCACGCTAGATATTAAACTTGTCCCTGTTTCCCTGTGGATACGAACCTTACTTCCCTTCTACATTTAGGTATTGATTCACGCTAGATATTAAACGTGTCCCTGTTTCCCTGTGGATACGAACCTTACTTCCCTTCTACATTTAATTGTAAAAGAGAGTAGGAGAAATTTTATCTTTGGCCGGGTGCGGTGCACACGACGACACATCCGCGCCCGTCCAAATTTTGGCGCCGTTGCCGGGGAAACGGTGTTACTTGTTTGTATTTAGCGTGATTTTTGGATGATATTGTTTGTGCTCTTTGTTTTTGGTTGACACTCATAGCGCTAACGATGCATTGCAAGTGTTCTTCTCAATCAATTTTGTAGGTACTTGAAGTGGAGATTGACATGGAACCACCATTGTCACACATGGAGCACAACCCAATGATTAAGCTTAAGGTACTAAGTCGAGCTCACGACTTTAAACAACAATGCTTCTCGGGAGGCAACCCGAGACCCTTTTATTTTCTTTCTTTTTCTTTATTTCTCATCAAATTTCCACCACCACAACAAATTTTCTTTCACCCACCGCCCACCCACTAAAAAGATCCACAACCAATCTTAATCCGCTTGGAACCAAAATCCACAAAAGAAAACCCGTTGGGAGGACTTCAATAGCTAGGAGTTGGTAACACTAGAGGATTGAGATTGTTAATGTATCTTTTCGATCTCTTGAGCTAGGTGAAAATCTCACAAATTCAAAACTTTTGAACTTGTCATTTGTTTGAGTGATTCGAGGGAGAGGGTTGTGAGTTGAGTTATGAGATTTGAGTTGGTGTTGTTAAGAAGTTTGAGTTTGGCGGATTGCTTTTCATGAGTTTTGAGCATTCGATCTTCGATTTACCCGATTTTCAAATTTCTCCCCTTTTTCAGTTTACTTTTTCTTTTAATTGTCGACACATTGAGGACAATGTGTAGTTTAAGTAGGGGGGAGGGTATTCTCATTCTCATGTATCTATGTTGTATATATTACTTTCAATTTGAAAAAAAAATGAAAATGAAAAAAAAATGAAAAAAAAAAGAATATAAAAAAAAAGTGATGAAAAGAATCCCGCAAGGGCGGGCGACTCGGGCAAAATTGGGGGCTCGGATAGGTCGAAAACCCGAAAGGGCGGCCTATGCAAGAAAAAGAGCTAGTTGAGCGGGTAAGATGGTGAGATGCAACCAAAAAGAAATGTGTGAAGCTAGGATGAAAACCCGAAAGGGCTCCTAGGCAAAATGAGAGATTAAGAGAGAAATTTGTATTTGGAAAACTCATTTGCCGGAGTTGGTGTCATAAGGTGGAAAGCGTTTTCGGGTTGGGTTGGTGAATTCATCCTTGATTTTGTGAAGATTTGTTTTGGCTTTCACATTCTTTTGGTTGATTGTTTGTTTTTGGGAGTAAGCATGGAATTTATCCCTTTTTGTCTTCATTCCATGGCTTGCTATTTTAAATTAGTTGTTGTAGTAGTAGTTTTAGTTTATCTTTTGAGGTTTGGGAGAGCTGATAGTTTAGTATGTCGTAAGCTGACATTTTGATTCTTGTTGGTGTTGTTGGTTAAACTTGTTGGTGTTGCTGGTTATTATTGTTGTCGCGTCTTTGTATATTTCAGGTGAGCTTGAATCTAAGTGTGGGGGAATCATCATCCCTTACGTTTAGGTTTTGAGCGGATGTTGTTAAGATGTGATGATGATGATGTAATTGATGGGGAGTGTAGGTTGTTGTCGTTAGCTTGGGTGATGATTTATTTGGTGATCCTCATTTTGAGTTTACTCGAGGTCGAGTAAAGTTCAAGTGTGGGGGTATTTGATACGCTCAAGTTACACGTAGTATTTACGTAACTTTGGGTGCACTTTGCTAAGGGTTTGATTGTAATTGTTAACATTCGTGTTTTATTTAACTCTTACCGGAAGTTCGGAGTTTTGCGAGATAATTTGTGTTAACGTCATGTATTCCGAGCTTCCAAGGTGAAGTGCATTTGAGCCGAGCAAAGCCCAAGCATCACCGCAGGCCTAAGCATCACCACAAGCTCGCCAAGCCAGGCTCTCGTGAGCATCGCAAGGCCCAGCCGCATCATCGCCCAGCTCTCGTCCATCCAAGAAGACACGCAAGGCCCAGCCCGCATCATCGCCCAAGAAGATGCTCGCCCGGCGCTCGGCCATCGCAAGCCTGGCGCCAAGGCCAAGCAAGCCCAGCCAGCAAGCATCGCTCGGCGCCCAGGCAAGATGCACGCCCGGTGCTCGCACCTCGCCAGCCCCGCGCTCGCCCGGCCTCGCCCAGCGCTCGCCAAGAGCTCACGCGTGCACGCCCGGCCAGAGAAATTCCTCGCACGGTGCGACCTTGCCGCTTGGCCGCTGTCTTCGGCTCGTGTAGGAAGGCAGAGTACTCTTCGCACGGTGCGACCAGACTCGCACCTCGCGACCCCTAGGTCGGTCTAAATGTCGGCTGATTTTTGAGCTTTAGTATAAATACTAAACTTGATTTTGGACCTAGGGGGGCAGCAGCCACAAGGAGAGGGAGTCTCCAAAACTCCACTCCTCTCTTGTTGTCTTCTCTTTTTAGTTTTTATTTTCTAGTTTAGTTTTTGTAGATTTCAATTATGGGGTTGGCTTATGCTATGCCGATTATAGCTTGAACCGTTCTTGAACGAGATTAATATGAAGCTTCAAGCATTATTGTGAGATCTTTCCTCTCTATTTAGTTCCTTTGATTATGGTTTAATTTTTATGCTTGCTTTCTATGATTTTTGCATAATTATGCTAGGAATATTACTAGTTTGATTGTGTAATTAATCTAATGCTAGATTTAAGAATAGAATCGGATTGTTTTATTCTTTTATCGATTTGTAGCAAACTAGGGAGTAACTCAGATGCTGATCATCTTGGTTATTTCTTGGGGAAATTGAATCAACTGTTGAATGTTTATCGCTTGTATGACGTTAGCAGGTCTGTTGGTTCTCTGTGTTTATTGCTGCTATTGGATTGAACTTAGACGCGATCGGACTAGGTTATCCTTTAGTTAGGGTTTTATAGTCACGCTGATCGTGCTATTCAACTAAGAATAAGGAGAACGCGAGATTAATTCTCAACAATAGATAATTATGGAAATAATTAGAGTGGAGATTCAAGGATCGATAATGAATTGAAGTGTATGTTAATCGGATTCAAGATCTTTCCATATTGATTTCTCATTTTGTTTATATGCTAGTTAGTTTTAGTTTGTTAGTAAATCTACTTGAAACCCCCCTTTGTAATTATTATTAGGTTTCTCGGCCCTTAGCTTAATCTAGGTTTTGAATCACGCTAAGTATTAAACTCGTCCCTGTTTCCCTGTGGATACGACCCCTACTTCCATTATACTGCTTTAGTGTAAAAGAGAGTAGGAGAAATTTTATCTTTGGCCGGGTGCGGTGCACAACGACACCTCCGCGCTCGCCCAGGGATCATAATATCATTAGTAACAAAATGTGGTTAATAATAATTCCAAATAATAATTCAATGGTATAAACGTCTTTAGGTAGACGTTTGCACCGCGGAACAAACGTTTAAGAAGGCATATGGGCCTTGGCCCAAACGTGCCCTAAAAGCGTCTGTCATGGATCAAACATCTTTTATTGACTTTTGTGTACAAACACGTTTGTCATGGATCAAAACGTTTAAAGAGAAATCTGTCATATTTGTATTAAAGATATCATTTTATGTGGTTCATAATAATTCTAAATAACGTAGAAATGGGCAAAAATAGATAATAAAAAAAATAATATAATGATCTAATAAAATCTTACGCTGCCCAGAACAAAATTACAAACACTAGTGGAAAAAACGCTATATGTCACAACAAAACCGCTGCGGTCCTTAAGAGAACCGCAGCGGTAAATCGTCGAAATTTGGGTGGGAAATTTGACCTAACAAACCGCTGCGGTTATCATAAAACCGCAACGGTTAATAGTTAACCGCTGCGGTTCTTTATTACCCGTTGCGGTTTTATGAACCGCAGGGGTTTATTTTGTTTTTTTTTTCGCGTCAAATTCCCTCCCTTGCTTACACGCACTGTTAACTCCCTCCTTCAATTCTTCCTTCCTTTCAAAAAAATTAAAGACTCCCTCAGTCCCTCCAATTCACGCAACCCCGACCCCACTGCCACCACTAGGTTCCACCACCACTGCCACCACTGGGTTCCACCACCACTGCCACCACTGGGTTCCACCTTCCCCCAACCCTGACGACCACCAGCTGCTGCGTCCTCCTCTCCAATTCGGTGGGTTTGAACCACAAACCCCACCTGCGTCCTCCTCCGTGGCTGCGTCCTCCTCTGTGGCTGCACCACCACCGCCGCAACTCCACCATTCCTTCTCTACCTCTTCTTAGGTACCTACATTCCTTCTCTACCTCTACCTCCACCATTCCTCATATTTGAAGCTTCAAGTTTATAATTAATTGTTCTTTTATGAATAATTGTTAATTAAATTAGGTTGTATAATAGTTAAAGGTTGTAAATTTGATTGATTTGAGTTAATTATTTTATTTAAAGTAGTTAGTTTGATTTTTAGGTTAAAAAAACTAGGGTTTGTTGTGGTTGCTATTTTTGTGGTTGTTGTTGGTAGTAGCTATTGTTGTTGTTGTTGTTGATGTTGTTGTTGATGTTGTTGTTGTTGTTGTTGTTGTTGTTGTTGTAGTACTTACTAACTAGTTAGGTTTGAACTTTAAAAGTTGTTGTTGATTATTGGTTTAGATATTTAGTTTAGTTTAGCTTAGTTTAGTTTTGTTTTGTTTGAATTGCTAATTTATACTAATGTTAACATTTAAACTTTGTTGTTGATTATTGAAGCTAGCTAGGGACGGATTGTTGAGCTCGATTTCCCTATTCACAACCTTGATATTGGTATGTTATCACTCATATTTAACTTTCTTTCATTGTAAATTGGTATATGTATATGTATATGTATATGTATATGTATATGTATATGTATATGTATATGTATATGTATATGTATATGTATATGTATATGTATATGTATATGTATATGTATATGTATATGTATATGTATATGTATATGTATATGCTAATGTGTATATATTTATCGTTGAATTGAGATTAGATGTAAAATGTTGTTGTTTTTAAAAACCTATGTTTGCATCATCATATCATATGCCTAGATACCCGTTCGAGACTTACTCATTAGGAGTAAGTCTTGAATAGTCCCCTTTGGGATCGTTCATAGATGTTTAATCTCACTTAGGTGGTGAATGTATGTCTTTAGTTCGATTCTAGAGGAAAATCTTGGCTCGTCGTTTCCCTACTTTTGTTCTCTGGGTACATATGTAGATATAAATAAATTTATATCTACATCGTGTACTTGGAGAACTGTAGGGAAATGCTGCCGGATTTTCCGTAGATTCGAACTGAAGGCAATACATTCACTAGTGAGATTAGACATCTAAGGATGGGTTAGGTTGGAGTGATAAGGACCCTTGGAAAGCATGCCTAATTTCATTAAATTTATATCGTGTATAAACTCTAATAATGTAGTGAAATTCGTCATTGACATTGGGTCCTTGTTGCTTGTGTTTAATTAGAGCTAGGTTTGGTTGAAATGAATCGTGCATGGATGTATGGTAGTCGTGACACGTGTGAATTCGTGGATGGGGTCTTTGAATTTTGTGATGCTGCATTAAGTCATCAGGCTGCATAGGGAACCGAGGGGTTTTATTGTCCTTGTGTTGATTGTGGTAATGTGAGCATCGTTAGTAGCATTGAGTCGCTTAGGGAGCATGTCTTTCGTCGCGGGTTTAGACAAGACTACTATGTATGGGTTTGGCACGGTGAGGAGGGTATGTATGATGGTCGAAATGCCATTGTTAACGATGTGCATGAAGAAGGTGAGTTTGATGTCATTGAGAATGACAACATCGAGGATGAATATGAGGATATTCAAGTAGAAGATGATGATGATGAAGGGGATCATATCGAGGAGATGATGGCGGGGGTAGATCATTGTGGCAAACGGCCTCGTATTTTTGAGTGCATGGACGAGGCATCTCGAAAACCGTTGTATCCCGGTTGTACGAGGTACACCAAGCTGACGGCCGTGATAACACTCTTTAATATCAAGACGAAAGCCGGTATAAGTGACTCTTGTTTCACTTCCTTGTTGCAAACATTTGGTGAAATGTTGCCGGACGACCATGAACTACCCAAGTAGAACTATTATGCTAAGAAACTGATGTGTCCCTTCGGGTTAGAGTACCAGAGGATACATGCTTGTCCAAACGATTGTGTGCTATATCGAAATGAATATGAAAATATGGATGAGTGTCCTCGATGTGGGAAGTCGCGTTACAGGCGCGCGGGGGTTGGTGATAAGAAAGGTCCTGCAGCAAAGGTGATGTGGTATCTTCCGATTATACCACGATTCAAGCACATGTTTTCAATCAAAAAAGATGCTAAGAACTTGAGGTGGCATGCAGAACGAAGGAAAAAGGATGGTTTTCTCAAACATCCAGCTGATTCTCCTGAGTGGAAAGGTATCAACCATTGTCATAAGACCTTCGGTGCCGAGGACAGAAATTTAAGGCTTGACCTATGCACGGATGGAATGAACCCATTTGGCAATCTTAGTTCTCAACATAGTACGTGGCCGGTTCTTCTAGTTATATACAACTTGCCTCCTTGGTTGTGCATGAAACGCAAATACATCATGTTGTCGATTCTTATTTCAGGGCCGAAACAGCCTGGAAATGACATAGATGTCTACCTCCAGCCACTTGTTGATGATTTGAGAAAAATGTGGGATGAAGGAGTTTCTGTGTATGACGCACATGCTGATGAGGTATTCACATTGCGTGCCATGCTTTTATTCACTCTTAATGACTATCCTGCTTATGGGAACTTATCCGGGTACAAGAACAAAGGGAAGAAAGCATGCCCGATTTGCCTGGACGACACAACATCTAAATACATTACTACTTGTCACAAAAAAGTTTATATGCGCACCCGAAGGTTCCTTCGACGCGACCATCCTTATCGTAATAAGAAGAAGGCATTCGATGGAACAGTTGAGGAAGGGGTTGCTCGTAGACCATTGACTGGTATTGAGGTTTATGATCAAGTCAAGGGTATTGAAACGATATTCGGCAAAGGAGTGAGTGTTGGTGATAAGGGACTTTGAAAAAAGGAGTCTATTCTGTGGAAACTTCCATATTGGAGAGATCTAGAGGTTAGACATTGTCTCGACGTCATGCACATAGAGAAAAATGTATGTGACGCCATTCTGGGGACACTTATGAATATTCCACATAAGACAAAGGATAGCAAAGGGGTGCGACTGTATCTGGAAAGTGAGGGGCTTCGACCAGAACTATGGGCTCAAAAGAGGGACACTAAGAAAAGAAAGAAAGAAGAGAAAGTGTCCGGAAAAGGAAAAGGAAAGGGAAAAGAAAAGAAACAGGAAGAAGGGTCGCTGCAGGGAATTGAAAGAAAAGGAAAGAAAACGGTGAAGGATGATGATAGGAACTATTTACCTCCGGCTTGCTACACTCTATCTAGAGCTGAGAAGCGTCTTTTTACGAGTGTTTGTACAACATTAAGGTTCCATCAGAGTACTCATCGAACATGAAAAGATTTGTTACCTTAGACGGTGAGTTGAAATTATCGAGCATGAAGTCTCATGATTGTCATGTAATGATGCAAGTATTCTTACCGATTGCAATTCGAGGGATATTGCTGAAAACATGTGAGACATACCATAACAGAGCCGTGTTCTTTTTTCAATACTATATGTAGCAAAACGTTAAAACCCTCGAAGCTTGATGCTCGCAGCTAGCGTGATCACGACTTTGTGCAAGTTTGAGATGTACTTCCCACCCGCTTTCTTCGACATTATGGTCCATTTGGTTGTACATCTAGTTCGAGAAATTAAGCTATGTGGTCCGGTGTTTTTGAGGTGGTGCTATCCCTTTGAGAGACATATGGGCTCTTTGAAAGATAAAGTAAGGAATCCAAAAAGAACCGAAGGAAGTATAATTCGGGGATTGTGAGTGAAGAGGTCGGTAATTTTGTGGGCCGAGTTCTTAACTAATGTTGATCCTATTGGACTTCCTACATCTCAACACGAGGGCGGACTCGCGGGTAAAGGTACACTTGGCTCGAAAATGATAGTACCTCCTCGTTGAAAGCCGCATACAAGCACACTTATTTGTATTGCGAAGATATGGTACAGTGCATCCATACTTGGATAAGCATTTGGAGGAGTTGCGTGACCGAGAATCCGGTAAAGGGACTAGAGCATTGATGCGCTTGCATAATAAGACTTTTATTGATTGGTTCCATAACCGAATAATGCGTGAAGTAGATTCCAATGTTTCGAAACTCGAAGTGGCTAGCATTTGGTCCTCGAGAAGCCGTGCACTCCTATGAGGGTTATGATGTTAACTGGATATACGTATTGGACGGATCGTCAAGATCAAAAGTCGAGATCTCTCCGAATAGTGGTGTTTCAAGAGAGGCATCATCTACACACGGTATGCAAGTGCCAAAGACAAGTCTCCAATTGATGCTAGATTGTTATACTATGGACGAGTTCAAGATATATGGGAGCTTGACTACTCGGTTTCACGGTCCGCTTATTTCGATGCAAGTGGGTTGAGTATAAGCGGCGTTACATAAGGAAAGATGACCCTTGTGGATTTACTCTTGTAGACTTGGGTCGGTTGCGTGATAGTGAAGAGCCATTCGTGCTTGCATCACAAGTTAAGCAACTATTCTACGTAACTGACCCTTCTGATAACAAGTGTTCAATTGTTGTTCCGGGAAAAAGAAGTATACTCGGAGTTGGTGATGTTGAGGATGAGGATGAGTATGATGCATTTGAAGACACCCCGCCTTTCACCATTCCCAACTCCGATGTCACCGATGCGGAGTTAGCGACAAGTTACATGCGTGCGATCACTGGGGAAGGGATAATGGTTGATACTTCAAATGAAGGTGGCAAAAGTAAACAATAGGCTCGACTTCTTTTGTAACTCGATTCCGCTTTCGGCTTTGCAATGTCATTTTACTTTATTTCTCGCTTTTAGCCGCATGTTAGGTCATGTATAGTTCTTATTATTGTATATATATGTATTTCAATCAACTAAACTCGCTTCACATGTATTGAAACCCATTTTGGGTAAGTGAATGTCATTTCGGGCCAATTTCGGCTTTTCAACCTCAATTTACTTAATTTCTCGCTTTTAGCCGCTTGTTAGGTCATGTATAGTTCTGATTAGTATATATATATGTATTACAATCAACTAAACTCGCTTCACATGTATTGAAACCCATTTTGGGTAAGTGAATGTCATTTCGGGCCAATTTCGGCTTTTCAACCTCAATTAACTTAATTTCTCGCTTTTAGCCGCATGTTAGGTCATGTATAGTTCTTATTAGTATATATATATGTATTACAATCAACTAAACTCGCTTCACATGTATTGAAACCCATTTTGGGTAAGTGAATGTCATTTCGGGCCAATTTCGGCTTTTCAACCTCAATTAACTTAATTTCTCGCTTTTAGCCGCATGTTAGGTCATGTATAGTTCTTATTAGTATATATATATGTATTACAATCAACTAAAATCGCTTCACATGTATTGAAACCCATTTTGGGTAAGTGAATGTCATTTCGGGCCAATTTCGGCTTTTCAACCTCAATTAACTTAATTTCTCGCTTTTAGGCGCATGTTAGGTCATGTATAGTTCTTATTAGTATATATATATGTATTACAATCAATTAAACTCGCTTCACATGTATTGAAACCCATTTTGGGTAAGTGAATGTCATTTCGGGTCACATGATTTGAAAACCGAATTGGGTAGATGAATGTCGTTTAGGGTGTAATTATGGATTTTTTTGGGGGGGGGGCCGTGGCAGATGGGGCAATCAATGGGGGAGTGAAGGGGGGCGTGAAGGGGGTGGGACAGTGAAGGGGGTCATGCGGTTCGGGGGGAGTGTGCAGGGCGGGGGGAGGGAGTGTGTAGGGGGGTCAGGCGGGGGGGGCAAGGAAGGAGGTCATGCGGGGGGGCAAAGGAAGAGGGGGACAAGTGAAGGGGGGGAGTGCGGGGGGGGAGTGTGCAGGGCGGGGGAGGGAGTGTGCAGGGGGGCAGTGGAGGGGGGCAAGTGAAGGAGACTGCAGGGGGCGAAGTGAATGGGGGACAGTGAAGGGGGGGGAGTGCGGGGGGGAGTGTGCGGGGCGGGAGGAGGGAGTGTGCGGGGGCGTGCGCGAGGGGGGGTAGAAGGAGGCTGCGGGGGGCATGAAAGGGGGGACAAGTGAAGTGGGAGAGTGCGGGGGGGGAGCGGGGGGAGGGAGGCTTGGGGGAAGGAGTGTGCGGGCGAGTGAAGGGGGGACAATGATGTGATTGTTTAATCTTACGCGTTTCTAATATCGTTTTTTTAAATTTCAGGAGTTTAAACATGGTCCGAGATGATGTCATTGTGGAGGAAGAAACCGATGATGATTATGATAAGTCATTGGATGATGATGATGAGTATGATGCGGAGAAGGAGAACGATAAAGGTGACCCGGAAGACTTAGCGCATGATGAGGAGGCGCGCTTGCATAAAAGGGAACTTGACTTGGCTGAAATAAATGAGGATCTAGCCGATAAGGCTCCCCCCATTGACAACAATGCTAGGGAAGATTATCCTTGTACTTCATCCGTCATTGTGCCACAAAAAAATGCGGGGAAAGAGGTTCTCAGTACCAAAACTCCAAGTAAAGTTGCAACAAAGAAGCGGAAAGGAAGGGGTGCGACCAAGGGATTGAATTATAACACCCCTATGACCCTCGAGTATGATGATATGGGTCAACCTTGTGGTCAATGGCGTAAAAAGTATGGGCAGCATTTAGGGTTATGTGTGCGCAAACTGAGCATTTTGGTGGGGTGGAAAGATGTGCCCGATGCAATGAAGAAATCATTATGGGAAGACACTTGTGTAAGTTTATTTTGTAACTGAATTACTTTTATTTTTTGCATGTTAAGGGCATGTTAGGTCATATATAGTCCCAATAGGTACATATATAACTATAAGAGTCAATTAAACTCCACTTATATGCTTTGAAACACATTTTGGGTAAATGAAGGCCATTTCGGGCCGATTTTGGCCTTTACACTCCAATTCACTTAGTTTATTGCATTTAGCCGCATGTTAGGTCATATATAGTCCCAATAGGTACATATATAACTATAAGAGTCAATTAAACTCCACTTATATGCTTTGAAACACATTTTGGGTAAATGAAGGCCATTTCGGGTCGATTTTGGCCTTTACACTCCAATTCACTTAGTTTATTGCATTTAGCCGCATGTTAGGTCATATATAGTCCCAATAGGTACATATATAACTATAAGAGTCAATTAAACTCCACTTATATGCTTTGAAACACATTTTGGGTAAATGAAGGCCATTTCGGGCCGATTTTGGCCTTTACATTCCAATTCACTTAGTTTATTGCATTTAGCCGCATGTTAGGTCATATATAGTCCCCATAGGTACATATATAACTATAAGAGTCAATTAAACTCCACTTATATGCTTTGAAACACATTTTGGGTAAATGAAGGCCCCCCACCCCCCTCGCACACGCCCCCCCACCCTTGCACACCGCCCCCCACTCCCCCGCACCGCCCCCACCCCTGCACACCCCCCCACCCCCGCACACATCCCCCCACTCCCCGCACACCGCCCCCACCCCCGCACACCGCCCCCCACTCCCCGCACACCGCCCCCCACCCCCGCACACCGCCCCCACCCCCCGCACACCCTCCGCACCCCTTGCACACATCCCCCCACTCCCCGCACACCGCCTCCCCACCCCGCACACCGCCCCCACTCCCCGCACACGCCCCCCCCCCCCGCACACCGCCCCCCACTCCCCGCACACATCCCCCACTCCCTGCTCCCCGCTGCACACCGCCCCCCCCCCCGCTCCGCCCCACACACCGCCCCCCCCCCCTTGCCGCCGCCGCTTATGATGTTGATTTTTTTTTAAACTTACCGTTGTTAATTTCTCTATAGATGGGGCTCAAGCAAAAAGAGGTTAGCGGCGAGTTCACCCCCCAAGGCAACAAAGATGCCCTTTATGAGACTTTGGGAAAGGACCATAGTGGACGTTAGAGGGGTTTAGGTGGTATTCGTCTAGGTGTGACAAAAGCGTATCCTAAAGATTAATCCGTGGGTACAAAATCACGCTCTCAACCACATGATATGGAAGCTATGACACGGAGAAATTACGGAGAAAGTCACGGAGAAATTCGTCTAGGTGAGAAGCTTACCGATGAAATTACGGAGAAAGTCACGGAGAAAGTGAAGGAGAAAGTCACGGAGAAACTCACGGAGAGTTTCAACGTGGTCCTCTCACGGTTTGGTTTACCGCGATACATCTACCTAAACCTGGATCGTCTTTTGGAGGACAAAGCTAGCCATCCTAACACACAAAAATCCCACACAATCTATACTTGAGTTAGAGGTAACTATTATCCTTATAATTTTTAAAACTAAGTAACATGTTATATTATGTAATTGCATGTTCGTAACCTCAATTTCATTTACTTTTTGAAGGAAGAAACACCTTGCCAGCTTTTACTAGATGTAAAAGATAAGGGTTTGATTGTGGTGGCTGTAGGAAATGCACAACCACGAAGTGAACGAGCAATAGTCCATCATGAGCCTGTGGACAATGAGCACTTGGCGGTTAGTGTAGTGACCATTACTCCTGGTTACGAAGACTTTGCTCTTCCGCTGCCCTAAACCGTCAATTGATATAAATGTCTTGACCGACGCTCGTGGTGGTTATGTGTTGTGGCCATCGGCATGGGTGAGGTTTTCGAGACGAGGTAAATTGAAGCAACTTAAATCCATATTCATAATGATTTGTTTCATACCTACCTACTAACTAAGTTGAATGTTTTTACCGTTGAATTATTAGGTTTTGGAGAGAATAAACAAGCCCAAGGAAAGCAAGGCGGACTCACCTCCTCTAGAGAAGGCGAAGAAGGGTTCAGAGAAGAAGGGTTCAAGCGGGCTAAAGAAGGCCATTACGGGCAAAGGAATGCAAGATTCAAGTCACCAAGAAAAACCAACTACATATACTTGGATCGAGAAACCAAAGATCGAGTGTCTCACTAAGGCATGCATATGGCTACATGCAAATGCGCGTGATATGTCGGATGATGCACCTCTCGAGGTGAATTTGGGTACCACGCAATTCAACTACTTTGAGGATACATCGACATGGGTGTCTAAGGGTGATTTGAAAGAGTTCCTTTGCGGAGAGATGCTGAATGTTTCCTTGATTCAAGTCTTCATGAGGTAAAACATTTTTACTTTTGAAGTAAATAAAAATGATTTGCAATATACAATAATATATTTATGTTACGAAGTTGGTTGTGCTTTAAAGATTACTCCAAGATGATTGTGGACGCAAGAGCATACAAGAGCAATTTGGGTGGTTATGTCCAAATTTCACCCGAGCCGACAATTGTTTGCAAAACACAAATGAGGTCAAGGAGTATATTTGGCTATGTATCAAAACATCTCTACGTGCACAACATAAGTTCATACTTGCCCCTTGTTTTGAAGAGTATAGTTCTTAACCTTGCATCTATTTTTACCACTTTAATTATCATTATATATACAATAGAAGTACTCACATGATTGCTTCCTAACTTTTTTGGCATTTTAGTCTTCATTGGTCGCTCGTTCTGATTTGTCCTTCAAACAACACAGTATATCATTTTGATTCTATAGCTCAAGATCCACCACGACACTTATTCCTCAAATCATGCATAAATAGGTATATTTGTTATTTTAAATGCTAATAAGCATTACACTTTTTACTAATTCCATTCTTTGGCCACTTCTCACATGAAATTAACTTAACTACAATTCTTTGAAGAAATTTAAGAGCACGGGAAAAATACCTGAATGGAAAGCAATGAAGGTAATACATATTAGTTAAGCTACGTACTTCTTTCTTTTAGCAAAAAACAACCATGTATGTTAATTACATGATTTTTTTATGTAATTCTATGATTAGTGTGCTCAGCAACCGGGGGGAACCGAGTGTGGCTACTATGTGTTGAGGTTCATGTTCGATATAGCCTCAAGTTGCAAGGAAGTCGAGGATATTGAGAAGGTATATATATATATACATATAAAACTAATATACGTAGCTTAATTTAAAGTCGATTTTGCATTGGCCTCTTAAGCTCAATGCACTTAGTTTTGTTTTCTTTCCGCCTTTAGCCGCATGTTAAGTCATATATAGTTCCAATAGGTACATATATAACTATAAGAGTCAATTAAAGTTCACTCATATGCTTTGAAACCCATTTTGGGTAAACGAAGGTCGTTTCGGGTCGATTTTAGCCCTCGAAGCTCATTTCACTTAGTTTCCTGAATTTAGCCACATGTTAGGTCATATATAGTTCCAATAGGTACATATATAACTATAAGAGTCAATTATAGTTCACTCATATGCTTTGAAACCCATTTTGGGTAAACGAAGGCCATTTCGGGCCGATTGTGGAATTCGAAGGTCATTTCACTTAGTTTCCCGCATTTAGCCACATGTTAGGTCATATATAGTTCCAATAGGTACATACATAACTATAAAAGTCAATTATAGTTCACTCATATGCTTTGAAACCCATTTTGGGTAAATGAAAGCCGTTTCGGGCCGATTTTGGCCTTCGAAGCTCATTTCACTTAGTTTCCCGCATTTAGCCACATGTTAGGTCATATATAGTTGCAATAGGTACATATATAACTATAAGAGTCAATTATAGTTCACTCATATGCTTTGAAACCCATTTTGGGTAAATGAAGGCCATTTCGGGCCGATTTTGGCCTTCGAAGCTCACTTCACTTAGTTTTCGGCATTTAGCCACATGTTAGGTCATATATAGTTCCAATAGGTACATATATAACTATAAGAGTCAATTATAGTTCACTCATATGCTTTGAAACCCATTTTGGGTAAATGAAGGTCAAGCTTTCGGGCCGATTTTGGCCTTCGAAGCTCATTTCACTTAATTTCCCGCATTTAGCCACATGTTAGGTCATATATAGTTCTAATAGGTACATATATAACTATAAGAGTCAATTATAGTTCACTCATATGCTTTGAAACCCATTTTGGGTAAATGAAGGCCGTTTCGGCCGATTTTGGCCTTCGAAGCTCACTTCACTTAGTTTCCGGCATTTAGCCACATGTTAGGTCATATATAGTTCCAATAGGTACATATATAACTATAAGAGTCAATTATAGTTCACTCATATGCTTTGAAACCCATTTTGGGTAAATGAAGGCCGTTTCGGGCCGATTTTAGCCTTCGAAGCTCACTACACTTAATTTCCCGCATTTAGCCACATGTTAGGTCATATATAGTTCCAATAGGTACATATATAACTATAAGAGTCAATTATCTAAGGTCTTACTCAAACTAAAACTGATATTATGTGTGTTTCCTTATGTTTAAGGTATTCAACCAAAGGGAGAGTTCTTTCACCACAACCGAGATAAACGAGGTTCGGGATTTACTAGCACACTACCTTACCGAAGTTTGCATGTGAAGATGATGCCGCGACTTTGAGTTTATTTGTTCTTATTGTTCTACTTGCTAGTTATTTAGGTACAACAATATAATTGATGTTTATTTTGGATTTTAGTACTTAATACAACTTCTTTTGTAGTACATTCTCCAAATTTTATATTTATATACATATATATATTAATTTGACTTGTATACGACGCGCTTCTGGGATTTGTGTCAACTATAGCAAGTTAGATATAATAAAATATTATATATATACAAATATAATATATATATATATATATATATATATATATATATATATATACAAATATAATATATATATATATATTATATAACATTAACGGATGCGGTTTACTAAGAAAACCGCATCAGTTAATGTTCCAATGCATACAAAGAGGCTGGCGGCAAAGAACAAACCGCTGCGGTTCCAAGGCAAAACCGCAACGGTTTTTCCCATTAACCGCTGCGGTTTTGCCTAGGAACCGCAGCGGTTTGTACTTTGCCGCTGCGGTCCTCAACCGCAGCAGTTTCTTTATGAAAACTGCTGCTAGTCCAACCATTACGGGCCAAAACCGCAGCGGCAAGCCCAGTTTTGACCGCAGCAGTTGGACTTTATTCTACTAGTGAAAAAAGGCCAAACACTACTCGCCTTTGAAAGGATTCGATCCCGCGCCGCATAGATGCAAGTGATTTTCATATCAGGGCTACTGACCACGGAGACGGGGGTATCAGCACGACAAATGTTTGTCGCCAGTTGTTTATGTATTATGGTGCGCAAAAGAAAGACAAAAATAAGATACGCATATGTTTACATTTGCTAATAGGAAAACAGTTTTGACACAGAATTAATTTTAACTTAGAATGTAGGGTAGGTAAAACACGCTTTCTAATTTCTACTACAAAATAAAGATTAGTGTTTATTAAATACTACCTCCGTATTTTTTAAGTAAGTTGCACCATTTACTTTTTGGAACTATTCATCAACCAATTTTATTAAGTTATCTCGCACCATTATATATGAAAAAAACATAGTCAAGTGGGGTCTTGTTAGATTTGTCTCAATGCGAACATTCCAAATATCAATTTTTTAAAATTTTTACTTGCATATTAACGTTTAAAGAAGTCTCTCGACAAATGTGAAAAAGCAAATGGTGCAACTAAATAAATACAAAGGTAGTATAAAACGCTAGTAAATGACCCCATTTTACACATGATAGCCTTATTAAATTTGCTAGCTAGTAATTCAAAGTAGTGGTTAGAGGGTTTCATCATCCAACAAAATATGCCCATACAGAGCGTCGGAGGGCTAATTGATCGTTTATCGCAATTGTTATTTCCGAATAATATATAGACATTGATGCCGCTTTAATAATAATATATATATATATATATATATATATATATATATATATATATATATATATATATATATATATATATGAATCAATAGTCATTGTGTTGGTCGCTGTAATTTAAAGACATGACCCTAAATATCTTAGGACATGACCCTAAGTAAATCTACCTATTCTAAGCATAAAGTGTTGGGTCATGTGCTTAAATCGACCAATGCAATAATGCTGTGTATTCATTCCTAATTAAGAGACACCAATGGCGATCATTGGACGTTATCTCATTCAAAGTAGTGGATAGAGGGTTTCGTCCCTTGTACCAAATATGCCCAGGAGACAGAGTGTCGGAGGGTTTATTGATCGATCTGTCATAATTTTTCTCTCCGAATAAATCATTTCAAGAAATACAATAACGTCATCCCTCGTACCTTATCGACTAATTATCCCATGG
Organism: Beta corolliflora; assembly: GCA_947648045.1. Lineage (NCBI taxonomy): Eukaryota > Viridiplantae > Streptophyta > Magnoliopsida > Caryophyllales > Amaranthaceae > Beta > Beta corolliflora. The sequence goes on along the minus strand of CANSZD010003124.1, from coordinate 92,017 downwards.
CGAGCCACTATGGTCCGGAGGTTTGCTCCATACCGAGACGCAAGACCCATAGTGTTGTGTAGAATGTCTTGTCTCCTATACATGAATCAATAGTCATTGTGTTGGTCGCTGTTATTTAAAGACATGCCCTTAAATATCTTAGGACATGACCCTAAGGAAATCTACCTATTCTAAGCATAAAGTGTTGGGTCATGTGCTTAAATCGACCTATGCAATAATGTCGTGTTTTCATTCCTAATTAAGAGACACCAATGGTGATTATTGGACGTTATCTCATTCAAAGTAGTGGTTAGAGGGTTTCGTCCCTTGTACCAAATATGCCCAAGATACAGAGCGTCGGAGGGTTTATTGATCAATCTTTTGTCTCAATTTTTCTCTCCGAATAAATCATTTCAAGAAATACAATAACGTCATCCCTCGTACCTACCCTATCGGCTTATTATCCCATGGTGAGCCACTATGTACCCGGGGTTTTATCCATACCGAGACGCAAGAACCATAGTGTTGTTTAGAATGTCTTGTCTCCTATATATGAATCAATAGTCATTGTGTTGGTCGCTGTTATTTAATGACATGACCCTAAATATCTTAGGACATGACCCTAAGGAAATCTACCTATTCTAAGCCTAAAGTGTTGGGCCATGTGCTTAAATCGACCAATGCAATAATGTCGTGTATTCATTCCTAATTAAGAGACACCAATTTCGATTATTGGACGTTATCTCATTCAAAGTAGTGGTTAGAGGGTTTCGTCCCTTGTACCAAATATGCCCAAGATACAGAGTGTCGGAGGGTTTATTGATCGATCGTTTTTAACAATTTTTCTCTCCGAATAAATCATTTCAAGAAATACAATAATGTCATCCCTCGTACCTACCCTATCGGCTGATTATCCCATGGTGAACCACTGTGGTCCGGGGGTTTCATCCATTCCGAGACGCAAGAGCCATAGTATTGTGTAGAATGTCTTGTCTCCTATACATGAATCAATAGTCATTGTGTTGGTCGCTGTTATTTAAAGACATGACCCTAAATATATTAGGACATGACCCTAAGGAAATCTTCCTATTCTAAGCCTAAAGTGTTGGGTCATGTGCTTAAATCGACCAATGCAATAATGCCGTGTATTCATTCCATGATCCCAACACAAGATTCTTTCAGTTGTAAATTGACCAAACAAAAACTTGTGTAAGTATCGAACTACTTGTTAGGCATCTAAGTATCTAACTACTTACGTAAGTCTTTTATTCATACCTACTTTAATAAAGTAAAATAGAAAAAGGAAAAATAAAAAGGAAACTACCTAGGGTGTAAGAGTGGAGGTGACAACAAAATGTGGTTAATAATAATTCAAAATAATAATTCAATGGTATAAACGTCTTTAGGTAGACGTTTGCACCGCGAAACAAACGTTTAAGAAGGCATATGGGCCTTGGCCCAAACGTGCCCTAAAAGCGTCTGTCTTGGATCAAACATCTTTTATTGACTTTTGTGTACAAACACGTTTGTCATGGATCAAAACGTTTAAAGAGAAATCTGTCATATTTGTATTAAAAATATCATTTTATGTGGTTAATAATAATTCTAAATAACGTAGAAATGGGCAAAAATAGATAATAAAAAAAATAATATAATGATCTAATAAAATCTTACGCTGCCCAGAACAAAATTACAAAAAAGGCCAAACACTGCTCGCCTTTGAAAGGATTCGATCCCGCGCCGCATAGATGCAAGTGACTTTCATATCAGGGCTACTGACCACGGAGACGGGGGTTTATTGATCGTTTGTCTCAATTGCTACATCCGAGTTAATCATTCCAAGAAATACAATAACATCATCCCTCGTACCTTATCGGCTTATTATCCCATGGTGAGCCACTATGCTATGAATCAGTAGTCATTGTGTTGGTCGCTATTATTTAAAGACATGACCCTAACTATCTTAGGGCATGACCCTAAGGAAATCTACCTATTATATTATTTCCACTTTTAGTCGTAAGGTATTTTAAGGTCGTGTATTCATTCCTATTAATCATGGCATGAAGCCAGATTCCAATGGCAGCATTTACGATTTACAATATAAAAGTCGCAAAACCGACTACATTTTAGATCAGAAGCAAACAAAAGAGAGAAAGCTAGCTACTCTTCAAGCCAGGCCAAGAATTAGATCGAACATAAAAACTAAAGCTTAATTTAACGATTTTTAGTCTGGTCGTGTTGGGCTACCAGATCATCAAGTGTAATAAGCCCCGAAGTTGGAGAATTATCGTTCACATTCTCATCATCACTATCCACTTCCATTTTCTAAACAAATTATTCAAACTGGGTCAAACACTTGTCAACTTTTTCAAATTGACTTGCAATATCTGGGATATCATTCGAGTTTTGCAAAATGTTTCTGACTTGGGCGGACCCAGTGGAATTACGAAGGACTTCGAAGAACCACCAAAGTTGGCGATAAAGTTCCCTATGTATTTTGTGGACGTCTTCATTTCCAGCCTTCCAGTTACAAATTTAGCCAATATCATGAGGACACATGAAATCACCATTAATAGCCCGCAGCAACACATCATGCTTCTCGCAGCTGAACATTATTTCAGTTTCCTTACGCGCACCAAGCACATTCTTTACCATCGACATGAATGCGGAGCACTGACGGTTCAGCTTACATAATCTATCTACGGCGAACTCGTACATGCACCATGTTGGGAATAAGTCTGCGGCGAAATTATTGGTTTATTATTATAGGAACTCGAAATTTCTTATTCATATACCGATATGCGGTTATTTAATTACAACAACAACAAATATACTTACCTTGATTACATACTTTAAGTTTGTTAAATTTTTCAAATGTAAATATCTATACAAATATATTGAAAGGTTGCTTGTCAAAATTTATTCCACGTGGAACCCTCCCTCAGGATTTTTTAGAAAAAACATGTTTGTTTGTTGAATTGAACCCTTAATAGTGGCCGTCGTCCCCTTCCTCTAGCCATGATGTGTTGGAGTATAGAATTTGGTTATTGTTGTTAGTTAGGTTGTTAGAGTTTAGTAATATTGTTACTTAGTTTTGTTAGATGTAATTATATCATATTAGCATTAGTTTTGTTACCTATTGTAATTAGTATAAATAGGTAGGTTATCTTCTTTTCACTTATTACATCATATAATCCCGAAATTCAACATGAAGTTGGAGTATGTTGGATTATGCTCCAAAATTAGTCAAATAGTTTTCCTAATAGTTAGGATTAGTTGCAAATAATTAGTTAGTGGGTTAACAAGTAGTGGTCTAGATAATGGTCTAGTTAGTGGGATAGCAAGTAGTGGGCTACATAGTGGACATGTTATTAGTAGTGCTTTGTATGCCTATTTAAAGGTTGTTTTGTTTATTCATTATGTGAGTATGAAAAATATATAAAAATGTAGACTTTTTAATTCTCTCCAAGTTTCTCTCTTTTCTCCTCAAAAAATTCTACAGAGTATTATTTTCATTTTTGCAGTTGACATATATCTACTATCCCAAAAATAAAAAATAACGCTAAACTTCGGTCATGAGGAGTATTATTTTCATTTTTGCAGTTGACATATATCTACTATCCCAAAAATAAAAATAACGCTAAACTTCGGTCATGATTAGCTGTTTTATATTGCCACATACAAAACACATGGTATTACAAACGAATTCAAAGCACACAATACGATTTGCATAAATAATAGAAATAAAAGTTCAACCATGCAAAAATTAAAACAGTAACACCCGAAGCAACGCCTGCCGCCGGGCCACATACTAGGCGCTAGGGCGGGTAATTTTACATGAATTAAATGAGTTGTAAATTAACATTGTATGAATATTGTTAACTTTCACTGAATTTTTTTAGGGACTTCCACTGCATTTAAAATAGGGTTACATTCACATATACTGTATCTTTTGGAGTTACATTTTATGTTATAACTGTAGTACATAAGGTTATGATGAAAATAATATATGCCCCATTTAGTTACTCTAGTTAAATTTAATTACCAGCTAAAGAAATTTAAATGGAATCTTCAAAAGGTTTAGTGCAGATACATGGATGATAATGACAGTGAAATCTGGAAATTGTCACATAACGCAAGGTTTAGTGCAGATACATGGATGATAATGACGGTGAAATCTGGAAATTGTCACATAACGCTACTTTCATATGTAAATAACTACAATAATATTAATAAATAAATAATTAAGGAGTTTAGACAACATTTACCATAGCTTATTTGTCGTCCATGAAACATCCTGTGCCTAATGCGTGTTTTTGCTGTATAGTAACAGTTTTTGTTCCTCCCGTTCATCTCCATGAAGTTGGGATCACTTGAAAATTATAAGTATACCTTAAACTTTTAGGAGAAGAGTAACCTTAATTTGTTTGTTTGGATACTTATACAGGAAGAAACATAGAGTACCCTTCATTGGCTGTTGGAGAATATTAACAAACCATTTATTGCATGTTTATCTATCCACACTTAATTAAGAAGTGACATTCTACAAGTGCCTAGCCATCATGTCAATCCTAAATGAGCAATTCACCCTCCACAGCTCGACACAACATCTCCATCGGTTCTGCAACTAAATGAATGACAAACGTTATTGTATTTATTGGAATGATTTATTCGGAGACAAACAATCAATAAACCCTCCGACGCTCTGTATCTTGGGCATATTTGGTTGGATGAAACAATATTGAGAACAATGTGGAAATCAAATAATAGGTTTAGTGGAGATAATAACAAATTTAATAAGGCTATCATGTGTAAAATGGGGTCATTTACTAGCGTTTTATACTACCTTTGTATTTATTTAGTTGCACCATTTACTTTTTCACATTTGTCAAGACACTTCTTTAAACGTTAATATCTCTTATTGGGTCTAAGTAAAAAAATTGGTATGACAGATTTCTCTTTAAACGTTTTGATCCATGAAAAACGTGTTTGTACACAAACGTCAAAAAAAGATGTTTGATCCATGACAGACGCTTTTAAGGTACGTTTGGGCCAAGGCCCATATGCTTCTCCTTAATTACACTTTAAACCATATGAAAAGTAATCATCAAAAACTAAAATGTACTCCAGTTTATTAATGTAAATTTTCTCGATGTCAAAAAAAAGAAGTATTGTGGCATTTACATGATCCCAACACAAGATTCTTTCAGTTGTAAATCGACCAAACAAAAACTTGTGTAAGTATCTAACTACTTGTTAGGTATCTAAGTATCTAACTACTTGCGTAAGTCTTTTAATGAGATATAATTATAAACTTTATTATATTTTATTTATTTTGAAATAATAAGCAATAATGTTATGTTCGATTCATGGTTAAGCTTTCATTTTTCATTTCAAATGTCACATCTCCGATACGTTATAACTACACAACATCTATACAAATACTTCCTCCTTTTTCTATTGCAACAATGAGATTTTGACACTATTCACTCATCGCCCTTTCACTATCTCTTGTGATTTTTACGTAAGGAAAAATATAGTCATGTGGGATCTTGTTAGATTCGTTAACCAAGGACAACATAAATGTTAAAATAAACAATCGGATTTTTAGAACCATTGTCAATTTATTTTAGGTAATGACCCGTTTTACTTTGGGCGATTACCTAAACTATTATCAAATACCTAAACTACGCTGTTTCGTACCGGTCATGTCCTAAAACATTGGCTATTATTTTGGCACTTTTTGTATTTTTTGTCCATTAAGAAATTGAAAAGTTTGAGGAGAGTGTATTGATGGTACACATGAACACAAAACATTTATATTAGAAGTTTGAGGAGAGTGCCACGTGGCACATACACATTCATAGGCACTAGAATATTTCTACGTGATCAAACTCATCAAAGTAGGCTAGTATAACTCAACTAGTTAGTTCCTATAATAGTTGTTTAGGTAATCGCCCAAAGAAACATGGGTCATTACCTAAATCAAAATGACAATGGTTTTAAAAAATGCGATTGTTTATTTTAACATTTATGTTGTCATTGTTTATTCAATAGGGATCTTGCTTCTAAAATTTATGCTTCATAATTTGGTTCCTAATTTCTAGTGATAATTAGACTAGAATATTACGAAGCGATCAAGGTAGGCTAGTATGACTCAATTTGATAGTTCCTATAGTAATAGTTCAGGTAATCGCCGAAAGTAATATGGGTCATTACCTGAAACAAACGGACAATCGTTCTAAAAATGCGATTGTTTTTTTTTATCATTTATGTTGTCCTTGTTTATTCAATAGGGAAGTTGCTTTTAAAATTAGTGCATTAATGTTCCTAATATCTAGTGATAACTAGACTAGAATCGTATTACTTGATCAAAGTAGGCTAGTATGACCGAACTTATAGTTAGTTCCTATAATAATAGTTTAGACAAACCCAAACGACCTTTTGTCATTATTATTCTTACACAATTCCTTTGGCCATTATTATTCTTACACAATTCATTACACGTAATGAACTCTTGCAAGTAAAAGTGTAAAACATTCATTGGGGGAGGGAGTTCATTCTTTCTCCAAGAGGCATTAGTCAGGTTTCATTCGATGCTCTCTTCTTTGCAAATAATGAACTCCTCTAGGCTCTTAGACCACCCACCACTCAACTAGGCCTTTCATTGCCTTGCGTTATATTAGTGTTTTTATTCAATGCTCTTTTTATAATGATACGTGTAAATAATTAAACAAAGTTTTTTTCCATTTAGGGATTATTTATTGACATGATTTTATCTACTACTAACATTATTTATATGAAAGGAGGCCCAACACCAAGAACCCCTAGATCCAAGCAACAAAATGGTCCAGCCTCAAAAGGCCCTGCTTAGCAAGGGAGTCAGCAACAAATTCTTAACAACTTCATCGAAATCGGTCACATTCTCATCTCTATCCACTTCCCATTTCTTAACAAATTCAAAAAAAAATTTAAAATCCCTAATTTATCTCTTACAAAAACAAGTTACACTACAACAACTTCTTCCTCATCATTATATTATCGTCTTCATCATTTGCAAACAAAAAACACATAACTACGATTCCCCTTTTCAATTTTTGTAAACAATTTTTTACGAAAATTATTACTAGAAGTAATTAAAGAATATATGATTTCGCACGCATAGCGTGCATATCAAGGCTAGTGTTCTACTTCATGTCAAGAGGGATAGGACACCCAAAAAGAAAAAAGAAAAAAAAGGGTAACATACCTACTTTAATTAAGTAAAATAGAAAAAGGAAAAATAAAAAGGAAACTACCTAGGGTGTAAGAGTGGAGGTGACAACCGTCAAGTACACATACATTTATTAATATGGAGAACAATCAACAGCTGCTCCATGGGATAGGAACAGTGCATTCAACTTATGCGTGTAGGATGAACAATACCGTACTTGAATAGTTAAAGCAAAAGTGTCGTTGTTTTAGGACATGACCTACGCATGTTGGGATATGTCCTACTGCATGGTTGATGGGAGACTAAACCAATCTTTTGGCAAGTTGGCACAAGTGATCCCAAGAGTCCCCTGTCTTATAATTGTTTCTTAATTTAAACCACTCCTAACTCCTAGCTTGGACCCTTATTTGACAAAAGTTAGTGGTTTTAATTTACACCACTGGTTCCAAGAAAAAAAACGCTCCCCTAATCCTTATAGAATATGATATGGGATAGATGAGTGATCAATTAGCTAGTGCTAGAAGAGTTGTCTTTATAAAAACATAACAAAAGGATCTACATCAAGAAACGGTGCCACGTGGCGCTCTCCCTAAGGGAGTTTTACTCCATACAATCCACAACAATAAACATAATTAGAAATTGCGTAGTATAGGGTTTGATCCCGGGACCTCAAGAACATATACTAAAGTCTTAACCACTAAACCAAATAACATTTAGTGTTAATAAAGTATAATATTAATAAGTAGGCTGGCTTAATTACTAGTTTGATAACTTAAAAACCGGTTTGATATGAAATAAATCTTTTAACATTTCATATTAGTGTAGGGTAGCTTAAATACGCTTTCTAGTACGAAATTAAGATTTAACATCTCATAGAAAGACTTTTTTTTTATATAACTAGCAATTTATGACACGATGCGTGGGTGAATTTAAAGTTTTGTGCTTTAGTTCTTAAATCTAAACGTTACTTAATAATTTTTCATAAGGTCGCGAAATATCACATCACCCCTTTCCTTTATATTTAAGAGTTATGCACGTGATATATTAAAGAGTTCATGATCAACACATACTTTTTCATGATCTTTAGGCTATAATTTTAAAAAACAACGATTTCGTACATGACAATGTTTAGAGGGATTAAATGCATTATGTACGGAGCAATAAATTACCAATTTTTCGACTGTATTTCAACTTGAAGTTATTTGATAGTTGTTAGATACCCGATTTGCACATAGTTGAACGAACTTGTTATATGGACGATGGCGAATTATGAATGTATGTTATGTAAGAATTTAATTTTATTGTAATTCAGATTTTAAGTAAAAATAATGGTGTTTGTGTTGTATGGAGTAATATTTTTGAATTGTAGTTTCAAGGTTTTTCTTTCCTTCATATAACAACTTTCCCCATTATTCAAAGATTTGGAATCAATGTTAAATGGAATACTTTTTGAAACTTGTATTGATTGACAATTATGTCAAATAGATAATTATTGACTTATTTGAATATGGTTGATTTTTTTCTTTTAAATTTATTCTTTATTCATAATTACACGATTTATTGTGTAAGGGTAGGGGGTCATTTCATGTGGACACCGTTTGCTCCCCCTCTTCCCTTATACTCCCTTCGTTTCTTTTTAATCTACACACTTTCCTTTTTAGTGTTCCATTCATTATGGCATGAAGCCAGATTACAATGGCATCATTACCCAATTAACACAATTCCACCAATTACAGCTAATTTGTTGTTATCAAGGGAAGTTTATTAAGCAGCATGCCATTAACTTCAATTAATTACCTTAGTCATTGCTATAGAAATTGGGTATTGAATCGTTTGTCAGTCTATAGGTTCTTTCGACTACTGTCTTCAGGACATTTCCTGATTTAAATTAATATTATACAGTTTAAAAAATAAAATAATGTTATGCAGTTTAAAAAAAAAACCGTGAGTTAATGTTATGCAATTTTAAAAAAAACCGTGAGTAATATTAACTGCTCATATCACGCCATTTAACTGCCATACCCATTTGTAAGCTAAGTACCACAGTTACCGTACCCATTTATTCAAAATAAATATTCAAAAAATACCATACCTTGATCTTATTTGTTGCAGTGACTTAATTTTTATATATAGAGTAAACAGTGGGTAACATTTCACTAAACTTAACATAGATATTTAGGATATAGAGTAATTACTAACAGTTTTTCCTAAAACATAAGAAATGCAAACAAACTTTGAAGAACAACACTACGCAATTACAAAACACTTCTACTATCTCCTGTCTGTACGACTAAGGAACATGGAGTATGTGCATATAGTACTAAACTTTACACAACAGGCATGTAACCTCCTCAGATTCATATGAATCGAAGAAGTTCCAGTGTTGCATCTCTGTTCCCGGAGTTTGGTGACAGATGTTCTCGTACGATGCTCGACGCCTTCTGTTGAGATCGTGCATAACTACATGGAGACCGTTCCTATTTAGGAAGGTTTTGAGCTTTCGAGCGTATGCGGATAACAACTCTTGATTGGCAAATCCAACGAGGATGAATAACCCCTCTATACGGTCTTCATGGTATAACAATACCCCGCACACGAACTCTGCATAATCCGTGCCTATATTGTGAAGCTGATCCTGCGCGTCGTGAAGGTTACGGTGAACGAAGTAAATTTTTATCGCATCTTCAATGAGTGAAAGAGGCGACTTTGGTGGCGACGGCGGTGGTGGGGTTGATGACCTTGAGGATGATAATGATGAGGATGATGATGAGGATGATGGTGTCCTTGGCCTTTTGAGGGAGGATGATGATGGGCGTGAACTTGACGAAGCCATGGATATAGAATATTTTTGAAAGGAAACGAGAAAATATTTGGAGTGAACTGATGATGGGCGTGATAAGACTATATATCTCAATTATATAAGGCAACACGTAGGGGACACCAAAAAATAGAAAAAGGTAAAAAAAGGAAAAAAAAAGGAAAGATAATAACTTCTTTATTTATACAAAAAAGGGGCTAAAAGAGAAAAAATTACCAAATTTAAATTGAACATCAGTTTTTTGAAAAAATAAAATACAAAGACAGTTCGCACGCATTGCGTGCATATACAACATAGTCAGTTACTTCTCTCTCAACACAGTCAGTGAATAAAAAGGGCGTCTCAGTATTTATGGATGAAACCCCAGACCATAGTGGCTCACCATGTGATAAAAAGCCGATAAGGTACGAGGGATGATGTTGATGTATCTCTTGGAATAATTTATTAGGAGAGAACAATTGAGACAAACGATCAATAAACCTTCTGATGCTCTGTATCTTGGGCATATTTTTACACTATATGAATACACGACATTTTTACACGGCTTAAAATAGGTAGATTTCCTTAGGGTCATGTCCTAAGATATTTAGGGTCATGTCTTTAAATAATAGCGACCAACACAATGACTATTGATTCATATATTGGAGACAAGACATTCTACACAACACTATGGGTCCTGCATCTCGGGATGGATGAAACCCCCGGACCATAGTGGCTCACCATGGGATAATAAGCCGATAAGGTACGAGGGATGACATTATTGTATTTCTTGGAATGATTTATTCGAAGAGAAAAATTGAGACACACGATCGATCAATTAACCCTCCGACGCTCTATATCTTGGGCATATTTGGTACAAGGGATCGGACGAAACCCTCTAACACGGTCGGTGAATATTTACAACACGCCGGTTACTTCTCTCTCAACACAGTCAGTGAATAAAAAGGGCGTCTCAATATATATGGATGAAACCCCCGGACCATAGTGGCTCACCATGGGATAATAAGCCGATAGCGTAGGTACGAGGGATGACGTTATTGTATTTCTTGAAAAGATTTATTCAGAGAGAAAAATTGAGACAAACGATCGATCAATAAACCCTCCGACACTCTGTATCTTGGGCATATTTGGTGCAAGGGACGAAACCTTCTAACCACTACTTTGAATGAGATAACGTCCAATAATCGCCATTGGTGTCTCTTAATTAGGAACGAATACAAGGCATTATTGCAATGGTCGATTTAAGCACATGACCCAACACTTTAATTAGGCTTAAAATAGGTAGATTTCCTTAGGGTCATGTCCTAATATATTTAGGGTCATGTCTTTTAATTTTTTTTCCTTTATTTTTTTGCTAAAGGGCTGACATGCCCATAATTTGTAATTATATGATCTTATCAATGAAAATATATCATATATTTCTTCTACTTGTTAAATTTCATTAAAGCAACTATTCATGAAATATTTAATTAACAAGGTGTAGTTACGGAAGCGAACACATGACCTTTCAAATGAATTATGTGAGAGTTAAACCACCAATCAACTACAATTTCACTATTTAATGTTTTAAAATAAAGCATAATAAAGTCTTATAATTATATGTAAGTATGAGTACATAGACCATGCCTTTTGATCTCTAACACTTTTATTAAGGTAATTAACGTTGTCTTACCCCCATTCCTTGGAAGTAATTTTTAACAACTATTTATCATGCCATAAAATCATATTTGATAATGGTAACTGCCCGCGGCATCTTAAAATTATGCTTTATCTATAAGCTAATAACGAAATGTGAGTTTAACTACTAATCCACTACAGTTTCAATGGTTTATGTTTCAAATAGACAATCTTTTTTTTATCTCTAACACTTTTGTTAAGGTAATAACATTCTCATTTTAGAACTCAATTTATTATTATTTGGCACTTCATAAGCACGCCAAATGGCTTCTAATAAGGATGCCAAATGTTGGCTTTTGGAAAATTAGCCAATAATATAATATAAGATATGTAAATTTCGTGTAAAACAGACTCTGCCTTTTGGACAAGTAATGATATAACACCAAATTATCAAAACAAAAAATATAATATAAGATAACTTAAGCTAAAAAAAAAAGAGAAAATAATAGTACTTCATACGTATTTTTAGTCTGAGGCAAGTTGAATAATTAATTAGTGTCAAACTGTCCAACATCATGTCATATCAGCAATAACTTCCATTCCCGGCTTCCCGAAGAAACCTATAACATGCACTGCATCATTACGCCTAATTTTTTTTTTTATAATTCATATCTGCATTTTATTAATGACATGGGAGAAAGAGAAGACCTCAATTTATCACCAGGTATCCCTTCTACGAAGAAGGAAACTTTTATAGTGTTACCACACCCAATGATGAGGAGGATTCCCATCCCCTACAATTACAAACTTGGTCCATTACAAATAGGAAATCAATTCATAATTACGCCTATTTTATCACTTCAAATGTAGAACTTTGACTTCACAAATCACGCAAACTTAATCAGGTTCTTTTGTACTTCAATTATATTTATTAAAGCAATTAATCATCGAATATTTGATACAAAAAATAAAACAAAAAATAAAACCTTAATTTTGTACTACCATCTAAACACTACTTTGAGTGAAATAATGTCATAGAATAACCATTGGTGTCTCCTAAGAATGAATAGCAAATTAGCAATTATTATCAATTGATCCTTATAGCAATTGATCAATATAAACCTTGGCTTCAAGAGAATACATATATATAATATCTAATTAATTACAAAGACAATAATACAATCTTGTTTCTTAAATTTTGGTTAATGAGTACGAAACTAAGAATATAACAGATGCAATTAAATGGTGTAGTGGTTAATTTGTATGAATATAGCAGATGAAAGATCTGAACACCCTATTAGTGGCGAATTAAGGACATGACACAACATTTAATTTAATTGCGTTCAGTGGAGATAATAACATATTTGATAAGGCTATCATTTGTAAAGTTAGGTCATTTATCATTTGTAAACCTTATCGGCTTATTATCCCATGGTGAGCCACTATGATCCGGGGGTTTCATCCATACTGAGACGCAAGAGCCATTGTGTTGTGTATTTTTAACCTTTAAGGACCTCCCATTTTTTTTCACCTTTAAGGATCTAACAAATCCTGCATTTAATCACATACCAAATGTGAAGTCTTGTATTTTTTTATTTTTTTATAATTAATAGTCCATTTTATTAAAAAAAAACATAAATAATAAGGAGATCAGAGTAAATAATAATGTCGTAAAAAAACATGTCGTGTACACTTTTAAAAAAAGGCACCGTACGAGGTCGCAACATTTGACATCTTTATCAGACGACATTTGGCGTGCTTATGAAATGCCAAATCATTATCATTGAAATAAATAGAGTTCCAAACTAACAAAAACTAGTTTTTAGGCCGGACGATTCCCCGGGTCAGTCACAATTATCTAAAATATTCTTATTCAAAAATTTTGTACTTTGTAGTTGATTTTATAGCTTTTTAGCAAAATTTTGTCTATTGCAAAATTGAAATCACTGTAGGGCCCATGCCAAAAGGCCTCATACTAATGAAGTTGGTGAACTCTTATAGGTAACTCTTTCTTATCTCCCCGATGTGGGACTTGGTATGTATACCCAACAATCCTCCCCTAAGACGAAAGACCACTAAACCAATTAATTTTTCGTGTTACAGTTATGAAGTAAAATATTACTAAATGAAAATGTATAGAGTTTGAAATTAATAAAAACTAGTATATTGGCAAGGACGATGCCCCGGGTCAGTTACAATTATCAAACATTAGCTTTTCGTAATATTTTGTGCAGTGCGAAATTGAAGAGAAATTTGTTAAAAACAACCTTTTATAAGCAACTTTTTGTCAAAAACAACCTTTTAAATTTTTTGTTGTCAAGAGAAACCTTAAACCTAAAAATAATTCTCGTGCTTATAGGGTTTATTTTATGCAACCAAATATGGCCAGGATACATAGCATGTAATAGTTTATGTCCTAATCTTGGACGTTCTGGATCTTGGGCATAGTTGGTACAAGGGACGAAACCTGGAACCACTACTTTGAATGAGATAACGTCCAATAATCACCATTGGTGTCTCTTAATTAGGAATGAATACACGACATTATTGCATTGGTCGATTTAAGCACATGATCCAACAATTAGGCTTAAAATAGGTAGATTTCCTTAGGGTCATGTCCAAAGATATTTAGAGTCATGTCTTTAAATAATAGCGACCAACACAATGACTATTGATTCATATATAGGAGACAAGACATTCTACACAACACTATGGGTATTGCGTTTCGGTATGGATGACACCCCCGGACCATAGTGGCTCACAATGGGATTGGAATGATTTATTCGAAGAGAAAAATTGAGACAAACGATCGATCAATAAACCCTCCGACGCTCCGTATCTTGGGCATATTTGTTACAAGGGACAACCTTCTAACCACTACTTTTAATGAGATAACGTCCCATAATCGCCTTTGGTGTCTCTTAATTAGGAATGAATACACGGCATTATTGCATTGGTCGATTTAAGCACATGACCCAACACTTTAGGCTTAAAATAGGTAGATTTCATTAGGGTCATGTCCTAAGATATTTAGGGTCATATCTTTAAATAATAGCGTCGGAGGGTTTATTGATCGATCGTTTGTCTCAATTGTTCTCTCCGAATAAATGATTCCAAGAAATACAATAACGTCATCGCTCGTACCTTATCGGCTTATTATCCCATGGTGAGCCACTATGGTCCGGGGGTTTCATCCATACCGAGACGCAAGCCCATGGTGAGCCACTATGGTCCGGGGGTTTCATCCATACCGAGAAACAAGACCCATTGTGTTGGGTAGAATGTCTTGTCTCCTATATAAATCAATATTCATTGTGTTGGTCACTATTACTTAAAGACATGACCCTAAATAATAAATATCTTAGGACATGACCCTAAGGAAATCTACCTATTATAAGCCTAAAGTGCTGGGTCATGTGCTTAAATCCACCAATTCAATAATGTCGTGTATTCATTCCTAATTAAGAGACACCAATGGAAGATACAGAGCGTCGGAGGGTTATTGATCGATTGTTTGTCGCAATTGTTCTCTCCGAATAAATCATTCCGTTTATTGATCGATCGTTTGTCTCAATTGTTCTCTCCGAATAAATAATTAGATATAAAATTCACTTTTTTTTATTCAGCATGTATATGATTTTAGGTCACGACCTAGGCTACGTTAGGACATAACCTAAAAAAATTTACTTCTTATGGTCGAATATACTTGACTCCGGTTACATAAAACATTCATTGGGATTTGTGGGAGGGAGTTAATTCTTTGTCCAAGAGGCATAAGTTCATAACTCCTCTAGGCTGTTTCACTACCTACTATTCAATTAGGCCTTTCATTGGCTTGCGTTATATTAGTGTCTTTTCATTCAATAATGGTCTTTTTATAATGAAACTAGTCTTTTGGCCCAGGTGATGCCCCTAGTCAGTTACAATTATCAAATATATTATTATTTAGAAATTTCATAATTGATTTTATTAGCTTTTCGTAATATTCAGTTTATTCGAAATTGAAAAGTGGGCGTTATGGCACGATAAGTTGTTTAAAAAAACTTCTAAATAATTGGGGATAAACATTTATTTTACTAGGAGATATCCCAGGACATTTTAGGAAGTGTCCTTTTAATGTTTTTTTAATACTCTATTAGTGGTTGCTAGGTGTAACAAATGTCCGGATGTCCTCTTGCATTAGTGTTTTTCATTGAATACTCTTTTTTTTATAAGTTTGAATTTTGTTAAAACTGCCTCGTAAACTACCTAAGTTTGAAGTTCATTTAATTTTGCATTACAACGTTTGAATTTTTTTATAAGAAAGAGAGAGGAAAGGAACTGTGGAAGGCAAGTGTGACTGTCAACAAACATCTTCATTTGTTCCCCTCAAAAATAATAAAAAGCATCTTCATTTGTTCATCTTCTTCAACGGAAAAACCAACTTCTTCAAAGATAAGCGTGTGAGAAATATGGGTAGAGTACGTCGGCTGCAAGTGCAACCATGGTCTTCTAAGCGTGTGAGGAGTACGACTAGAGTACGTGGGCTGCAACCACGGTGTGTAGACCTTACAACTGCGAACTTCACAACTGGTTACCAAGTCCCCCAAGATGCTACTACGATTGTTATCACAATTATGAGTTTAGTGAGTGGGGATCCTGGTATAAGGATGACTATGTTCGAAAACCTTCCGCTCAACATTGCGTTCCAAAGATACGCTGATTGGGTGAATTACGCCCGGCAGGATTGCGAATTCAGATTGGGGGGGGAGGGAACTGATGGATGGGAACCAAAGCCCTTTGGATCTTCAAAGGCCTATTGACTCTCCAATCTTCGTAACTGGAAATGTAAGAAACTTCCTCTTTACCATCGACCAACGTTTGTTTTTATTTTCTTGTATTCTTATAACCGCTCTTCCTGTATCAGAAACCTTCCATGAACATGGCAAGCCATATAATACGCTTCACAATTACTCGGTTAGGGTCAAAACCACGTTTTAGTACAGAGGTCACTGTCTCCCGATCAGATAGCATTGGCAAAACCAGGCAAATGTGGGCCGATTTTTCGGGGAAGAGAGTGGAGAATGTACGTCTGTTCAACAGTACACATGGATGTTTGGAAGAAGACCTAAAGGTTTGCCACTGCCTGATCGACAATAATAGCTTCGTCAGGGCCCAAGAACTTCCCCTGGATCCTGGCCAATAGCCTATTTGATGTGATACGTAGTAAGTAGTAACAAATGTAGTGTTATCAGGATTGGTCTACATTGTATGTCTGTTTAATTAAGAACATAAGATTGACTATGTATGTCTGTTTAATTACTCGTGGATTTAACATATGAATGACTATATTTATACTCGTGGATTTGTTTAAGTTTTTTCACTAGCACACTATATGCACGCGATGCGTGCGACAATATATTAATATTAATATAAAAAAATGTTAAAAAACTAACTTAAGAATGTAATATTTATAGTGAATTCATATATGAGCGTTATGATGTTTTATTGGCATTGCTCTAGTGTAAAGATTAATGTTTTCCAGAAAGGACTATGCCGAGGTAGGATATGTTATCTTGTATTTGGTAGAAAATTCAACAACTCCCCTTTTAAACAATAATCTAGGTTATCTTTTTTGTTTATTTAAAAATACATATATTTTATAGGCGTATTTTATGAGTAGTAGTTCAATTTAATTTCACTGGGTAATTGAGGTTTTTAGGCATACTATGGTGAGTAGTGCTTCAATAAAAAAACTATAAATTGATATTATCTAATGATAAATGTTTATCACTTTAATTATTTATTATCTCAACTGATTGTAAGCCCCCCCCAAAAAATGGATATTCTCTAAGTTTCTTAATTCTTTTATGGTTTGTTTATGCGTGTTATTTGAAATTGTTATTGCAACTTAGAGTTAGATAGTAAGAATCTTTGTAAATCTTTTCTTTTATAATTGTTTGAAAATTGATTTAGTCATCAGTTTATAATTTCAATTGTGAGTTTCCTCTTTTTACACATTTTTATGTATTTCTTTTTGGTAATGTAGAACTTTTCTTATTACCCATATTTGTAAATAAGGAAAGAATTAAGAAAATCTTTTTTATTATTATTTTTGTAAGATTAAGAGTATATAAGTCTTTTCAAGAGGGGACACCATAGCTCCCCCCTTGGCTTATATAATAGAGATATGTTTCGTTCATATCAAATTTAATTTACACTTCCCATAAACGACAATAATGGTCTCACTTTTACGCAAAATATAGTCTGTTTGGTTCATTTGTCTCGAGAGATTGGTTTAGTCTCCGGATAATCATGTGTTAGGTCAGGTCCTAAGACTTCCTTGGTGATGTCCTAAAATACGGAAGACGGAAGCAATCCATCGTATTTAGAAGGGTGTCTTTTTTTGTCATATGTGTTAATAGTTTTTCGACATGGGTGGACCATTTCTCGCATGGCAATTATTTTAGTTATTTTCCAATCGTATGTGGCTGGCATGAATTAGTTCAGTAGTTCACATAAAAACCTATGCAGTCAGATCCATGGTTTTGTGTAGAGTTTCTTGCATCCTATGAATCAATAGTAATTTATTTGGTTGATTTTGAGGATCGCATTTATTTTAGGAAATGTCCCGGGAAATCTTAGGACGTGCCCTTTCCTATATGTAATGAAAATAACGTCATTCCTCGTATCTTATCGGCTTATTGTACCTTATATTTCCTTTATATTTACGAATAAATCATTCCAAGAAATACAATAATGTCATCCCTCGTATCTTATCGACTTATTATCCCATGGTGAGCCACTATTGTCGGGGGGTTTCATCCATACCAAGACGCAAGAGCCATTGTGTTGTGTAGAATGTCTTGTCTCCTATATATGAATCAATAGTCATTGTGTTGGTCGCTAATATTTAAAGACAGGATCCTAATTATCTTAGGACATGACCCTAAGGAAATCTACCTATTGTTTGATTTCCACATTAAGTCGTACGGTGTTCTAAGCCTAAAGTGTTGGGTCATGAGCTTAAATCCACCAATGCAATAATGTCGTGTATTCATTCCTAATTAAGAGACACCAATGGTGATTATTGGACGTTATCTTATTCAAAGTAGTGGTTAGAGGGTTTCATCCAACCAAATATGCCCAAGATGCAGAGAGTCAGAGGGTTTATTGATCATTTGTCTCAATTGTTATCTCCGAATAAATCATTCCAAGAAACACAATAACGTCATCCCTCGTAACTTATCGGCTTGTTATCCCATGGTGAGCCACTATGGTCCGGGGGTTTCATCCATACCGAGACGCAAGAGCCATTGTGTTGTGTATAATGTCTTGATCACGAATAAATATTCTAGTCTAATTATCACTATAAATTAGAAACCATGATTTGAAAGCACTAATTCTAAATGAAAGTTCCCTATTGCATAACCAAGGACAACATAAATGTTAAAATAAACAATCGGATTTTTATAACCATTGTCAATTTGTTTTAGGTAATGACCCGTTTTTACTTTGGGCGATTACCTAAACTATTATCAAATACCTAAACTACGTTTGTTTCATACCGGTCATGTCCTAAAAGTCTGTCATGATCAAACATCTTTTTGACGTTTGTGTACAAACACGTTTGTCATGGATCAAAACATTTAAAGAGAAATCTGTCATCTCGCACTTATATAAGAAAAAACATAGTCAAGTGTGGTCTTGTTAGAATCGTCTCAATGCGAACATTCCACATACCAATTTTTTTTAAAATTTTTACTTACACCCAATAAGAGATAATAACGTTTAAAGAAGTGTCTCGACAAATGTGAAAAAGCAAATGGTGCAACTAAATAAATACAAAGGTAGTATAAAACGCTAGTAAATGAACCCCTTTTTCACATGATAGCCTTATTAAATTTGTTATTATCTCGACTAAACCATTAAATATGTTTCGAATATAATATATATAATGAAAATGAGGTGTATGCAATTATTATTGTCTAAACCTATGTGTTTAGTAGCATGAATTACCTATAGTTCACATTAATACCAAATATAGTCATAGGCCATTGTGTTGTGTAGAATGTCTTGCTTCTATGAGTCAATAGCCACTAGGTTTGTCGTTTTTCGAGCATGGAATGCTTTATTTAGGTTTATCTCTTGTGCCAAGAGATTGGTTTAGTCTCCCATCAACCATGCGGTAGGACATATCCCAACCGGCGTAGGTCATGTCCTAAAACAACGACATTTTTCCTTTTACTATTTAAGTACAGTATTGTTCATCCTACACGCATAAGTTAAATGCACTGTTGATTGTTCTCCATATTAATAAATGTATGTGTACTTCACGGTTGTCACCTCCACTCTTACAGTTAGTTTCCTTTTTATTTTTCTTTTTTTTTATTTTACTTAATTATAGTGGGTATGTAATATGTTACCCATTTTTTCTATTTTTGGTGTCCTATGCTCCTATCCCTCTTGACATATAGAATACTAGCCTTTTATATGCACGCTATGCGTGCGAAATCATATATTCTTTAATTACGTCTAAGTAATAATTTTTGTCAAAAATTGTTTACAAAAATTTAAAAGGGAATCGTAGTTATGTGTTTTTGTTTGCAAATGATGAAGAAGATAATATAATGATGAGGAAGAAGTTGTTGTAGTGTAACTTGTTTTTGGGATAAGAGATAAATTAGGGATTTTAATTTTTTTGTAAATATGGTTGGCACTTGGTAGTTACCTTCTCTTTTTATTTTTATGCTTTATTTTTTGTAAATATGCACGTGGCAAAGGCTTTAGAACATGACTCACTAATGGTCCGTTATGTTCAGCCTTATTTTCGTTATCTTATCTTATAAGATCTTATAAAATCTTATCTGATCTGATCTTATCTGATCTGATCTTATCTTATCTTATCTTATCTTATCTTATCTTATCTTATCTTATCTTATCTTATCTTATCTTATCTTATCTTATCTTATCTTATCTTATCTTATCTTATCTTATCTTTATCTTATCTTATCTTATCTTATCTTATCTTATGTGATATTATCGATCTTATCTTATAAGATCTTATATAAGTTAAAATAAGTTGAACAATAACCCGATCCTAACAATATGTGGTTAATAATAATTCAAAATAACGTTGAAATGGGCAAAAATAGATAATCAACAAAAAATGTATGGTTTACCTTTACCATTTGATCTAAGTTTACCTTTACCATTTGATCTAATAAAAGTCCTAACGTAGCCTTGGGTGTAACCTATCTCGATCTTATCTTATCTTATCTTATCTTATCTTATCTTATCTTATCTTATCTTATATGATCTTATCTTATCTTATCATATAAGATCTTATATAAGTTAAAATAAGTTGAACATGACGGACCCTAACAATATGTGGTTAACAATAATTCAAAATAACGTAGAAATGGGCAAAAATAGATAATCAACAAAAAATATATGGCTTACCTTTACCATTTGATCTAATAAAAGTCCTAACGTAGCCTAGGGTGTCACCTAAAATTATTGCCATGCTCAATAAACGACCAACCCAATATAGTGAATCAATAGTCATTTATTTCGTTGTTTTTTCGATCGTAATTATTTTAGGAGATGTCCTTGGAATTAAAGTTTCCATTAAATATGTTTCTAATATAATATATATAATGCAAATGAGATTTATGCAATTATTATTGTCTAAACCTATGTGTTTAGCATGAAATACCTATAGTTCACATAATACCAAACATAGTCATATGCCATTGTGTTGTGTAGAATGTCTTGCTTCTATGAGCCAATAGCCACTAGGTTGGTCGTTTTTCGAGCCTGGAATGCTTTATTTAGGACATGACGCAGGCTATCTTAGGTCACCGTCTCCCGATTAGAAGAGATCGGCAAAATCAGGTAAATGATTCTGTATGACGTTATTTTATTTCTTTGAATGATTTCTATCACTGATCGGCACCCATTTATTACAATTTGAGACTAACGATCAATAAACCCTCCCGCGCTCTGGATCTTGGCCATATTTCGTAGGATGAAAACCCTCTACAAAGCGTGTTTTAGCTACCCTACATGGCTACATGCAAAGTTCTAAATTTATTTAGTGTCAAATATGTTTTATCTTTAGGAAATATTAAATACGCAGATCAAATGTTTGTCCTGCATTTACCAACTGTATTACATAATCAATTGGGGAAAACTATTGTATGTTCTCATACCCCTTTCTTCGTGGTCAGTCATATTGATGCGAAACTCCTATGCAACTATGCGGCGCGGGATCGATTTCTCATGCAAGCAAGCAGATTATGTCCCTTTTTTAAATGATGTTCAGGCCTGCGTTTTATTTTCATTTTCGCCGTGTCCTTATATTTTCTTCGCACATTATAAAATGGAGATGATGTTGTGTCCAGCTGTGGAGGGTGAATTGCTCATTTACGATTGACATGATGGCTAGGCACTTGTACAATGTCACTTCTTAATTGAGTGTGGAGAGATAAACATACAATAAATGGTTTGTTAATACTCCAACTGTCAATATCTTATGATCTACTCTTTCCTTAAATAGAAGAAAGTATCCTTTGTTTCTTCCTTTATGTATCCAAACAAACAAATAAAGGTTACTCTTCTCCAAATTATCAAATAGCAAAAGGTAACTCTTCTCCTAAAACTTTAAGGTTTACTTATAATTTTCAAGTGATCCGAACTTCATGGAGATGAACGGGTGTAACATAGAGTGTTGCCCTTCGGCAAAACACGCATTATGTGGAGGATGAAACATGGATGTGAAGTAAGCTCTGATAAATTTTTCCTTAATTGTTTATTTATTATTGTAGTTATTTACATATGAAAGTAGTGTTATGTGATGATTTCCAGATTTCACCGTCATTATACAAAGTCAAAGTCAATACTCTATTATATATATTTGAATGTAACCCTATTTTAAATGCAGTCAAAGTGAAAACAATATTTATACAAAGTCAATTTGCCACTCATTTAATTCATGTAAAATTAACATCAACTATTATACCCGTCCCGGCGACCAAATTATTCCGTTTTTTACAAACTTAAGGTATGTATATTTGTTGTTTGTTGGAAAAAATTTATAAAGTTAAGGTATGTTATAAAGTTAAGGTATGTAAATTTGTTGCGATTGTAATAAAATAATTGTAAAATTATCATCATCTATTTTAAATGTTCCATGTTTTTCAAGCAAGGTATGTATATTTGTTCTTTGTTGGAAAAAACTCATAAAGTTAAGGTGGTTGGCAAAAACTCATAAAGTTACGGTGATGTAATTAAGGTATGTATATTTGTTGGTGTTGTAATAAAATAATTGTAAATTTAACATCAATGTTTTAAATGTTCCATGTTTTTCACGCATTAATAAAAAGAACCACATTTTTAAGGTATGTAGATTTGTTGTTGTTGTAATTACATAACCGCATATGAAAAAGATATTTCGTGTTAAGTAACAATAAACCAATTATTTCGTGTGCGGACTTACTCTCAAAATGGTACTTGTACGAGTTTTCGTAGATAAATTATGTAGGCTGCAACGTGGTACTCCGCATTCATGTCAATGGTAGAGCAAGTGCTTGGTTCGCTTAAGGTAACCGAAATGATGTTAAGATGCGAGAAGCATGATGTGTTCTTTGCGGGCTACTAATGGTGATTTCCATGTGTCCTCATGAGATTGGTAAAATTTGATACTGGGAAGGCCGGAATGGAAGACGTCCACAAATACATGGGGAACTTTATCGCCAACTTTGGGGGGTTCTTATAACTCCTTCGTAATTCCATTGGGTCCGCCCAAGTCGAAACATTTTGGGGAAGTCGAATAATATCACCGATATTGCAAGTCGGTTTGAAGAAGTTGACAAGTTTTTGGCTGAGTTGATGAATTTGTTAAGAAAATGGAAGTGCATAGTGATGATGAGAATGTGAACGAGAATTCTCCAAATCCGGGGCTTATTACACTTTGACCATCCCGGTAGCCCAACACGACCGGGCTACAAAAAATTATTGTTCAAACTATTATTCGATCTATGGTTGATTGGTTGTGTTATTATTATTTCTTTAGTCTTTATATCAAAGTTAAATCTTTATTTGGTACCGAAAAAGCATTTTTAAGCTTTCCTACTCCGATATGAAATGTTACAAATTAACCAAAATTTTCAACGACGTTATTGAACAGTTCAAAATAGGTCACCTTCAATTTAAAAAAGATAATAACAACTACAAAAGAACCTCAATTATTTTAGATTAAAAAAATTCAATTCGTACATATAGCTACATAAGGTTGTTGCTCGATAAACGACCAATCCAATGGCTATTGGTTCATAGGAGGCATTAAATTCTATTTCATGTTGAACACATTTGATTTTACAATAATAAATGTATTCATATCATTTGCATTATAGGAAATATAATTATAGGTAAATTTTATAAGGACATGTCCTAGGGTTTCCTGGGTCATTACATGAAAACATTATCAATTGCATTGGTTGATATATGCGCGTGGCAAATGCTTCAGGATATGACCCACAACATGTGGTTAATAATAATTTAAAATACCGTAGACGCAAGAGCCATAATGTTGTGTAGAATGTCTTGTCTCCTATATATGAATCAATAGTCATTGTGTTGGTCATTGTTATTTAAAGACATGACCCTAAATATATTAGGACATGACCCTAAGGAAATCTACCTATTATAAGCCTAAAGTGTTGGGTCATGTGCTTAAATCGACATATGTCGTGCATTCATTCCTACTTAATTTTGAAAAAACTGTCATGTTTGGGATCTTAATATCATTAGTAACAAAATGTGGTTAATAATAATTCAATGGTATAAACGTCTTTAGGTAGACGTTTGCACCGCGGAACAAATGTTTAAGAAGGCATATGGGCCTTGGCCCAAACGTGCCCTAAAAGCGTCTGTTATGGATCAAACATCTTTTATTGACTTTTGTGTACAAACACGTTTGTCATGGATCAAAACGTTTAAAGAGAAATCGTCATATTTGTATTAAAGATATCATTTTATGTGGTTAATAATAATTCTAATAAAATCTTACGCCGCCCGGAACAAAAATTACAAAAAAGGCAAACACTCGCTCGCCTTTGAAAGGATTCGATCCCGCGCCGCATAGATGCAAGTGATTTTCATATCGGGGCTAGTGACCACGGAGACGGGGTATCAACACGACAAATGTTTGTCCCCGATTGTTTATGTATTATGGTGCGCAAAAGAAAGACAAAAAATACGATACGCGTATGTTTACATTTCTTCGATAGGAAAACAGTTTTGACACAGAATAAATGTTTAACTTATAATGTAGGGTAGCTAAAACACGCTTTCTAATTTCTACTACGAAATAAAGATTAGTGTTTATTAAATACTACCTCCGTATTTTTTAAGTAAGTTGCACCATTTGCTTTTTGGCACTATTCATCAACCAATTTTATTAAGTTATCTCGCACCATTATATAAGAAAAAACATAGTCAAGTTGGGTCTTGTTAGATTCGTCTCAATGCGAACATTCCAAATATCAATTTTTTAAAATTATATAAGAAAAAACATAGTCAAGTCTCTCGACAAATGTGAAAAAGCAAATGGTGCAACTAAATAAATACAAAGGTAGTATAAAACGCAAGTAAATGACCCCATTTTACACATGATAGCCTTATTAAATTTGCTAGTAATTCAAAGTAGTGGTTAGAGGGTTTCATCATCCAACAAATTATGCCCATACAGAGCATCGGAGGGCTAATTGATCGTTTATCTCAATTGTTATTTCCGAATAATATATAGGCATTGACGCCGCATTAAGAATATATATATATATATGAATCAATAGTCATTGTGTTGGTCGCTGTTATTTAAAGACTTGACCCTAAATATCTTAGGACATGACCCTAAGTAAATCTACCTATTCTAAGCATAAAGTGTTGGGTCATGTGCTTAAATCGACCAATGCAATAATGTCGTGTATTCATTCCTAATTAAGAGACACCAATTGCGATTATTGGACGTTATCTCATTCAAAGTAGTCGTTAGAGGGTTTCGTCCCTTGTACCAAATATGCCCAAGATACAGAGTGTCGGAGGGTTTATTGATCGATCGTTTGTCATAATTTTTCTTTTCGAATAAATCAGTTCAAGAAATACAATAACGTCATCCCTCGTACCTACCCATCGGCTTATTATCCCATGGTGAACCACTATGGTCCGGGGGTTTCATCCATACCGAGACGCAAGAGCCATAGTATTGTGTAGAATGTCTTGTCTCCTATACATGAATCAATAGTCATTGTGTTGGTGTTGTTATTTTAAAAGACATGACCCTAAATATATTAGGACATGACCCTAAGGAAATCTTCCTATTCTAAGCCTAAAGTGTTGGGTCATGTGCTTAAATCGACCAATGCAATAATGCCGTGTATTCATTCCATGATCCCAACACAAGATTCTTTCAATTGTAAATTGACCAAACAAAAACTTGTGTAAGTATCGAACTACTTGTTAGGTATCTAAGTATCTAACTACTTGCGTAAGTCTTTTATTCATACCTACTTTAATTAAGTAAAATAGAAAAAGGAAAAATAAAAAGGAAACTACCTAGGGTGTAAGAGTGGAGGTGACAACAAAATGTGGTTAATAATAATTCAAAATAATAATTCAATGGTATAAACGTCTTTAGGTAGACGTTTGCACCGCGGAACAAACGTTTAAAAAGGCATATGGGCCTTGGCCCAAACGTGCCCTAAAAGCGTCTGTCATGGATCAAAAATCTTTTATTGACTTTTGTGTACAAACACGTTTGTCATGGATCAAAACGTTTAAAGAGAAATCTGTCATATTTGTATTAAAGATATCATTTTATATGGTTAATAATAATTCTAAATAACATAGAAATGGGCAAAAATAGATAATAAAAAAAATATAATGATCTAATAAAATCTTAGGCTGCCCGGAACAAAATTACAAAAAGGCCAAACACTCGCCGCCTTTGAAAGGATTCGATCCCGCGCCGCATAGATGCAAGTGATTTTCATATCAGGGCTAGTGACCACGGAGACGGGGGTTTATTGATCGTTTGTCTCAATTGCTACATCCGAGTTAATCATTCCAAGAAATACAATAACGTCATCCCTCGTACCTTATCGACTTATTATCCCATGGTGAGCCACTATGTCATGAATCAATAGTCATTGTGTTGGTCGCTATTATTTAAAGACATTGTTGGAACTCAAGGTGACACTCGAGAAGGGAGGGTTGAATTGAGTGGCTAAAATTAATCGATTTTCGCAAAAACACTCTTATGGCACAGTGCCGTGCACTGTGTTATTCACTCGTAAATTCTCCGATTGATGTTTTTGCTCGAACGATATTGTATCAAACAATAAAACAATGAAATCAAATAATAAGACACAGGAATTTAACGTGGTTCAATCTCACCTCTGAGATCTACGTCCACACAAACTACTCTTTTATTATTTGAATCGTAAAATATCAAATTCTTGATACAATTCGATTCCCCCACTACTAACTCTAGTAGTGCTCCCCAACACTTAACCCTAAGTGTTGCTACTCTCCTATAATATAAGAATTACAGAAAGAAAGATTCCTCAAAGACGTGCTTCTTATTCAAGCAAATAGAGGATCGTTACAAGCTTTGTTTAGAAACCTTAACTTACTAAAACTCGTGCCATACCCTGTGCTTTGGGAGTCCGTTTTCAGCTCTCAAAATCTTTATCTCTCCAAATCTGAAAACGTGGTTTGCTCCAATGATTTCTATCCCATATATAATTCAATCAGCTGAATAAAAATCCTTCTCCAAGATGTATTATCTTTTGAATAATTTTTTATTCTTAAAATAAAGGGATAAAATTCTTTTCCTTTTCAAAATCCAATTTTATCTTTTATAAAAAACTGATTTCCTTTACTCCTTGTAAGATAAGGATTCCTCCATATCTTATGCCAACTCTAAATCAGATTTTAAATCAGTTTTTATCTAAACAAACTTGATAAAAATTGTTATCATTAAAAATCAGTTTTTCTCTTTTTACAGACAATCTTTTTCGAAAATCTTTTAAAGAAATGTTTTCTTTAAAATCAGTTTTTTATTAAAACTTTTCTTTTTCTTTTTTTTTCGATAACGTGGTTCAAAATCTGTTCTTAAAAATCAGATTTTTTAATACTCTTTTTTCCGAAAATATTTTTAAAGAAACGTTTTCTTTAAAATCGGTTTTTACAAAACTCAAATATTTTTAAAGAAACGTTTTCTTTAAAATCGATTTTACAAAACTCTTTATCCGAAAATCTTTGTAAAAAATATTTTCCTTTCAAAACTAATTTTCGAAATTAAAAACTCCCCTTTTTATATTCTTTAAATATAGAAACAAGAAATTAATATAATTACCTATTTTCTTAACTCTAAGAAAATACTTAATCATCCTAATTTCATATTTCTAGTTTAGCACAAAGTTCCAATACGTTAATTACATTGCATAAACATGACTAAGAACATAACTAGACCTAAGCTTCCATATCTTCAAGTTCTTGATCTTTCATGAACATCCAATCTTGATAGCTTTCTTAGATCACTGTTACACACATACATGTTATAGCATAGAGTGTTTATCATCATCAAAATAACATTGACTTAGAGTCACAACAAACATGACCCTAAATATCTTAGGACATGACCCTAAGGAAATCTACCTATTCTAAGCCCAAAGTGTTGGGTCATGTGCTTAAATCGACCAATGCAATAATGTCGTGTATTCATTCCTAATTAAGAGACACCAATGGCGATTATTGGACGTTATCTCATTCAAAGTAGTGGTTAGAGGGTTTCGTCCCTTGTACCAAATATGCCCAGAGACGAGTGTCGGAGGGTTTATTGGTCGATCATTTGTCACAATTTTTCTCTCCGAATAAATCATTTCAAGAAATACAATAACGTCATCCCTCGTACCCTATTGGCTTATTATCCCATGGTCAGCCACTATGTTCCGGGGGTTTCATCCATACCGAGACGCAAGACCCATACTTTTGTGTAGAATGTCTTGTCTCCTATATTTGAATCAATAGTAATTGTGTTGGTCGCTCTTATTTAAAGACATGACCCTAAATATCTTAGGACATGACCCTAAGGAAATCTACCTATTCTAATCATAAAGTGTTGGGTCATGTGCTTAAATCGACCCATGCAATCATGTCGTGTATTCATCCCTCGTAACTATGAAATGTGATTTTAGGATAAGATTATTTCTTACTTTTTTGACAATAATACTTGACAATTTTCCTTCATCAAATAGATATTTTCCTTTTTATTTTTTTCATATTTTTAAAATCATATAATATCAAATACCGCATTAAAAATATATATATTAAATCGCATTTAATGTAATATAGATAAAAAAAAATAAAATAACATAATATATTATATTAATGATGATAAAAGATACAACTAACATAATACCATAATAAACTCATACTTCCTCCGTTCCAAAATAAGTGAAACACTTCTCTCATTTATGTGAGAGCTTTTTGAGACAAGTGTTTCATTTATTTTGGAACGGAGGAAGTATTGTAATCCGAACTTATCCCAAAAACCAAGACAAACAACACCACCAAGTGCTTTTATATCGAAGTAAGTTGATGTTCCTACACGCATATGTACAACAAATGCTCCTATGCCATGCAAGAGCGTAAAACATGATTACACCCTAACTAAGCCATTGAATGCACTCTTGAGTTTAAATGTATGTGTACTTCACGCGATCCGTACTTCACTGTTTCTTCCATTCTTATCAATCTACCTTCTCTAATTTAATGCGGTTTCTCTATTCAACTTCGTTCCTAAGTCAAGATAACTCGTAGATCTTTGTAAAAATGAGCTACTACTGATATTTATTGTAGTAGGCACCTTCTAACCTTTTTTTGACGGGACCTTCTAACCTGTTTGGCTGAAGATGTGATTATATTGCTGATTAATTTGAAACTAAACCAATTTTTCACGGTAAATGACCCCAAGAATAATGACTTAATTATACAAAATAATGTTCGTAGTAGATAAACTAATGTCAACAAATAATCTCTTCATGGAAAAAACTTTGTTTACCCATATCATTATAAAAAAAGCATTGAATAAAAAACAATAATAACGCAAGGCAATGAAAGGCCTAGTTGAGTAGTAGACTAGTAGGTGGTCTAAGAGCATTGAATGAAATTATCGTATAGTGTTGTTCTGCTTGGGCCTCTTTGATCCTTAATTAATACTAATACAATTTTAATTATTATATTTGATAATAATACAATTGTATTAATAATTGTAATTATTATCAATAAAAAATGCAATTATCTTTACTGATATATAAAGTTAAAAATTTATTCAGAGTCAAATATATTTTGTATAAGCGCTCATAAGGTTAAGGTTAGACAATAATAAATGTACTCATATCATTTGCATTATAGGATATATAATTACAGGTAAACCCTATAAGGACATGATGGCTAGGCACTTGTACAATGTCACTTCTTAATTAAGTGTGGAGAGATAAACATATATATTGTTTGTTAATACTTCAACTGCCAATATCTTATGATCTACTTTTTCACTAAATTGGAGAGAGTATCCTTTGTTTCTTCCATTATGTATCCAAACAAACAAATAAAGGTTACTGTCCCCTTCTCCTAATTATCAAATAGTAAAAGGTTACTCTTCTCCTAAAAATTTAAGGTATACTTTTAATTTTCAAGTCCTAAAACTTTAAGGTATACTTGTAATTTTCAAGTGATCCGAACTTCATGGAGATGAACGGGTGTAACATAGAGTGTTGCCCTCCAGCAAAAACACGCATTATGTGGAGGATGAAACATGGATGTGAAGTAAGCTATGGTAAATTTTTCCTTAATTGTTTATTTATTATTGTAGTTATTTGTAGTGTTATGTGACGATTTCCAGATTTCACCGTCATTATCATTCATGTATCTGCATATTTTTTGTTATATTCATCTTGTAATTAAATTTAAGTAGATTAATTAAATGGGGCACATTTTATTTTCCTCATAACCTTATGGCTCATGTGCTACAGTTATATGAAAAAATATAACCCTATTATATATATTTGAATGTAACCCTATTTTAAAT
Source organism: Beta corolliflora (assembly GCA_947648045.1). Taxonomy (NCBI): domain Eukaryota; kingdom Viridiplantae; phylum Streptophyta; class Magnoliopsida; order Caryophyllales; family Amaranthaceae; genus Beta; species Beta corolliflora. The sequence goes on along the minus strand of CANSZD010003124.1, from coordinate 61,255 downwards.
GCAGTCAAAGTGAAAACAATATTGAATATTTATACAAAGTCAATTTGCCACTCATTTAATTCATGTAATATTAACATCAACTATTATACCCGTCCTGGCGACCCAACTATTCCAGTATTTTACAAACTTAAGGTAGGTATATTTGTTGTTGTTGGCAAAAATTTATAAACTTAAGGTATGTAATTAAGATATTAATAAAAAGAACCACATTTTAAAAATTAATATAATTAAGGTATGTAGATTTGTTGTTGTTGTAATTAAGTAACTGCATATGAAAATTTTTTTCGTGTTCCTGTAATAATAAACCAATAATTTCGTGGCAGACTTAGTCCCAACATGGTACAAGTACGAGTTTTCCGTAGATAGATTATGTAAGCTGCAACGTCAGTACTCCGCATTCATGTCAATGGTAGAGCAAGTGCTTGGTTCGCTTAAGGTAACTGAAATGATGTTAAGATGCGAGAAGCATGATGTGTTGCTGCGGGCTATTAATGGTGATTTCATGTGTCCTCATGAGATTGGCAAAATTTGTAACTGGAAGACCGGAATGGAGGACGTCCACAAAATACATAGGGAACTTTATCGCCAACTTAGGGGGTTCTTAGAACTCCTTCGTAATTCCATTGGGTCCGCCCAAGTCAGAAACATTTTGGAGAACTCGAATACTATCCCTGATATTGCATGTCAGTTCGATGAGTTTGTTAAAGAAATGGAAGTGGATAATGATGATGAGAATGTGAACGATAATTCTCTAACTCCGGGGCTTATTACACTTGACAATCCGGTAGCACAACACGACCAAGCTACAAAAAAATAAATTATTGTTCAAACTATTATTATTGCTTTAGTCTTTAGATGAAAAGTTAAATCTTTATTTGGTTCCAGAAAGCATTTTTAAGCTATCCTACTCTGATACGAAAGGTTACAAATTAACCAAATTTTTCAGCGATGTCATTGAGCAGTTCAAAATCGGTCACCTTCAATTTAAAAAGATAATAACAACTACAAAACCATAAGGTTGTTACTCGATAAACGACCAATCCAACATTCCAACGGCTATTGATTCATAGGATGCATTAAATTCTATTAGTTCATGTTGAACACATTTGATATTACAATAATAAATGTATTCATATTATTTGTATTATAGGAAATATAATTATAGGTAAATTTTGTAAGGACATGTCCTAGGGTTTCCTGGGTTATTACATAAAAACATTATATATTGCATTGGTCGATATATGCGTGTGGCAAATGCTTCAGGATATGACTCACAACATCTGGTTAATAATAATTTCAAATACCGTAGAAATGGGAAAAAATAGATAATCAACAAAAATGTATGGTTTACCATTTGATCTAATTAAAGTCCTAACATAGCGTAGGTCGTGACCTAACATTATTGTCATGCTCAATAAACGACGACCAACCCAATGATAAACACATAGGTTTAGACAATGGTAAATATAGTGGTTATTGGACGTTATCTCCTATGAATCAATAGTCATTGTTGGTCGCTATTATGTAATGACATGAACCTAAGGAAATCTACTTATTATTTAATTTCCACATTAAGTCGTATGGTATTCTAAAGTAGTGGTTAGAGGGTTTCATCCAACCAAATATGCCCAAGGTACAGAGCGTCAGATGGTTTATTGATCGTTTGTCTCAATTGTTCTCTCCGAATAAATCATTCCAAGAAATACAATAACGTCATCCCTCGTACCTTATCGGCTTATTATCCCATGGTGAGCCACTATGGTCCGGGGTTTCATCCATACCGAGGCGCAAGAGCCATTGTGCTGTGTAGAATGTCTTGTCTCCTATGAATCAATACTCATTGACATGTTGGTCGCTATTATTCCCCGGGTCATTGCGTAAAAACATTTTCAATTGCATTGCTGGATTTAGGCGCGTGACAACTACTTTAGGACATGACTCACTAACAATACCAAATTGACGAAGAAATGGGCAAAAAATATATAATCGACAAATAATGTATGGTTTACCATTTCATCTAATAGATATGTCCTAGGGTTTCCTGGGTCGTTACATAAAAACATTATCTATTGCATTGGTCGATATATGCGCGTGGCAAATGCTTCAGGATATGATTCACAACATATGGTTAATAATAATTTCAAATACCGTAAAATGGGCAAAAAATAGATAATCAACAAAAATGTATGGTTTACCATTTGTCCATTTGATCTAAAAATGGGCTAACTTTACATATGATAGCCTTAACAATCTATACTAATATATTAAAAGGCGTGTCAAACTACGTATACATGCCACGTGGCACATCTCTTACCCAACTAGAATTGTCCAATGTGTATATATGTTATGTCAACTAACAAAAGTAAATTGGCTTGCAATAAGATTCGAACCTGTGACATCTTACTATTATATATAACACAATTACCATCTCAACTAACTTTTGATCATGCTTTAAATGTCAACATTATTATATTTGTACCTTTTAATTGTTGGGTTTTCTTTATTATATTTTAATGCGAATGGAAAAAAAATGCATATCAAATTTGGAAAAAGTACCAGCACCCGGGGCAAAGCCCGGGCCCAAATACTAGTTATGTTACTAAAAGAGGTTTCATTTAGTTTTCTTGTCAAAAAAAAAACACTTTAGGGGAAATGACGTAACATGTTAAATTTACGAAACAATAAACTTGCCGTGGAACTTGCGAACCTAGTTTCCGAAAACAAACTGCTAGACAGAAATACCCTTTAACCTCCATGTTTTCCATCATTAGGGAAATTGGTTTCCGAACATTAAATAAAAACCGCCCTTTCTTCTAGATATAGTCTCTTTCAACCACCATACCACTAGCAATATATGCACGCGATGCGTGCGACAATATATTAATATTAATATTAACATCAAAAAGTGTTAAAAAAACTAACTTAAGAGTGTAATATTTATGGTGAATATTTGATGAACGTTATGATTTTTTATTTGCATAGCTAGGGTAAAGAGTAATGTTTTTCAGAAAGGACTAAGTCGAGGTAGGATATGTGTTACCGTGTATTTGGAAGAATATTCAACAATTCTCCTTTTAAACAATGATCAAGGTTATGTTATTTATTTATTTAAAAATACATATATTTTATATGCGTATTTTATGAGTAGTAGTTCAATTTAATTTCACTGGGTAATAGAGGTTTTTAGGTATACTATGGTGAGTAGTGCTTCAATTAAAAAAAATTATAAATTGATATTATCTGATGATGTATGTTTATATCTTTAATTATTTATTATCCCAACTGATTGTGCTCCACAAAAAATTTAAAAAATGATATTCTCTAATTAAGTTTCTTAATTCTTTTATGGTTTGTTAATGCATGTTATTTGAAATTGTTATTGCAACTGAGAGTTTAGATAGTAAGAATCTTGTGAATCTTTGTTTTTATAATAGTTTAAAAATTAATTTAGTCATCAATTTATATTTTCAATTGTGAGTTTCCTCTTTTTACACATTTTTATGTATTTCTTTTTGGTAATGTAAAACTTTCTTTACTACCCATATTTGTAAATAAGGAAAGAATTAAGAAAATATTTTCTTTATTATTTTTTGTGAGATTAAGGGTATATAAGTATTTTCAAGAGGGGACACCATAGCTCCCCCTTGGCTTATATAATAGAGATAAGCATTCGACGGATCCGCAAGTCAAGTATCAATAAGTTGAAGTTCCAACCATTAACGAACAAGCATAAATCCAATATCTTCCAAAGTTAGTATTAATGAACTATATTTTATTCAGCGTTTTAAAATTTTACATCATAATTGTGCACGGTAATATGATGGTTTATAATTTAGTGATGTATGGAAAACCTAATTATGGATTACGAATTGCATTATAATTCTTTAGTGATGTATGGAAAACCTAATTATGGATTACGATATGCATTATAATTCAAATTTATTTGATTTAACAGCATTCATAAGACATTACGGTTTACGATATGGTATGGTGGAAAATTAGTTTTTCATCCACGACGAGAATACAAAAATGGAAAACACGTATCGTATAGATATACTCACGAGGATTTCACACAGGAAAATGTGGAAAACCTGATTTTTGGGTTAGGCTATGAGAAATTTAAAATTTGATATGTACCCCTCATATCTAATCAGAGTTGGTCGCTAAATAAGGTTGATAATTCTGAGGATTTCTACTATCTAAAGAAGGACGCAACAAAATTGACATTCATGAATTTGTTCATTCAAAATTTAGCCCAACACACCCCCAATAAAGGAACTGAGAAACCAAGCCCATCCAAATCATCAGATTACCACTCATCGTCTCCTGGTTCACCTATTGAAGAAGTATCCACGCATCCTGCTTTGGTCATTCAAAATTTAGCCCAACACACCCCAAACAAAGGAACCGAAGAACCAAGCCGACCCAAACACACCCTCGAGAAAGGAACTGAGAAACCAAACCCACCTAGATCATCAGATTACCACCCATCGTCCTGTGGTTCACCTATTGGAGAAGTATCCAGGCATCCTGCTTCAAATCCTGGGATGGGATATGATGTTAGCAAATTTGGTAGTCTTGTTTCTAAATTGACTAAAAAACAAGTCCAGTGGGTTAAATAGATGGGTTTTAAGAATTTGTTGAAGATTGCGGTGTATGACATTGATCCGTGTTTTGGATTTTGGATAACACACAAATTCGATCATAAAACATCGAGGCTTTTTATCATAGATAATTACTGGGTCACTGTCGATGACAACATGGTAGGATCGGTACTAGGCATACCTTCAGGTGGTGACCTCTATTATCCAACTCATACCAGAAAGGAGATTTGCAAACGATTTAAGAGTGAATACAAAAAGGCAACTAAGTATGGTGCAATTAGAGAAACAAAATTGCTCGAAATGGTAACCTCTGAGGTCAGCGACAAAGAAGCGTTCCAGAGACATTTCCTCCTTTACGCACTAGGAATCCTACTTTGTCCAACTAAGAAATGTGGATGGGTAAGTCCTAAACATCTTTATGTTTTGGACAAGGCCAAAAATGCCAGAGAGTTCAACTGGGGAAAGTACGTATTGGATTGGCTAACCTACTACAAGTCAAAGTTTTACACATCTAAACAGGGATTTGGTGGTTGCACATTCTTATTGTTAGTAAGTATCAACGAGGGAACATATTGCTGTAAAATTTCATTTACATTTTTAATATCTTCATACATCTAATAACCAATAATAGTTTGCGTTGATTACTTGTACAGCTTATCTATCTAAACAGAATTTCCCATGCTGTAGAGGTAGAGTGGAATCCAAGTGCAGCACGGGTAGGACAATGGGAACACAATAGTTCGGTGGATGCTTTGGCGTCTGACAAAAATAAAGCTGGTGATTATGGATTCGCGGATGCAGTTGAAAATGTTATTTACGGACATCCTTATCCTAGCTGATGGAAATTTTTATCTGCTTTATAAATGAGAATGTAATAGAAAGCGTTTACTAATTTCCTAAAATATGATTCTACAGACAATATTTAAAAAGGCTACTACTATTTACATTGTTCATTTACATCCAGATGGAATAGCCAGTATGTTTCTTATCGTTAATTTGTCCTGAACTCCTCATCATGTGTTAATCTACACTAGCCTAAAGTAAGTTTAATTGATTTATATATTTTGTTTTATATAAATTATGGTCATTCATGATAAACACATAGGTTTAGACAATGGTAAATGTAGTGGTTATTGGAGGTTATCTCATTCAAAGTAGTGGTTACTGGTTAGAGGGTTTGATCAATACTAAGACACAAGAACCATTGTGTTGTGTAGAATGTCTTGTCTCCTATGAATCAATAGTCATTGTGTTGGTCGCTATTATTTAATTTCCACATTAGTTGTAGACCTAGAATGTCTTGTCTCCTATGAATCAATAGTCATTGTGTTGGTCGCTATTATTTAAAGACATGACCCATGATATCTTAGGACATTACCTAAGTAAATCTACCTAATATTTGATTTCCACATTGTCATTGAACTAGTTAGTTCCTAGAGTAATAGTTTACACAATCTTCCAAAGTAACATTGGGCCATTACCTTAAACAAACTGACAATGGTTCTAAAAATGCAATTGTTTATTTTAACATTTATGTTGTCCTTGTTTATTAAATATGGAACTTGCTTTTAAAATAGTGATGATTCCTTATCTCTAGTGATAACTAGACTATAATATTGCTACGTGATCAACTCATCAAAGTAGGCTAGTATGACTCAAAGTTCCCATAGTAATAGTTTAAGTGATCGCCCAAAGTAACACGGGTCATTACCTAAAACAAATTAACAATGGTTCTAAAACGGGTAATAGCTTTTGGCCTGAGATTCCTTTTACGCCCGCGAATCTTCGATATTTTCACTTTTTCAGGGAATCTCTCCCACTGAATCAATCTCCCCCTTTTACACCAAAAGTTGAACCATTCATAATAGAATAATACCGCGAGAACAAAATTACAAAAATGGAGATACGAGTGAGTTTCATATCAGGACTTGTGAACACGGAGACAGGTGGTATCAGCACTGCACGTCAAATGTTTCTCCCTAATTGTTTATGTACTATGGTACGCAAAAGAAAGATAAAAATAAGATACACGCAAGTTTACATTTGCTGATAGGAAAACAATTTTGACACAGAATAAATGTTTACCTTAGAATAAATGTTTATGTACTATGGTAGCTAAAACACGCTTTCTAATTTCTACTACGAAATAAAGATTCGTGTTGATTAAATACTACCTCCGTATTTTTTCGTTGCACCATTTGCTTTTTGGCACTATTCATCAACCACGTAGCGTCGGAGGGTTTATTGATTGTTTGTCTCAATTGTTCTCTCCGAATAAATCATCCCAAGAAATACAATATGTATGACTATATTTTTCCCTCAGAAAACATAACACAAACACCTAATGGCATTAAATGGTGACCTAAAAAAACGTAAGAAATAATCTTATCCTAAAATCACATTTCATAGTTATTCACCCATTAAATTCAAAAGATTGCAAACACAATATCTGGAAATACATTTGTAGGAAAATATTATAAGGACACGTCGAAAGATTTCCCGGACAATATCCGGAAAGTTTTTACCTTAGGTAATGTCCTAAGATATTTAGGGTCATGTCTTTAAGTAATAGCGACCAACACAATGATTATTGATTAATATATAGGAGACAAGACATGGATGATGCGTCTCATTATGGATAAAACCCCGGACCATAGTGGCTCACCATGTGATAATAAGCCGATAAGGTATGAGGGATCACGTTTTGTATTTCTTGGAATGATTTATTCGGAGAGAACAATTGAGACAAACGATCGATCAATAAACCCTCCGGTGCTCTGTATCTTAGGCATATTTGGTTGGATGAAACCCGCTAAGCACTACTTTGAAAACGTAAGATATGATTCTCCTTGATTGCCTCCTCTTTGAGGACTCTTGTAACATATATTCCTTCTGGTTAATAGAAAACCTAAGTGTTGTTTTGATCTTGTTAGATTCTTCTCAATGTATATTTTCATAATGTCAACTTTTTGTAATTTTTTCGTATTGATAATTAGAAATATAAAGGTTTAAAATAGTGCATTGGCATGTGTGCCCAAGGGAAATAGGTCAACTAGTTTACGGAGAAAAATCAACAGTGCTGAGTTAGGGTGTAACAATGTTATCTTCTGCTCCATGGAATAGGAACAGTTGTTCAACTTATGCGTGTAGAATTTGTAGTAGGCACCGTCTAACCTGTTTAGCTGAAGATGTGATTATATTGGTGATTAATTTGAAACTATACCAATTTTTCACGGCAAATGACCCCAAGAATAATGACGTAGTAGATAACAAATAATCTACTACTCTACTAGGCCTTTCAATGCTTTCATTGCCTTGCATTAATTTTTTTTATTCAATGCTCTCTTTTATAATGAACTCTTGCAAGTAATGTATTGGGATGAGTAGATTATTCAATGCTCTCTTTTATAATGAACTCTTGCAAGTAATGTATTGATTAGACCATATAAGCTCTTTGACTGCCTGGTCTACATCTCTACTAGGCCTTTGCCTTGCATTAGTGCTTTTTGTATTTTCAAATTCTTTTCCCCTTTTCCTATGCAAGTAATGTGATTGCCTGCTCTACTACTCTACTAGGCCTTTGCCTTGCATTAGTGCTTTTTGTATTTTCTTCTATTTTCAAATTCTTTTCTCTTTTCCTATTTGCCTATTGCATTAGCTAGTACTGATATTTATTGTAAATTCTACTTGTTTAGACGAAGATGTGATCCCTAGAATAATGACTAAAGATATACATGATATCCTAAGGCTGCTGATAAAAATCCCTTTCAGTTAAGAAATTTATTTCCTGGGTCGTATCCTAAGATATTATGGGTAATTACCTAAAAAACGTTTTCTTATTTTAATGCCTAGAAAATGTTTATCTTTATCCTTTTGTTAAATTTTGCTAAAAGGCACCTCTTCTAGCACGAATTCGTATCATATTCCATTTCATAAGCATTAGGGGAAATTATCAAAAAAAAAAAAGCATTAGGGGAGCGTTTTATGGTGTAAATTAAAACAAGGCAACCGTGTGAAGTACAATGTGAAATTAAAACTGAACAAAAGGATAAAGATAAACATTTTGTAGGTATTTGATGAATGCAAAACCGGTTTGACTTCATTGTATGCCTTTAACTAACTCTTTTATGAGTTTTAATGAAATGAACTAAATTATCAAAAAAATTGTGTAACGTTTCATACCAGGGTAGGGTAGCTAGAAAACGTTTTCTTATTTTAAAACCTAGGGCAGCGTTTTAGTTTGACATTAAGGAACAAGGCAACCGTAAGTACACAAACATATATTAATATGAAGAACAGTCAACACTCTACAGTGCATTTAATGGCTTAGTTAGGTTGTAGTTATCTACTGCTTCCAAGGACCAAACAGCTATTCAACTTGTGCGTGTAGGATGAACATCGTTAAAGCAAAAGTTTTTTCAATTTCGCTTCTTACCAAAATCATAACGGGCAACTCCTTGACTTCTCCCATATTCTGTTTTCTAGTTCTTTTCTTCAATTAGTCCAATTACTATTACCCAAAAATCTCCAAATTTCAAATCAAACAAATGAAAAAAATAAATATATTATGGCAATGGAAGCAAAGATTACCCTCCTTTACTTCCCCCATATTCTTCGCAAGTATAATTTATAATCTTGGCAACCTGCAGTACCAATTGCAATAGTCATCAACGCAAAGACAAAATTACGTAACGCCGTACATCCTTCTAATCTCTATTATATATAGCTGCAATTATGTTTGGAAATTTGGATATTTAAGATTTTCTTTGGAAGAATGTAATATCTAGCTAAATCAAAAGTCTATTATGAAGATACCAAAATGATTTGAATTGTGATATCTTTTTTTTTCTTGACTGATATCTTTGTTTTTCACTTGGTTGGGATTGCTGGGATGTATAGATTTAATGGTTAAAGAGGTGCACCAAACTAGAGGAATCAAGAAGAATAGCAAGAGGACATCATGATTGTGGCGGCAAATTTTGTTAAAGGTAATTGATCGTGAGTTTTCTCATCTTATATCAAGCTTCTTATTTTGATATATATTTTTATTGTTTGAAATTTGAACTCTTAATTATTAGTTCGACATACAATTCATGTACACTTTCGTGTTGAAGTAAATGAGTTTTCAAGGAACTACTGTTCATAAGAGTTTTCTCTACCATAAACATGCTTAATGGAGTTATCAACTTATCATAACTAAATAATTATATATTTTCATAATTACTTGCATGCTTTTTATGATTATCATAGATTAATGTATTATAACTATTCATTGACTTGGTGTTTTGTTTTCCCTCTTTTTTATGGTAAAACATTTGATGAATGATTTATATATTACAGTACTATGTTGCCTATAAGCATGTTCCTTAAACCAAGGATGTCTTGGCCTAGTGGTTAAGATTGAGGTGCTGTGAACAATAGGTCACAGGTTCGAATCCCCTTCCCCTTCTTTGTACTTTGTACTGCCTTCGTGGCTCATATGGATAAAAAAAAGCATGTTCCTTAGGTCGGAAAAAGAGCCACAAGTGGGAATCTTAATTAAAATTTAGAGTAACTAGTGATTTAGTCTTATTAACGATCAATGAAAATATTTTTGCGATATTCGTGGATCATCTTAGAGATTGGTCGTTAGAATAAAACAATAAATCTCAACTTGACACTAACTTCAATTTTTAAAAACATTTATCATTCAACATAAGAATAAAACAATAAATCAATTTTTTAAAACATTTATAATTCAAAATAAAAAAAATAGAAATCTCAACTTGACATCCTTCCAATCTCTATTATAAATGGTTTGTTATTTAATTTATAGCTGGAATTAAGTTTGTAAATTTAGATAGTTAAGATTTTCTTTGGAAGAATGCTAAATCAAATTGGTTGGGATTGCTTGGATGTATAGAATTAATGGTTCATATTCTCAATGACAGAGATAAAGAGGTGCACCAAACTAGAGGAATTATGAAGAATAGCAAGAGGACTTCATGACTGTACTTTAAGTTTTTGTCTCGTCAATTTTTTTAAAGGAATTGTTCTTGACTGATATCTTTGTTTTTTACCTGGTTGGGATTGCTGGGATGTATAAAATTAATGGTTCATATTTTCAATGACAGAGATAAAGAGGTGCACCAAACTAGAGGAATCAAGAAGAAAAGAGGTGCACCAAACTAGAGGAATCAAGAAGAATAGGAAGAGGACATCATGATTGTACTTGAATTTTGTATCTCGGTAAATTTTCTAAAGGTAATTGATCCTGAGTTTATCCTTGATTCTTCCACTAATATTCGATATTTTCTCATCTTATCTCAAGCTTCTTGTTTTGATATGTTTTGTGATTATTTGAAATTTGAACTCTTATTTATTAGTTCTACATACTGTTCATGTACACTTTCGTGTTTCTCTACCACTCACATGCATGCTTAATGGGGTTTTATTGACCAGAATGATTTCACAAATTTTATAGTTAACTATAGATGAATTGGTTTTTCACTTCTATTTTGTTTTGTGCACATCTTGTTGTTTCTTGATAGCGAGTAGTATGGTTTCATGTATTCACTGTATATTGTTCATGAAAAGTGATAAAAAATTATGACGTTTTCTTTACTTTCTTATGCATTACATGAATTGCCCCAAGCTTTATTATTATTTTTGCGATATTCGTGGATCTTCTTAGAGATTGGTCGTCAGAACGTCTCTATCCATATAATTCCTCGGTCATGTCCTAAAACATGACCCAGTAATTGACAAATTTCTCAGCAACAAATTAGGTTAGAGGGGAAGGCCTGAAGCTGCCAAAATCAACCGAAGAGGAAGAAGAAGCCAACAATTACGAAGAGGAAGAAGGACGACACCATCATTTCATCAATTTTAGTAGCTGTACGAAGAGTAAGAAGGACGAGAGCACCATCATTTCGATGTCACGTGAGGGATGAGGGCTGCCTGAGATTTGAGTTAGTGGGTAAGGAGTGGGGCTGGCGCTAGGTGCTTGGGGTTGGGTTTGTGCGTGCGTGTAGACGTGTCGTGAGTTGCTTACTCAGTTTTAGTGGTCTTAAAAAAAACAGAAATGTTAAGTATTTAAGGAAACATTCAGATATTTTGATACCCGAAATAAAAAGGTGTGATCTAGATCCGATCCAATTTTTTCGGGTATCCGATCCGGAAAAACGAACATCTAAAAAATCGGATCACATATTCGATTTTGTAGATCAGTTTGACCGGATCCACATCGGATCAATCGGATCGAATTTCTTTGAATATCACTATTCATTCCTAGGAGACACAAATATAGTTTACAGAGTTTCAACCAACCAAATATGACCATGATACATAGCATGAAGGGGGGGGCGTTGATCATCCATCTCAATATTTATAGTGAACACTCCATGAAATCAAGACTAGTGTCCTTGGATCTGGGTTTCATTACGTTCCATGAGTGTCCCAAATTGCTTATATAATATAGTTTTAACATTTGCTTATCTCTCTCTTTCACAAAATCTCAATATCCTCTTAGAGCTTCTTGACTCTTTCATCCTTGTCTTCGTAACTTCTCCTCAGTTCATCAGCAAGAGCATCATATTCTCCCGTTTGATCCTCCAAGGGACACAATCATCTTTTGCATGCCGTCCAACTCTTCCCGCCAAGCCTATTGGGCCTCAACTTGCATCCTCTGAATCCCTCATTCTTCTCCAACAGTTCCTTGATTCTCTCGTCTCTTTCTTACTTAAGTTATTCAAAACATGCATCATATTTTAGCTTTTCCTCCTCCGAAAACACATTGCATCAGGTCGATTTTTGAGAGGTTTGTTAACATAGACCACATCTTTTCTTCCCAAGTTCAAAGTTCAAAATCATGAAGATTTTGAGCAAAAAGCGTAGGAGAGTAAGTTGGTCAGATAACCACGATAGTTCAAGTGATTCTCGAACTCGATAGTTTCAAACTGAACGACTTGCTTAATTTCCGAGTAGTTTGCAAGAATTGGTGGCGCTCAACCTAAATTTTCGCCTATTTGCCCCACCATGTCAATTCTTTCATACCCACAAAACTTATCTCCTATTCCATCTATCTCTTTGGCCATCCGAACACACCTTAGTCCCTCCTATGGATGGTCCTCGGAGTGGAGCCCATCGAAGGCACTCTCCAACTAGTTAACCCTTTTTCTCGAACCCCACTCTTTTTTACGGAGATAACCCAATTTCGGTCTACTCTTTTAGCGACCGAATATCATGTGGTCGCCGCTGAGCAATGCGACGATCTTTTTTCTTCGCACTCTTATGCATTCATGATAATGTAGTCTCGTTCTTGAATCGATATGTTCCTTCTGTCTGCAATTGCGATCTTTTGGGGTCAAATATGAATAATTTTTATTCAAAGTTGTCCTCCCTGTCCAAAAAAATTCTTGGTCGCACTTTTGTTTGTAGGCGCAGAACGGGTGAAAGGGCCGATGTTGGATTTGCGAACCAACACCGAGTTAAACCATTGAGAAAATGACGGTGTATTGTAATAATTGGTCCAATATTTGGGATGAACAGGACCAAAAATCGACCTGATGCAATGTGTTTTCGGAGGAGGAAAAGCTAAAATATGATGCATGTTTTGAATAACTTAAGTAAGAAAGAGACGAGAGAATCAAGGAACTGTTGGAGAAGAATGAGGGATTCAGAGGATGCAAGTTGAGGCCCAATAGGCTTGGCGAGAAGAGTTGGACGACATGCAAAAGATGATTGTCTCCCTTGGAGGATCAAACGGGAGAATATGATGTTCTTGCTGATGAACTGAGGAGAAGTTACGAAGACAAGGATGAGAGAGTCAAGAAGCTCTAAGTGATATCTTGATTAGAAGATATTCGTCACTTTAATTTGACACTCAAATTTTGAAAGCTAGCTCAAAATGCTGCTTTAACTATACTCCCTTATTTTTAAAACAAAATTGATTAAAGAATTATTAAATTCAACCAATACCGTGATCATGACTTACTATCATTTTATTGGAGTCAATCACGATAAAGTAATTGGTTTAGTCTCCGGGCAATCATGAAATAGGACATGTACTAAAAATTCCTTGGTCATGTCCTAAAAATCCATTTATCAATGTTTTTTTAAAATAAGGGAGTATAGTTGAAAAAGCATTTGGAGCTGTCAAAATTAGAGTGCCAAAGTGACAAATATCTTTTAATCAAGATATCACACGCAAGTCATTAAAATTGTATGCTCGCCGTTGGTTCCATCACGACAAAGTGAATCGTTTAGTCTCCGGACAATCATGAAATAGGACATGCCCTGAAAATTCCTAGGTCAAGTCCTTAAAGTCGTTTATAAATTTTTTATAAAATACGGGAGTACAGCTCAACAAACATTTTGAGGGTTCAAAATTTGAGTGTCAAAGCCACAAATATTTTTCTGATTAAGATATCACCTGCGCGTGATGGAACCAACGGCGAGCGTACAATTGTTATCAACATTGTTGCTCATATTATCCAGCTCAGCTAAGCATGGTTAAGTTAACTGTGTTAAGATGCAATGGTGACTAACTCTAGCTAGCAAGCTAGGTACCGAGCTGCATCGATTACGAGTTAGGGAATGTGGGTATGTACTATTTTCAATTTATGAGGTTTGTGTTAGTATTGGTATAATTCTTGATTGGAAATGATTTTAACACTCAAAGAAATCAAGACTAGTGACTATGGACCTTGGTTTCAGCACATTGACTGGTTCTCGTTACTAGTTTGAGTGTCGTTACTAATATAACGAACGATTAGAAATGAAATCAATTACTAATGTCGTTACTAGTTCTCGTTGCCAGCAAGAAGCCATCATTGAATCCATAACGTGCACCTTTCTATGCTTGATGTCAACAATCATCAAAAAATAATGTTTGCCTTGATCGTTAAAAATGGGAATGTATACCTTCATTAACACACAAAACACATTCATCAAAATGAAATTTAACTGTAAATAAACTTGGAGAGTGGAGCGCGCAAACCTGCTCAATACGACTGAGATCTGAAGGCAAAAATTTCATAAGCCATTGACCACAGGTAAAAGTCAGCGATCGCGATGGAACAGATATATTGTCTGTCGTAAGGATTTTCGACCCGAATACAAAAGACTGTAGTACTCATTAAATGCGATATCAGTTAAGGAATTCAGTTTATGTCCTTAATGTTGTTAAGACATGACCAGAATTAGTTTGCATTTCCAAAAGTAATTTATATCACGCAAAAAAAATTATATAATGTCACCTGGAATGCAGTGGAAAGTATCACAGTTGTACTGTTTTCTTCTATAACTTTTAGAGCAAATTCGTACATGCACACATCAAGAAACTATTGCAAAACAATAAGTACTCGATTTCCGTAAAACCTATGTGCAATAGTTTGGAAAGTATAGGACCCATACTTACAGAATCAGATAACCATTCATCTGGATATACGGTTAATGTATTACCAACGTTGAGGTAAGTCCACTTATCACAAGCCTCGTACACAATATCTTGGACATTTGCGTTGTATAAGTTGCGGCAAAAAAGGTTTTCAGCAGGGGCTAGTTTACTGAAGTACTTAGCCAACAAACGAAGTGGAAGCTTAGAGTTTTCAGGCCTTTGCTCGGGCTCTTCATTTTGCGCAGGCTCTTCATCCTCTTCATCCTTCAAGGCTTTGGTAAAACAACCGAGAGCGTTTGAAATCTTCTGTAGCTTTTTGTCGTTGCTATCATCCTAACAATAGTAAAAAGTTGGTTTGACTATTAATTACCTTTATTATTTATAAATAATCACCATAAATTTCATTAAGGAAGTTGTAATAAATACCGAGACTTCAACCACCTCATGAACAATTTTTTGAGACAAAGCTTTCTTATCCATAGCATCATCAATATTTCCCTAACATTAAGGATTAGAAATTGTCAATAAGTATAAAATAAACAATCGGATTTTTAGAACCATTGTCAGTTTGTTTTAGGTAATGACCCGTTATACTTAGGAGATTACCTAAACTACGCTGTCTAACAAAGCAAGGCTTTAGAAACAAAAAACAAGCATCAAACAGTTGCTTACAACGTGGTCAGTCTTCTTGCCCTTTTCAGGTTGATTGGCCTTCTTCTTGTTGGCTTTCTTGCGATCGTTCTTTGTGGTGGCCGCCTTTTCCTTAGCCTTTTCAGGTTGATTGGCTTTCTTGCAGTCGTTCGTTGTGGTGGCTGCCTTTTCCTTAGCCTTTTCAGGTTGATTAGCTTTCTTGCTGTCGTTTGTTGTGGTGGCTGCCTTTTCCTTAGCCTTTTCGGGTTGATTGACGTTCTTCTTTGTTGTCGAAGTCGTCTTCCTCTTCAAAGGGCATTCAACTAGAGTTTCAAATCCTTCAACGCGTTGAGGATGAATGAATCTCAGGCTCTTTATGCTAAAAGATGATGATTTATCTTGCTCACTTGGAGCAGGAATAGAGGAATCATCATCATCCATGTTCAGTTTTTGTTTTATACCACAGTTGAGTGTTTCATTGAGATCAGGTGTTAGAAAAGGAGATGATGGGTCTCTTGACTTTGTGGCTGAATCTGCCAAAGGTGTTAGGAAAGGAGATGATGCTTGTGGGTGGTCATCAACATCTCTAGAGTTTATGGCTGTATCTCCTAAAGGTGTTAGGAAAGGAGATGATGCTTGTTGGAGGTTCCCCATGTTTGGCTTTGAAGCCTCGAAGCTGTGGAGAAGTTTATCTAGAGTTGCCTCAATTTTCGATATCTTCAAAGGCAATAATTCTAGTGCCGCATCGATCTTTGACACCTTTGAATGCATTTCCATGACAATTGTTTCTACAGCACCAATCCGCTATGCGTGTGAACATTCAAATTAATTAATAAAACCTTATACGTAATAGAACATATGCAGAATTGCAGAAATATAACTGTAAATTTTTTTATGACTTTAGTTCCGTATTGAATAAGCAAGGAGAACATTAATGTTAACTATTGTCAGTTTGTTTTAGGTAATGACCCATATTACTTTGCGCGATTACCTAAACTATTACTATAGGAACTAACTAGTTGAGTCATACTAGCCTACTTTGATCACGTAGTAATGTTATGAGGAACCAAAAGCACTAATTTTAAAAGCAAGTTCCCTATTGAATAAACAAGGACAACATAAATGTCAATAAAAATTCGCATTTTTAGAACCATCGTTAGTTTGTTTTAGTAATGACCCATGTTTTTTTTTTAAACATGAATGACCCATGTTGCTGTGGGCGATTACCTTTTGAGTCATACTAGCCTACTTTGATAACGTAGTAATATTCTAGTATTACCATTCGAAATAGGAACCATAATTTGAAAGCACTAATTCTAAAAGCAAGTTCCGTATTAAATAAGCAAGGAGAACATTAATGTTAACTATTGTCAGTTTATTTTAGGTAATGACCCATATTACTTTGCGATATTACCTAAACTACTATAGGAACTAACTAGTTGAGTCATACTAGCCTACTTTGGGCGATTACCTAAACTATTACTCTGACACTAACTAAATAAACAATCGCATTTTTAGAACCATTGTCAGTTTGTTTTAGGTAATGGCCCAATGTTATTTTGGGGAGATTGTGTAAACTATTAGTCTACGAACTAACTAGTTCAGTTATACTAGTTGGGTAATCACCCACATGGCTGGGTCATCACCCAGAACAGGTTTAATCAGGTGAAGACAACGCAAACTATTCGAAATTAAAAAACATTTTATATAAAAATTTAATATAAAAAAGATGGAACATAAACATACGTCAAATTCGGTTGGAGGTGAAACATTCAAATTTATATCCATGATACACTTGTTTTGAGCTTTGTTCTTCAAGTTTTCTACGATGTCGAAAGCACTACTTTACAATGGTGGAGGAAGGAGATGAGATGGGTGGCCAGAGGCTGCAGGGAGGGAGGAGGGTTGAAGTCGAAAATGGTGGAGGAAGGAGATAAGATGGGTAGGCTGCAGGGAGGAAGGTGATAATCGAGGTTTTTCGATTAAAGTAATATCACTTTTTAAGAAAAGTCAGCTGGCAGCACTAGTGAATAGTAACACTAGTAAGTAGTAGACAAGGCTATCAACATACATTTAATAACCGTACTATAAATGATTACAAAAAAAATTAGGACACAACCCAGCATGTTAGGCTTACGACTTACACATGACCCTGTCCGGATCCGATCCTGGTCCGATCCACTCTGAGGCCAAAAATCTGAGCCGACTTCGAGAAAGATAAAATCTGCATCCGACTCCATTTAAAAAGTCCGACTCCGAGTCGGAGTAGGGTCGGATTCAGATCTCATAAAAAATCCGACTCATCCGATCCGACTCCGACGGATGTCCGACTCTGACTCTGACATCCGACTCCGACTCTGACTTTGAGGCAATTAGTCATATATTTTTTTTATATTAATGTATTACGTACGTATACTCTAACTTTGATTGTAACTTTCAAGGCAATTGGTCTTATTTTATATTTATATTATTTTATGTATGCTGTCTAAAATGTATGTGGTAAAAGATATATATAGCCATTAGCCAGACACAATACACATATCATGTCATGTCATTTATAATAGTTAATTTTAGTTAATTATATACTGTATTTTGGAAGATTTTTAACTATCATTTGAAATATATACAAGTTTTTTTATAATATAAAACCATGCCAAAAAAAAATTCGGAGTCGGATGTTCGGATTTTTAACTACTTTGAGTCAAACTAGCCTACTTTGATAACGTAGTAATATTCTAGTATTACCACTCGAAATAGGAACCATAATTTGAAAGCACTAATTCTAAAATCAAGTTCCGTATTGAATAAGCAAGGAGAACAGTAGTGTTAACTATTGTCAGTTTGTTTTCGGTAATGACCCATATTACTTTGCGCGATTACCTAAACTACTATAGGAACTAACTAGTTTGAGTCATACTAGCCTACTTTGGGCGATTACCTAAACTATTACTCTGACAATAACTAAATAAACAATCGCATTTTTAGAACCATTGTCAGTTTGTTTAAGGTAATGGCCCAATGTTACTTTGGGAGATTGTCTAAACTATTACTCTACGAACTAACTAGTTCAGTCATACTAGGTGGCTAATCATTCCCTAAATACCTATCTAATGGTTATTATACAAATCATTCCCTAAATACAATAACGTCATACGGAGTACCTTATCCAAAGGTGAGCTACTATGGTCCGGGGGTTTTATCCACACTGAGCCACAAGAGGATGTAATTAAATAGTCATGTTCAATCTACTTCTTGCCCACGATGGGCTATATAGTAGTTCAAGATTACGGTATCGGTGTCAGAGACTCCTATGTCGCGTCCTAATCTTCTGCGTTCATGTCCTTAAAGTAACCAATATTTTATTGGTGTGAGAGATTGATTTATTCTACGAGTAACCCCAATTGTTCAATTTTAATTTTAAAAACCTATAAGAAAGAATAAGTAGAAACATTAATACAAGAAGGGTAAAGTGATAGATGCTTAACCTACGGAATCAGCCTCAAAATCCTCCCCCACTAGGCGCCTGAGGACTCCTAATATTCGACCTGACGGCCTTAGGGTCGCCCCAACACGCGGTCGCGGGGTTGCTCTGATACCATTTGTAACACCCGAGCCATACGGAGTCGAGCCTATTGTCACCAATGCTCATTAAGTGCCATGTCATATTATTTTTTCAATATAAATAGAATTCTAAATTGATCAAAATACAAATAGAGTTTACGATAAGACGGGTGATGGGTGGGTCGGGTCATATATTGATGACATTTTTTAACCTATCGCCGCTCCATCCACCCATCCATTAATATATCTATCCATCCATCATACATATACATGCATATATATCTACATACACAATATACATATGTATATGTGTAACACCCGACCAATACGGAGAACAGCAACGCCCTCGTTGCGCCTGAGGACTCCAGATATTCGGCCTGACAACCTCTGGGTCGCTCCTTATGACGATCCGCCTCAAAATACTCCCCCAGTAGGCGTGTGAATTGATTATAACTTTTAATATATTGTTCGTAAAATTATAATTTTTGTACCATTGGAAAGTGCTTCAATAGTACTTTAAAATAATATCCATTTATAATATATTTAAAATTTTATATTAAAGTAACATATAGTTTTTGCATGATAGAGTGAGTTTCTGAATGATATAGTGAATTTCTTCATAACATATAGTTTTTGCATGATAGAGTCAGTTTCTGAATGATATAGTGAGTATCTTCATAACATATAAATTAGAAACCAACGTGAAAGATAATGACAAAATCACATTATAACTTTTTGTTGTTCTATGTCAGACAAAGATAACGATATTATAACTTTTAGTTGTTCTATGTAGACAAAAATAGGCGTGTAAAGATTTAAATAACGATATTATAATTTTTTCTTTAATTTGTATGATGTTGTACACCTTAAATTTTTAAGTATGATTTTGTAGGCATCTCTTAATTAGTATACTGTACAAGTCAAGATAATTAAATTTTCTTATAAAAGGAAAATGATAATTAACGTTTGAAGTTTGTACCTTGACTCTTGAGAACTGTGAAAACCATAATAAAAACAAACCAAACCAGAACCAAACGAGACTCTCCCAAATTTTTTATTTTGAAATTTGAAATATCCCTGGTTTCAAAAGGGTTTACAATCCTCTTATAAAAAAAAGGGTTTACAATCCCTGTCGTAGTTCAATCTGTTAACTCCGCTCGCCGCTTACTCTCCGACTAACGGTTTTCTTCGCAGCAACCACTGTGAGTTTTTTTGGGCTTTTGTGTCAACTATGTGCCTGCTTTTTTTCGCCCTAGGACTTGTTTTTAGTTCCAACTATTTAATTCAACAGAATTGCTCTGTAAACGCTTTCAGATTCAATTTATGGTTTCTGATTGTATTTATGATAACTTGTCTGATTCTTTTTATAATGTGGAAAATGTTGGGTAAACGCTTTCAATTTAATTGAATTTATGGTTTCTGATTCTATTTAGGAAAATTACGATAACTTGTCTGATTCTCTTTATGATAATTGTCTGATTCAATTTATGATCACTTGTCTACGGTTCATTTAATATAATTGAAGTCATCGTTCAACTGGTTTTTGGCGGAATTAATTATGAAAAACAACTAAAAATCATTAAGACATACTTAGCTTCCTTAAATAACGCAAGGAATACGTTTGTAGTTTGTAACCTCACTTAATAAATAACTAGCCTTATTAAGTTATTATGCGATGCTTAACATGTACAAAATTAAAATAATTGTTAATTACATCAAATAATTCAGGGACTTCCAAAATTTAATCAGCTTATTCTTGTAAATCAGATATTTTAATTTTTTTTCAAAAATTTAGTTGAGAGGACTGTGTTGTGCCTCTTCTTATCTTTTGATTTTTTAAATTAACTAGGTGGTCGTTTGGTTGATCATAGGAATTGAAAATTCCCATGAATTTTCAATACACTTGATATAAATTCCTTCATTAAATTCATGGGCATTTAAAAATTTTGTTTGGTAGTGTATAAGGGAAGTGGAAATTCCCATGATTTCAATTAGCAACCAAACGACCACTAGGTAGTTTTTTCTTTGAATAATAAGTCCGCCAAAGCAGAAATGCTTTATATAATTAATTAAGTAGAGACACATTATAGATAATTTGTCCGGTTTATAAGTTTATTTATAATATGAAAAAAAATAATATCTTATTACTGTATGTTACTTAGCAATTCTGTTGAAATAAAGCTTAGCTAAACCTATGCACTAGGTGCACAGGTTAGAACAACCACCGTACTCCTCAAACTGCAGTTGGTGGAAAAGGATTTGACTTCTTGTCAACTAGGATTTGACTTGCTAAGGTTGGTTGAAATCTTTTCCGGATCTTCTTCTAATTTGGTTTTGCGTATGGGATACGCGCGTGCGAGTTGGAGTTGAGTGCAATTCCGCAAATCTTTTGGGTTTGGTTGAAATCTTTTCCTAATGCGTCAGCGTCACGCGTTTAAGAATTTTGTTCTTTTAACCCCACCGATTAAAGAGTGCTGCTTATGTTTAACAGGTCGTTTGTCTAGGTAATGTCCTAAGGTTTGTTCCAAAAATAAGGACCACGAGGAACCGGATCAACTAAAGAAGAAGAGGAGGGTTCGTTCCAAAAATGCCAGTAGTGGATTAATGCTTTCAGAATATCCATCATCAGATTCAGATCCAGGTAGTCCTTCAAATAGAGCGTTGTCATTAGCCCGTGTTGATGCGACATTTAAGAGCCCTGAGTCCGCTCTCCAATACATCATATTCGGTGTTAGAGAAATAGCGGATGGGAGGCCAGTGAGTTGTAAATCTTTTAAGGATAACAAAGCAGAATTTGTGGATGAATGGTTTAAGTTTCAAAGGTAGGATGCTCTGCTCAAGGAGAGATGTACTTGCTATCCGAGTCTTGTTCGTCTGTTCTACTTTCACATGGACATTCGCAACCAGGGGTCATTAAGTCCTGGTTGAAAGGGACTCAAATCAACTTCGGCGATTCGTACTAGGTGAGATCCTAGGCGTTCCTTCTAATGGGGTTTTTGATTACCCTGGAAATAAGTGGAGTACCAATAAGAAGTTCGACAAAGCCAGATGCATTAAACTGGTGATGATGGACGATGAGGATGAACGGTCTTCTAGGCCGACAGTGGATGAACTGCCGATGTCTAATCCGCTCCTCCACCTCTTAATAATGCAGAGCATTAACGTTCGTAGGGGCAGAAAATCCTCTCTTACCTATTGCGATCTTTTCATAATGTTTTGCTTATTGTCAAAGATTAAAATGAGTCTACCCGGGTTTATGATTGAGCACATGATGCATGCCCAAAAAGATGTGCGCAAGGGGTCCCTTCCTTATGGCATGTGGTTCACCAAAGTTTTTCGGTACTTCGACGTTCAGCTTCAGAGAGAGATTAGCAAGGAACCTGTTTCTGATAATATTGACATAAATACGGTGAAAAAGTCTTTGGGGTACTACTACGATGAAGAAAGTCGGAAGTGGATGAAGGAGAATATAAAACGGGGAGCTCCGACTAAGCCTAAAATGAAAGAACGTGTTGAGGATGAAAGAGAAGATCAATCCACAATTTTCTCTGGAAATATTTCGGCTATTGGACAGAATTTGGCGGAAACTTTAACCAACACGCAACAAGGTTTAGTGGAGGCTAAAATTGTACAAGCGATGCTGAAGCGAACTTTTCAAGATATTTTTCATCATAAATTGATGGCAGATCTTCGGAGTAAGGTGACATCCGAAGTTTTTGAACAAGGTTCTCAATCGTCTGACTCATCCGACCATAACAAGAAGACCCCAAGCACTGATAATCAAGAGTTCCATGGTAAGCATCAATGTGCTTTTTCCCCTCTTTACTTTTTACTTCATGTTAATCCTGCTGACATGAATTCATCCAACTAGATTCCGGTAATGAGAATTTATCGTCGGGGGATAGCTTCCAACGACGAGGAAGAAGAAGATGATGATGAAGTATACGAAGTCCTGGATCCGATTAGAGGGCTTTGGAAGTTGGAAGGTCAGTTACGTATTTTGTGTGCTATTCTCCGAAACGAAATGAAGAATATTGTTTTAAGAAATTATCTAGCACTTCAAGATACCATACAGGCAAAGTTACACATTTATTATGTGTCAGAAAATATTTAGCAAATGGTGCGTATCAAATTGCTATACAGCATTACAGCATTACAGCATTGAAGTGAGAGAGTAATATATTTTCGATTTTGATCCTTCTTAATTCATGATCCATGACAATTATATTTTCGATCAATAGTCTTAACCGGAATCAAATATATTCGATCATAAGATTAGACCATAATAATTTTATTAATCTCCTTTACATTATTGAAAATGATATAATTACATTTTCTTTGGTCATGTCCTAACTTAGCGTAGGTCGTGACCTAAAATCAGTGCCATGCTTAATAAATAAATAGTGAATTTTATATATATCTAATTATTTAATGTTTCGCAAATAGTAAAAGCATTGGTATGCTCGAAAAACGACCAACCCAATGGCTAAATATTGATTCATAGAAGCAAAACCTTATACACAACACAATGGCATCTGATTATATTTGGTATTATGTGAATTATCGGTAATTATGTGTTTAGACAATAGTAATTGCATTCATGACAAATATATTTTCGATGAATGGTTGTCCCAAATTGATGATGTAATATAGTTCTTCAATTTGATTATCTTTTTCTTTCACAAATTATTTTTTTCCCCTCTAAAAAAACTCAATATCCTCTGACGGCTTCTTGACTCTCTCATCCTTGTCTTTGCTACTTCTCCTAAGTTCATCATCAACAAGAACGTCAAATCTGTCTTTTGCTCCATCAAGGGACACAATCATCTTTCACATGCCGTCAAGCTCTTCCGGCTAAGCCTTATATTGGGCCTCAACTTGCCTCTTCTGACTCTCATTCTTATCCAACAATTCTTGATTATCGTCTCTCTTTCTTAATTAAGTTATTTAAAATGAAAATCATATATTTGTAAGCTTTTCCTCCTCCAAAAACTCATCCAAAAACACATTGCATCAGGTCGGTTTTTTAGAGGTTTGTTAACTTGCACCCAAGTTCAACATCATATGAATAGTAGTGTTATTTTCAATTTCAATATTTTAGGACATGGATCAATTAGTTTTAGGTCATGTCCTATTTATTATCTCCTCTTTTAATAGTTAGTTATTCCTTTCTTGAACATCACCAACTAAAGAAAAATATAAAAAAAAAAGCTAGCTGGGCATTGGTCGATTTTTGGCCACGGCCATTGTTTAGGACATGACCCAGACTTCCTCGGACATATCCTAAGTTTTACATGGTCTATTCGAGTATTCGTACGTGGGACAGTGTTTAGCATATGATCCCAACTTCCCAAGATAATAAGACTTTCGTAGTTGTAAGATGATCATTATGTAAAAGAAAAAGAAAATTAGTGCCATTGAGGAAATTAGTGTCTTTCATGAATGATTTGTAAGGTTATGTTCAATTTTAATATTTTAGGACAAGGCTCATTTAGGAAATTAGTGTCTTTCATGAATGATTTGTAAGGTTATGTTCAATTTTAATATTTTAGGACAAGGCTCAATTTCCTTTTATTTTCTGGAACATCACCAACTAAACAACAAAAATTTAAAAAGCTAGCATTGGTCGATTTTTGCCCATGGCCAATGTTTTAGGACATGACCCAGGATTTCTGGGACATATCCTATTGCACGATTGTTAGCCTTATGAGAATTTCTGCTACAAAAGTTTTTTCTGAAGCTAAAATTAACGATTTAGCCAGCCACCATAACACCAAGATAATATCTTTATGAACATAGCTTAAAATGCTTGTATGAGTTTACTTCATACAAATAACTAAGATAGCAAACAAAATCCAAGAGGTGAACAATGTAAAAACAGCACATTTCTCCCCCCTCGCAGTCTTGCCTAGCTCCGCTTTAATCCTGAACTTCTCAACCTTCATTTCATCCATTTGACAAACCATTTTCTCCTTCTTCAACTTTAATTTCCCTAACTTATCTTCCACAAACTTCAATTGCAAAAGCTCGCTCAAAATGTGGCGTGTTGTTCCAACAATCTTCCTTGTAAATCTACACATTGAGTGCGACTACTTGAATCACGAAAGTCCCTTTCCCATCTAAAAAACCCACAGTCTGCCGAACTCTAGAATAATAAAAAAAATTGTAAAAATTGAATAAGGTGAAAATTTAGAATAATCAGACGTTATAGGAAACCATAATTATCCACATATTTTGAAAAACAATTCCCAAATAAAGGATGAGAAACTTACAGGCCACATTGAACAACCATAGAATTTTCGCCCAACATTCATTCCATGTTTCGCAGTCTTTAATTTTCGAGGGTTTGTCACAGTCACACTTCACAACAAAATCGTGTCCAGTACTTGAATTCATTGAACCGGAGTTTTCCACAGCCATGGATATTGAAAGAGAAGGGCAGATATTCAAATGAAGAGAGAGAAGATAAATTATGTCAGAGAGCGGAGAGACCGAGAGAGAAAAATAGAGTTGAATTTGAATTTCAAAAAAAGAATTTGAATTTCAAAAAACGAAAAAGGGATTTAAAGCAAAGCAGAACATCAGAAAAAGATCCGCAAAAGATTTCAACAGGATGATCTCTCCGGCTGCACTCAGTTAGTCAAATCCCATCATTTCTTTTCCACCAACTAGTCAATTCCTAGCCATCCACCCTAGATCATGTCCTAAAATACAATTAGCTTTATATGCACGCGATGCGTGCCATGATTTCAAAACTTGTTATTCTATTATATATTTCATCCGTAATATAGTTATGATTACATTTTAAATGTGAAAATTAATAGTTACATGAATTCGCTAATGTTAAAAACAACTAAGGTTGTGAGTGATTTAAAACATTAATTTTTTGTGAATGAAATTAAAAAAAAATAGACATAATGAGTTGGTTTGACCGAATTAAAGAGTACCAAAGGTAGTGAATGTTTCAGACTTTTCAGGTGGACGTCAAAGTTGGTGAAGATATTTTGTTCCTTTAATTTTTTGATTGAAATATTTGATGCATATTTAACTTGTTTAGAATGACAAGTTATGAGAAAGATATAAGACTTATTATATATAAAACTTAGAATGACAAGTTATGAGAAAGACATAAGACTTATTATAAAACTTCCATTACTATAAGACTAATAAGAGTATATCTAAATTACTAACTTATTTTAAATTACTATAAGACTAATAAGAGTATAATATATAACACTTTGCAAATTGATCAACTATATTGTTTATTCAGTATGAATAACAGAAATTGAATTCTCAAACTATATTGTTGTGAGGTGAGGTGAGGAGAGATAGAGGTGAAGAGAAATGGCGAGACGAATGACAAATGATCCATGACAAATATATTTTCAATCAATAGTCTTAACCGAAGTCAAATATATTCGATCATAAGATTAGACAATAATAATTTTATTAATCTTTGGCCATTACATTATTGAAAATGATATAATTACATTTTCTTAGGTCATGCCCTAACTTAGCGTAGGTCGTGACCTAAAATCAGTGCCATGCTTAATAAATTACTAGTGAATTATATATATATCTAATTATTTAATGTTTTGCAAATACTTCTCCTAAGTTCATCATCAACAAGAACGTCATATCTGTCTTCCGGCTAAGCCTTATATTGGGCCTCAACTTGCCTCTTCTGACTCTCATTCTTATCCAACAATTGTTGATTAACGTCTCTCTCTTTCTAATGTTATTTAAAACGAACATCATATATTTTAGCTTTTCCTCCTCCAAAAACTCGTCCAAAAACACAATGCATCAGGTCGATTTTTTTGAGAAAGAAAGATTCTTAATTTATTACTCATCAGGATGAATTGGAGGGGCTACTATATATAATTATTGCTACTATATATAATATTGCTACTATATGTAATTATTGCTACTATATATAATTTTAAAGCGATTTTGTGGAAGTTTTTAATTTAAATATCTATACTAATATATTAAAAGGCGTGACCTCTGTTACTCTATTAGAATTGTCGAATGTGTTCATATGTCATGTCAGTTAACAAAAGTAAAATTGGCTTGCAACAAGATTTGAACACGTGACCTCTTGCCATTATACTTAGCACAATTACCATCTCAACCAACTTTTAATCATGCTTTAAATGTCCATAGTATTATATTTGTACCTTTTAAATGTTGAGTTTTCTTTAATATATTTTAATGCGAATGGAAAAAAATGCATATCATGTTCGGAAAACAATACCACCCGGAACAACGCCCGGGGCTAAATACTAGTTTTTTGTTTAAACTGGTATAGATATAACTTCTTTGCAGTTGTAGTGATCCTTTTGTTTTTTCATTTTCTTTAAAATAAATGAGAGAATGTAATTAGTAATTTTGCTTGGTCATTAGGGGTAAATTGGGCAAAGAGGGTGGAAACCAAAGGGTTAGGAGTTCACATATAAAATACTTGGGGTATACATTGGTGCTCTCCAAGTTGCTCTCCAAGGAGGGGTATACATTGGTGCTCTCCAAGTTGCTCTCCAAGGAGCTCTCCAAGGAGAGAGAAAATGGAGAGCCAACTCTAGCCCAACATTGGTGCTCTTGAGGTGCTCTCTGTTCGCTCTCCATGGAGAGCACTTGGAGAAATGCTCTCCCCCAAGAGCATTGGGAGAGCATGCTCTTGGTATATCAATATGACACATGTCATTGATAATTATTTATTTTCCTTTTTTTTTGCTTTTTGATTTTTGGAAAAAATAAATTAATGAATTGGAGAGCTCATTAGAGAGCAATACCAATGTTAACAATTTTTTAAGGGATGCTCTTGGGAGTATCATGTGGAGAGAGAAAGTAAAAAATGGGTTGGAGAGTTATATCAATGTTGGTAAAGGGTGGACACCAAGTCATTAG
The DNA here is from genome assembly GCA_947648045.1 of Beta corolliflora. NCBI lineage: Eukaryota > Viridiplantae > Streptophyta > Magnoliopsida > Caryophyllales > Amaranthaceae > Beta > Beta corolliflora. The sequence goes on along the minus strand of CANSZD010003124.1, from coordinate 33,175 downwards.
GGTTCCCATATATTATAGAGATTCACTGTTTTATTTTTGTAGTGCTTTTTTTTCCTTTTCCTATTTTTCTTAATTAAAGTAGTAAAAAACTTTTATGGACTTGGTCCACACTAAATTAGTGTGGACCTAATGCTAATTCATGTGATTTATGAAAAAAAAAGGTCACTATATAAAAAAATATAGCTATAAAAGATGAGTAGATATAGATTGAGAAGTTTGACTATGTGAAAAAAAAAAGATTACTATGTCACAAAGTGAGAATTTCATCATGATAAACTAATGTGAGAAAGAGTAACTATATTAAAAAAACAGTCACTATGGTAGATATTAACTGTATAATAAAACTCAATATTTAAAAAAGATTACTATATGGAAAAAAAGAGTCACTATGTTAAATAAGTGGTTTTAGTTCACAATAATATTATTGTGGACCAGGTCTACGCAAGACTAACTAATTAAAGTAGGTAGTTACCCCTTTTTTTTTTTCTTTTTTCTAATTTTTTGTGTCCTATGGTAATTCATGTTAAACACATATAGGTTTAGATAATTCATGTTAAATAATACAATAGTTAATGTATTCATATCACTTCTATATAGGAAATATAGTTATATGTAACTTTTCTAAGGACATGTCCAAAAGTTTCGTGGGACATTTCCTAAAATAATTGCGATTCTCCAATAACAACCCAACATATATTGATTCATACGAGGCAAGATATTCTAGACTTGTTTTGGTCTATGTCCTACCCCTTTTAGCCCATATAGTATTTTCGGTTTTTTCATCAAGTACCCCAGAGTTTTCTGAAAATTCACGAGGTACCCTCGCACTTTTGAAAATACACGGGGTACCCCTCAGTTTTATATTAATATATCAATACCCTTAATGACTAACGGTAACCCTAATTTAGGAGATATCAACCCTAATTAACCACTAACCCTAACCCTAAACCCTAGACCTAACCCTAACCACCCATCCTCACCCTCCCACCACCCCTACAGGCCCCCTCCCTCACCCCCAACATCCCCCTCCCCCACCCCCGCAGCTCCCCACCCCAACCCATTCTCATCGACGAACTCCACAGCTGGGGTGGGGGTGCTAGGGTGGGGGTGGGGGCTGCTGGGGTGGTGGGACCGTGGGAGGGTGGGGGAGCTGTGGTTAGGGTTAGGGTTTAGGGTTAAGGTGAGAGGTAGGGGTTAGGATTAAGGGTTAATTAGGGTTTAAAACAGAAAATTAGGGTTTAGGGTGTATTATCGTGAAATTGAGGGGGTACCCCTTGTATTTTCAAAAGTGCGAGGGTACCTCGTGAATTTTCTGAAAACTCGAGGGTACTTGGTGAAGAAACCGTAGTATTTTTGTGAGAGATTGATTTTTTATCCCAAAGAAATTTACCCATGACATGTCCCAAGCCATCCTGGTCATGTCCTAAAACATTGACCTTGTCCAAAATTCAACGAATGCAATAGCCATCGTAGTCATGTCATAGAACATTGGCCATGCCCAAAATTCATCGTGAGAATTTGTGAGATGCGGTCCGTGTTTGAAAAACATATATCTCTTAGATTAAGACAGGTCTCACGTTAAGACTAACGTGAGACCGTCTTTTTTAAGAATTTGTGTCGAATAATCATGTATTGGTTTATGTCCTAATCTTCTTGGCTTGGTTTGTTGACTTAATTTGTTATCCCAAATAAGTTGTCTCGGGAGTCCGGGCGACATGTCCCAGCAACCAATCCAGGGTCATGTGCCAAAACGAAAATTATCATCCGGAGCATAGCCCGAACCTAAAAACTAGTTTATGTATAAAAGTTATAAATTAATTAACTTTTCGTATCATTGTTTATATATAGAAAGAAGAAGATATTATTTAATATATATGCCAATATAAATTTATTAAGGGTATATCAAATTTTTTGTAAGGGGGACACCATCTGAAGTCTAATGATGTTTTATAAGTAATTAGTGTAAAAAATGTTAACGTCGTGTAAAACGTATTTTGAGTTCGGGTTACAGACTTACAGTACTGTACAAATAAAACTTAAACAAATGGCGGTTCTTTTGTAAAAAAAAAAGTTCAGTTTATTAAAAATTAATATTTTAATTACTCGTACAGTTTTATTACATGAGCAATGAGTTCCTCGAAAACTGAAATATAGATTTTGAGAAGTTCAAAATCAAACCTTTCCAAAATATCAAAACCTTTCCTGTTGGTTTCACTTTCCGCACAGAACCCCCAGAACAGCCTTCAAGGGTTTTGAATTCTCTCATGGAACAATCAAAATCAAAGTACACATTTGACTAATTTGTTTTTCGTATATTTAAATGAAATTCATACTTAGTTAATTTGTTTCTTCATGAATCAGGGGTGGAACTGACCAATGCGAAGCACAATTGAGAATTGCTCACAAATATTTGCATGGAGACGGCTCCGGTGACCCAATGTCGAACGAACAACAGGTTGAGTGATTTTTGTATAAACCAATTAGAGAATTTTTTATTCTCTTGTATAATAATTGTGTTTAGGCATACAATTGCAATTTAAATTAAAATAGGAAACCAATGGGGGTGAGGAACCAGTTGGACAGGAAGCCGACGGAAGTAAAACCGGAGACAATCAAGAGCCGCCGCCGATAGAAAATCAGGAAAAGAAAACCCGATTACCCCTTGTTCGCCAAGTTAACGGATGAGTTTTCGCAACCAAATCAAAGTTACCTAATTTCTCATCTTCTTACATCTATTTGTATATGTGGTGATGTGATGCTTACTGTTTTAATTCATATCATGTAATTATGAATTCGTTATATTCAGTGCAAATTAGTTAAGAGTTTTTCCAGTATTAACTTTACTGAGGATTTATTCTCTCCTACTCTGGTTAATTAAAGTTTACTGCAGATCAATTAAAAAGTAATTGTTAATGTTACGTTGGATTCCACCTTACAGAAAATTCTACTAGTAGTCGCCTAGTCGGTAATCGACCTAATGCGTTAACAAGATTTATCCGTTTTAACTATTCACTTTGCCTCATAAAGTACTACTTCTGTTTTTAGTTGACCACATTACTACAAATCACAAAAGATAGTCAAAGTTACACATGTGAATAGTATCAAAAGTCAAAACAGGTCATCTACAAAAATGGAGGTACCTTAGGACTTAGGAGCCGACTTAGGAGCCTATTAATCAAAATTGAGAAAAAATGTTGGACAAGGTTACAGAGATTATGTGTTTCTATTGTTTGTACAAGTCACTCATATGCGAATTGGAGTAATGAATTTATATATTTGCTGTGTTGTATTAGTGATTTCTTTATACATAATATGCTTTTAATGTAATGGATTATCACTTTCATAATTATTTGATATTTTCATGTGATTATAATGCCATACATACTGTGAGTCTTTGAAACAGCCTGCTGAAGAGGTACAACAGTCCTCTACTAGAAAACGTGGAAGAACCAAAAAAGATGCTCAGGAACATTCTGCTCCAATTGAGAAAAGGCCTAGGGGTAAGCCAAGGAAGATTGATAAAGTTGACAAGGTATATTAGGGTTTTAAATTTTATTAAAAATTTGAGTTCTTTTTACTAATGACACATATTGAAACATAATCTCATGTTTATAGTGTCCACCTTTGAGGTGTTATCCTCATTTGGCAATTGATCTTATGGAGTCCTTTGATGAGGTCAGATGCAAGTGGGTTAAAAATTGTGGATTTGGTGCTATTTTAGATCTCAAAATATCAAAGATTGATAGGCACTTTATGTCTTGGCTCAATAGTCGTTGGAATGCGGAAACCCAAGTTTTATTGATCAGAAACGACTACAAGCTCAAGATTGACGAAGATATGATCGGGTGGATTACTGGTTTTCCATTTGGAGACACTAAGTACACTCTACCCCAGGTCAAGTCATCCAATAAAGAGTACTTAAAGCGGAAAGATTACTATGAAAATTATGGGGGAATCAACTACGAGTATGTGCATAACAAATGCCTTACGGAGACTAACATGACGAACTTCCTAAGGCACTTCATTTTATACACATTTGGCACACTATTTTGTATTACTAAGAATAACTGGATAAGTCCTAAATTATGTAGACTCTTAATAAGCCAGATCATGAATGAGCCAAAAAACTGGAATTGGTGCAAGTTCTTAATGGAGTGGATGATGCGGTACGGCAAGAAGGACGAAAAAGAAGGGTTCAAAGGATGTGCATTTGTTCTTTTAGTAAGTAGTTGACTTACGACTTTTAGACACTATATTAGTTTGAATTACAATAAAAGCATGCGTAAACTACCACGTATTAAAAGTTTAAATTCTTATGCTTTACAATGATATAGATTGCATATGTGGATCGAATAAACTTGGACGGCAGGGGGCTTAGATGGAACAAGAATAAGCCGAGGCTGGGGGCATGGGAACAACCTGATTTACAACGAGTGCTTGAACTATATAAGGGACCAGATGGAAACTTTGGAGCAGCTGAGGTAATTGAAATCGTCAACTTCTAAAAAAAATTAAGAGAATGTAATACTATGGATCGAATAAATCGTCAACTTCTAAAAGAAGTGTAAGAGAATATAATACTATATTCTGGTTCTTGCTCATTTATGTAGAGAATAAATACAGCTTTTGTTGGTTCGAGGGGTAGTGTATGGTCAGGACTACCCAATTGGTGAACCAATGAAAAAACCGAAGTGGTTAGAGGATGAGAGCTCTGGTTCTGATTGTGGCAGGGATGTGGCTAATCCCTTAGTAGATGCTAAGTTGAAGAAAAATGTTCGACGGAGAAACGTTGGTACAAAGAGAAAGATGAGGCAAATTGAGGTTGACAGGGAGGAGGTATTGTTTTATCAGCTGAAAAGCATGTTTTATATAACTTTGAACCAATACTTGTTTATTAGTTTCGGATGTATTATATATGCAATATTTTCAGCCAATTAGTGAATCTGTTCCCGAGAGAGAGAAAACAATGGATACTACTTCAGAAATTAGTAGTGACGGTGACAATAATTCCATTACCACTGAAGATGAGAAGTCCATTTCCGATTCCGCAAAAAAAAAACCCTCCACTGCGTCTACTCCCTAAAGCAGTACAGATTACAAAAAGAATAATGGACGCAATATCTAATTCCAAGAGGTGTGTACGTCCATTGTTTCACAACTTAACAAGATCAAGTAAATCTATTAAGCAAAAGTAAATGATATATTGTTGCACTCGACAGTCTGGAAGATATGGTGCTTTTCGAGTACAGGAACGTGAAGCTCACAAGGCACATGCTACGTGCTGCTTTTCACGATGATGGGCTGATTACAATCGAGGTTGTCCTTCATAATTATTTTCTTTATATGACTGCATAGTATTTTTATTGGTCGTTCATTGTATTTAACCCTTCCGTTTTCCACAAATTATATTCTGGTTCTAGGTCTTAAAAGCCTACGCTGCATTGGCCAACTATGATTGTCATTGTCTACTCGAGAGCGATAACGCTTACATAGTTCATCCAGATTTCTTGGTAAGAATTGAAGTTTTACTTTTTAATATTTGTTTAGTATTCTGTATTTTTGTGACGCTAAAACACAAGTTATTTACTTTTGACAGATGGAAGGAATGACTGCAACGCGGGAAGGAAAGGACATTTCCAATGTGATTCAACGTGGGGCGAGTATACTTTATGCTGATAAAGAATCCATGTGCTTGAAACATATAGTTCGGGTAAAATTAGCATTTATGTACATATCATCTTATATTATCAAGTTCAGTACTTTTGCGATAAACTAACAACGTTTCCAAATGCAGTTATATATGCCATTGATTTACGCTGGTAGGTGGATTGTCTACGTGGCGTATCAACACTCGAAAAGAATTACAATTTATGATCCCCAGTACGATGCATTCCACAATATTCACGCGCAACTGATTCCCCAAGTGGTACGATCATAAATAAGCAAGAGTGGAATGATATATATATATATATATATATATATATATATATATATATATATATATATATATATATATAGACACACACACTTGAAACTGAGAGTTTAAGTATCTAATGGACCTGCAATGCAGGTCAGCGTAACCACGCAAGCTATCAAGAGGGTGTACAAGAAGACAAACTAGGAGATGGAAAATTGGGAATGGCAGGGCAGAAATAATGTTCTCGCTTTGAGTTGTAAAGCAGACTCGAGAGTTTTCGCAATGATGTTAATCTTAACACAGAACTCTATCCGTCATCAGGAGCGGGTATGTTTAAAAGTGAATTACTTATGCACATCTTATGAATAATATTATTGATGTACTCGTAAATCAATTTTTAGGAATATTTGGCGGACAAAACGCACTACCGGATGCTTCTCTTAGCTTACATCGTCACTCATGGTCAAAACAGTGCGAAAGAGAATGTTGACAAGCTTAAATAGGAAATTGGATATTTTGTTTTTCGACTAAGTCTCGTATGTTGGTTTTGGTTTAAGGTCACGTAGATTGCAAATAGCTTTGGGCTTCATTTATTACCTCCTCCTGTATTTGATGTATATTATCAAAACAATGTAGACTGTCTGAATATGTGTATTATCTTTCTATATGTATTGTTGTTGGCCAATTTGAGAGACAACTATTGAGACGGATGATAAACAAGCAACCCATCCTGTGTATCATGGCAACACACTGGATTGTATATATAAAATAATGCTCTATCAACTATGTTGTAAAAAAAAAACTATTTTGTATATACGCCTAAGAAGCACCGTTGTGTCCCCTAGGAATGAATATCCATTGCATTGGTTGAATTTTGGGAGTGGCCAATGTTCTAGGACATTACCCAGGATCATTTGGGACGTTCCTTAAGTTAATTTTGTTGGGACGTTGGGAGAGTATAAACCAATCTCACACCTGTACTGTATGGATTACTGTACATGAGCTGAGAAGATTAGAACAAACTAATCTCCCGTACCAGTACATGAGCTGAGAAGATTAGAACAAACTAATCTCTCGTACCAATACTGTAATCATGACCTACTATGAACTCTATTGTATTTCTATGATAATAATTTGCCACTCGATAAGCGCGCCAAATAAGAAGATAAACCAATACATGATTATTCGGAGATAGTTTCAGTTGTAAAACTACCTAGAATATAATTATTTAGGCCCCCTTGCGGCTCAGTATTGATAAATTAAACCCTTGCAATGTAATACTAACTACCATAAACGCTAGATAATATATAATGTAACACCAACACTCTACATCAAATTCTATTATTATTGGGTAATATTGGGTCAACCAAGTTTGTTTTATCCTTATTATAGTAATGTTCTAGCTAATTCTTGCCCACACTAGCCTATGTAGTATTATGTTGGCTTGTTCTCCAAAAACAATTAAACGTAGGGGCATGGCCCAAGACATCCTGGGTCATGTCCTATAATTGGCCAATCAGCAATACAACGTCATTCTTCGTACCTTACTAATACTAAGCCACAATATTCCAACTTCCAAGTGTGGTAGGACCATTAACCTTGTTGAAAGGGGTATCACAGCAAACACGTTAAATCCCTAATCGCATCAATAGAGGCGCTAAATGCAAAAGATACATTTTTGATTCACTTATTTCGTATTTAACTTTTCATATCAGTGTAGGGAAATAAAGATTTAACTTTTCGTATCAGTGTGTATTAAATATAAAACGTTGTTTGATTTTAATAAACCGCCTGATTTTACGAATGAGAGCCTTATCAAATATGTTGGTATGACCTCGTAACTTTATTTTATAAAAGTAAGTCATTAGTCTAAGCCAAATATGTTGGGTCATGTCCTAAACAGGCAGAGTCATGTCCTCCGTGTTTAATTTAAATTTCATTTAGACATGTCTTAATACATGAATTAGATGGCAACATTCCATTTTTATTCATTATGATCCCAAATATATAGTCGAAGGAAGATAACTATGAGAACCGTGGCAAAACGTTAAGGCGGATGACCACATACTTGTAGAACCAACCAATCATTACCCAATAGCAAATGTATGTACAAAGATTGCAAATAAACCTAATACACACCAAAGCCATTCATTATAATAATCATATTATATAAAAACAGAAGTTGTAGGTTGTCAAGTGCAACTTGTTTTTGCAAGAACCTCCTTTTTCAAGCTATTGACGTCCCAGTAAATGATGAAAATCAGGCTCTTGATGCGATACTCATTTAAATTCTACATTAACAAATTAAGTATCATCATTATGCACGAATATGGTCAAGCAGGAAAACCAATGTTCAATTACCTCAAAATAGTGAGAATTCTTCCAAATAACAGAGTCAGGATACAGTCCACAGTCATATCTGTACAAAAGCAAAATTGTATATAAAATATAAGAATCAACTCATATTTGTAGACCCCATAAAAATTGTTCAAAGCATTACCCATTTTCTTGGATTGGAATGTTGACTGTTTTCATTGACCAATTACCCATAGAATTAAACTTGGAGTATCTTGAATCTTACTTGTTCATTGAAAGGAAACAGGACAACTTTTTCACCTGGGTTATGCAAATACATCAGCGAACATATAACCCCCACCCCAAATCCCGAGTACAGTGTAAAGCACTACCTGGTCCTTTGCATAACGCCGTCGCTCTCTGTTACGCTCACCCGGGGAAGAATCATAGAAGTAATTTTGGCTAGTTTCCAGACAGGAAACCACAAGAAACCAATGGCTCGGATTCGGTAGCCACAACGGAATGAAAATCTACAAAACATAGTTAATTTTAGGACTGAAACACTAAATAAAGATAGGACTTAATCACAATCTATAAAATCCCGATTACCTTGGAACATTCTGCAGGATCTGGTGGAAGATAGGTTGTTGACACCATCTTAGAAGTTGGCAAATATGCTTCGAAACCGTGAGGGAATTTCATTGGGTGGTACTTTTCTGGTTCCATATCCTTCAGAAAGGGAAATTACAAATGAGTGATCACAAATCAGTTAATTCAAAAGCTTAGTGTTAACGGTTAAATAAGTGATTACCCAGAATATAGTTGGGATAAAAAATATCTTGGGCTTATTCAAAGTCAGCCTAATCCCAACAATATTTATAATCTACCGATATTAAAACTTTATCAGATTATATACATAGTTTATTTTTAGACGCTGATAATTGACAAGTATTTGTGAAGTAATCCTTACCGTGTCCAGTAGATGAAATGTAGGAAAGAGAGACCAAAGTTCTCCCCTTGTTGCAACTATCCATTTGCTCTTGAACAATTGCTCACTAAAATAACGACAAATAAGCATAAAACATTCCAAGAGTGCTAATCTATAAACACCATTATTCGTAAAAAGTATCTTACTACGGATTCTTCTCAGCAAACACGTATTCTACGATTGCCTTTTCTTGGTTCGATAACCTCTGGAGATGTTTGCGTATTAAGGGCAACCTGATTCGGGGTGTATCTTCCTATTTGCAACAGAAATAAGCAAACAGTTTTCAAATGCTACAAAAACACTGATTAGAGAGCATAAGCATTTTGATCTTAATATCTTGGTCATAACCCCAAATACTGCCATTCGAAAAATTAAGTAGATATAATTTACAAAAAACTAATTAGGTCATTACCTAACTGCACACTCTCTTTTCCTGTCAGGTATTATTGTCAAATTCTCAAGTGATATTGTTCAGGTAATGTCCCAAAATTATGTAGGTCATAACCCCAAATACTGCCATTTGAAAAGTAGATATGTCCATGTCTGATTGTAAGGTAATGACAACTTATATTGTTTTAAAAAATAGATATGTAGAACTGTAGAAGTATATAATTTACAAAAAATGATAAGGTCATTACCTAACTGCACACTCTCTTTCCTGTCAATCAAGTATTATTATCAAATTCTCAATTGATATTGTTCAGGTTATGTCCTAAAACAATCTAGGTCACTACCCCAAATACTTCCCGTACCAACTTAAAAAAATAATAAGGTCATTACCTAACTGCACACTCTCTTTCCTGTCAGGTATTATTATCAAATTCTCAATTGATATTGTTCAGGTTATGTCCCAAAACCATCTAGGTCACTACCCCAAATACTTCCTGTACCAACTTATATAGTTCTTTAAAATAGATATTTAGAAGTATATAATTTACAAAAAACTAATCTATATAATTTACAACTTGTGTTGTATTGCCCGTACCGAAATCCTGTTTCTCGTACAGGGTCCTTTCTGATTCCTGCCCAGCAGCATCTTCCCTTGGTCCTTCAGCTCGCCTTGCTTAGTCCGAGGAGCTTGTGAACTCGATTCGAAAGATGATTCATCTTTTTTATTCAAAGGCTCGGGTCCATCGCTGTTTGCATCTTTGGCAGTAGCTTTCTCTTCATGTAGTTGCCCCTGGAACGCATTATCATCATCGTCCTTTGGGTTTCGAGCTTGGACAACATGGCTTTCTACCGCCCCATCAAATTTCTCCTCCCTCTCACTCTCCTTTTTCTCCCCCTCACCCCCCTTCACTTCACTCTCCTTATTCTCTACTCCATCCTCCCCAGCTTTGCCATTAGCCTTCTCTTCCTGTAGTTGCCCCTGGCTCGCATTATCATCATCGTCCGTTGGCCTTTGAGGTTGTTCCTCATCATTTTCCTTGTCCTCAATCTCACTCTCCTAATTTGGTCCTCCCTCCTTCCCATCGCTCTTGACATCATTGGCAGTAGCCTCCTCTTCCATAGGTTGCCCCTCATTTTTGTGCACATCAGCCAGTCCCTTTGTGGTGAAGCTCGTCTCACCCACGTGGAGAATAAAATTTTCATTTATCAACGCTTGCACATCAGGCAAGACTTTCGTCTCATCCTTACTCTTTCTACTCCTCGTAGCATACGTATGAACGAGTTCACTAGTGCCACCCTTGCTAGGCTCAGCTTGCTCAGGTACGAGTTCACTAGTGCCACCCTTGCTAGGCTCAGCTTGCTCCGGTAGGAGTTCACTAGTGCCACCCTTGCTAGGCTCAGCTTGCTCCGGTACAACTATTTGGGTCAAGGGCATGGCATGTAGCCTCGCCCAGGTTAATCTAGTCGGTTGGTTTTTCCGCGCGGACGAATTTCTGGGCCGCTCATCAGCAGCAATATCTTCGTCATCATCAGCAGCAATACCATGTGGGTTTTTAGCTTGAGGTAAGAAAAATGAACATTTAAGTCAGAAAATTATAGATAAATAAAGTTTTTTCTAATAAAAAGTACTTGAAGATCTCATCAACTTGAACATCGTGTTCATGGAATCGAACATGTCCTCAAACCGTGAATAGAGCATGAAGACGGCCTTTTTTCAGTATTTGCTGCATGGTCGCTTGGCACCTTCCCCCTTATCATCTCTTTTTCACTTTCAATCTTTAACATTAACTAAATGATTCCGAAACAAATTAAAATAGGTGTTAGGATAGATTTAGGAGTATTTCCTAAATCTATCTATCTAAATCAATCCTAATAATAGGTTATAGAAAACGTTATTTTATAGTTCAATGATTAAATTGCATTAGTAGTACTTACTTTGGGGGACCTGTACTGATCGGATAATTCCATAATAACTTCGTGCAACCGCTTTGTGTTATGATCATTCCAATTCGAGATCCGGGGCATATCAAACTTCCATATATCATCAAGAGTGGTCTTGCAAGAGTACTCGCAGAAAAGGGCCTGTCATTAAAAGTAATTTCATTTTGTGTGAGTTTAACCAAACATAGTAAGACACTCAAAGAGATCAACGTCATGATCCGACATTAGAAGGCAACGCTGTAGAAGTAACTTAGGTGATACTCTAAGCAGGTTTAGGTCATCATCCAACCCAAGACCTAAAATAGAACCTCTTATTACAAGAAAGATTTAAGTCACAATTTAGCAAGGAAACAAAGTATTGAAGGAATACCAACCATGTAAAAACTAATATGTATTGCAGGTGCACAATTTAGCAAGGAAACAAAGTATTGAAGGAATACCATGAATAAAATCTGACATCCACCCCTAGCAAAGCAGGATTGGCCTTGATTTCGCCACCGCTGGAACAATAATTGTAAAAAATAAACTTAGCATAGTTCCATTTTGGAATTAGTGTAGTGTCATAGACAAGATGGAGCCACCTCATCCTCGGTTTACGATCTGGGGTGGGGGCACAAAGCGCAGTGATCAAGAAAAGTATAAACGTAGGCATAAAATACTCATCGTTAAAAGAGTATTTGCGTAACTTGACAGCCATGAGGTCAACATTATTTTCAGGGAGTCGAAGAAATCGTTTGCATTAGCGATCAAGATCGCAGAATTCTGAGTCCGTAATCTCAAGGCCGGCGTTTTTAAATCCCAACAGAAATTTTACATGTCTCGGTGTGATTGTTGTTACCTTTCCATGTATCGCTAAGTTATGTGTCTCTGGATCAAAGTGATCCATGATCCACTTGCACATTTTTTTCCTTAAAACCTTAGAGCCCCAATTGAGTAGGAATCCAAAACCAAAATCCTCTAGAACTTTCTTCTTCTCCCGTGAAAACCTTTTGATTACGTTTATCAGCAATTCTAAATCACCCATACCCTGTGGTCATATCAAACAAAATTAAATCCATTGTAGCAAGTTTGAACAAAAAAATGATGAATCAAATGGGGACTACCTTGCTAGTGTCCACAATAGTTCCTACTGATTGTTTTTTCAGCATTTGTGCATCATCTGAACAACGTGAATCTGGTACCTTTCTCTTTGTTGAAGTTGTACTCATGATCACGTCAGCTATATATGTAGATGATTTTAATGTATGATTAAGAACACCAGCCCCTAAACGTGTCAAATAACCATCTGAATGTCAAAGTTAACTTTATTTGTTTCAATTTTTTTACACATATAACAAAAGTATTTTGGATTTGTGCCGAATGTAAAAGAAAGTATTTTGGTCTACTAGAAGAGAACCCAACGCTTTTATATACTAATTCCAAAATCTTTAAATTCTCGTTACAAAAGAAATTTAGGTGATACCCTAAGCAGGTTTAGGTCATCATGCGAGCCTGATAGCAACAAAGTAAAGAAATTTAGGTCATACCCTAAGCAGATTTAGGTCATCATCCGAGTCTGACAGCTACAAACTAACATTGCAAAAGACATTTAGGTGATACCCTAAGCATGTTTAGATCATCATCCGATCCTGATAGCTACAAAGTAATTCGCAAAATTTACTCAGGTCAAGACCTAAAATATAACAAAAGAATTTTGGATTTGTGCCGAATGTAATTCAATCCTTCAAAGTCCAAAGTAGCAACTTCCAAGCTTTCCCTTTAAAATTTAACAAGAAGGAAAACAATACAATTTTATACATGCATTAAACATTCAAGTATTGTAAACTGAAAGTAGCAAACACTATTTCATAATTAATTCATGTGAATGCAATTGCAAATCAGTAGGGTCTACTAGAAGAGAACCCCATGCTTTTTTATACTAATTCCAAAATCTTTAAATTCTCGTTGCAAAAGAAATTTAGGTGATACCCTAAGCAGGTTTTGGTCATCATGCGAGCCTGATAGCAACAAAGTAAACAAATTTAGGTCATACCGTAAGTAGATTTAGGTCATCATCCGAGTCTGACAGCTACAAACTAACATTGCAAAAGACATTTAGGTGATACCCTAAGCAGGTTTAAGTCATCATCCGATCCTGATAGCTACAAAGTAATTCGCAAAATTTACTTAGGTCAAGACCTATAATATAACAAAACAATTTTGGATTTGTGCCGATTGTAATTCAATCCTTCAAAGTCCAAAGTAGCAACTTCCAAGCTTTCCCTTTAAAATTTAACTAGAAGGAAAACAGTACAATTTTATACATGGATTAAACATTCAAGTATTGTAAATTGCAAGTAGCAAGTAGCAATTTTTTACTAGAAGACCTTTAAATCCTCATGCTTTGGGGTTATATTTGACTAGAATGGTTAACAGGAAACATCTAGATAAAAATAAAGAAGAAAGAAATAGAGAAAGAGTCACTTACAGAATGATCCAAATTTGTGGGTAGTAGCACGAGCACAATTCCGGAATCAGTTAAGCGAAGGAGTGTTGGAACTGAAACGTCGAAGGGAAAACGCAGAAAGAGGGAAGAGAGAGGGATTTCAAAATGGCCCAGTATTTAAAAAACAAAGAAAATAAAGTGGGAGTTGGAAAAGGGCAATTTAGGTATTGACGTGAACAAGTTAAATATTTAGATTGAAATAGAACCCCAGCGGGCCAGCCCACATGGATTACTTAACTTATCTATCTAATCTCATTTTGAATTTTGAATTTTGAATTTTGAATTTTGCTCAACTCAACTCAACTTTTTTTTTCTTTGAGGGGACTCAACTCAACTCAACTCAACTCAATACAACAGTCAACACTCAACACCAAATGGTGAAGGTAAGTTAACCTCGAAACTTCACTTTGTTTAAATTTTCGTGAAATCCTTAATTGTGAGATTTTATTGTCAAATTTACAATAAAATTTTGAGTTTCAAATTCTTATAAACTTAATGCATTTATGACCAATCCTTTGTCAGTCATCTTGATTAATCATAGTTCATAAATGACCAAACGTTTCAGTTCCAACACTCCTTCGCTTAACTGATTCCAGAATTATGCTTGTGCTACTACCCACAAATTTGGATCATTTACCCAGAAAAGTTGATGTTCATAAATTATGTAGTAGTTCATAACGTATGTCTTTTTCAGAAAAAGTGGCGTAGTTTCATATAATAGAAGGTGACCTAAATTTGTTAGGTCATTACCCAAGTACTCTGTTCCTGATGAGGACTAAAATAGAAACTGTAAAGATATTGACAAATAATCTGCTACACTGTCCGAACTTTATTTTCTTTGACAAATTTGATTTTCAGGTGAAAACTTGAATTTCTAAGGTCATGACCCAAATACTCTGTTTAGTAAGGTGTGAAAATTTAATTTTACTAAGGTTTGACCTTTTCAAGTGTTTTCCCTGGTTCATGTACCAGCCATAATTGAGAAATGACCTAACCTGTTTAAGGTCATCACTTGAAATAGCATAATTGACATTCTTTATGTAATGACCAACTAATGAATAACCAAACTACGTGTTTGTATAAGCACAGTAATATATAAGTTGTAATAAAGTTGTAATAGTTGACTTTTCATTACTTACTTTTTCTCCTTTATTCTAGATAGAATAGAAAACTCTATCTCTCATTCTTCTCTCTCTGTGAATACACTATGAGTTTCTATAGTTTGTTTATAGGAATTGGCCAAAGATTACTTCTTTAATGATGTCAGATGATGATGAATCCATTTCTGTTGATGAATCCATTTCTGTTGATGAAACCTTCTTTGATTTAGACATTTGGGGGGAATTTAACAAAGATCTTGAAGACTTCGATGAAGTCGATATGAAAAAATTATCCTTCAACTCTCTTCTAAGTTGTACAAATTTTTATACTATATATGCTAAGTTGAAAGGATTCGGGATCCGACACAAGACTCCAGTAAAGAGTTTGAGTTGTGAAAAACACACTTCAAAGACCATGTATTGTTGTAAGCGAGGGTTCCGAAGCTTAGATCACATGGAAAATCCAAATAGGAAGGCAAAGGCTCGAGCCATTACAAGATGTGGGTGCGAAGCTAATATAATGTTCAAGTGGGATAAACAAGAAGATAAGTGGTTCGTGAAGGAGTTTAATGGTGATCACAATCACGACCTTGTTCCATCTCACCAAGTCCCGTTCATAAGGTAATTAAACTTCAACAATACCCCTACTTTTTTTTATTGAGTTCCAACGCTCTCATGATCGGATATAGTTGACGTAACATCTAACAGGCACCACCGACAAGTTTCAAGTGCTGATAGACTCCGTATAAAGTCGTTGATTCATTCTGGAGTTAAACCAAGTGTGACAATGCGAAATTTTATCACAGAAGCGGGCGGTCCAGACAATGTACCTTTCTTGCAAAAGGACCTGTATAACACAATTGACCAGATCAAGCAGGAAGCAATCGGAGATGGTGATGCAGAGACAGTAATGGCATACTTGGTAGCTAAAGAATCGGATGACCCACGGTTTTTCGTGAGAAGCACGCGGGATGATGACAACAACCTCGAAAGGATGTTTTGGTGCGATGCAACATCCCGAAGCGATTTCAAAACGTTTGGAAAAGTTATTGCTTTTGACGCAACATACAAAATTAATGCATACAACAAGCCATTTGTTGTGATTGTGGGCATCAACAACCACCAAAAGACCATTCCGTTTACTGTGGCCTTGGTTACAGATGAGAAAGAGGAAACCTACATATGGGTGTTGCGGCAGCTGCTTGAAGCAAGGGAGGGAATGGTTTCATTAACAGTCTTAACCGACGGGGACAAGGCGATGGCTAACGCAATCAAAGTAGTCCTCCTAAAATCCCATCATAGGCTGTGTTTGTGGCATATAATGAGGAATCTTAAACACCATGCAGGGAAAAAATTTAGCAGTGGGTTCATGCGATGCGTCGACAAATGCCGAACAAAGGAAGAGTTTGAGGATGCTTGGAAGGAACTTGTAACCAAGTATAAGCTTGCAAATAAACAATGGGCAAAGGAGCTATATAGTCTTAAAGAAAAGTGGGCGGAAGCTTTTATGCATGGCCATTTTTTAAGAGGCAACAACTAGACCATCATTGGTTTTAAAACATTTTTTAAGTACTTTTTAATACACCTAAGTTTTTGTTCAGTAAGGTTTAGTTCTTACTTTAGGTAATGTCCTTACATTATTGGTTGCACTATTTAACAGTTTTCGTTCAGCAAGGTTGAGTTCTTAATTTAGGTAATGTCCTTAAATTTTGCGATCATTACCTTTAATAATGTAAATGGATCATTTTCTTTCTTCGTAGACAAATCGGGGTAGGATTAAATTGAAATTGAATTTATTTTTTTGGAATTAAGTTAATATTGACCAAAAACAGAACAGAACACCTAAGGGCAGCTACAAAATAGAAATACTAGCTCCTTCTAATAACTCGGACGAGCCCAAACCTAATTACATATTATCAAACCACATCCCGGGTAATTATATTTTTGCCAAATTATCAAACCACATCACAAGATCTAACCAACTCATCACCTTGGTAATTATATGTTTGTTTTTGGCTAAGTAATTAAGCTTCATACTTTCATCATTCCAACATATTACACCTAAGTAATAAGTTTCATACTTTCATCATTCCAACATATTACACCTAACTCATCACCTTGGTAATTATATGTTTTTTGCTA
This sequence comes from Beta corolliflora, assembly GCA_947648045.1. NCBI lineage: Eukaryota > Viridiplantae > Streptophyta > Magnoliopsida > Caryophyllales > Amaranthaceae > Beta > Beta corolliflora. Next base: position 15,917 of record CANSZD010003124.1, on the reverse strand, counting down.
AGTAATTAAGTTTCATACTTTCATTGTGAATCCCAACATTCTGAACAGGCATGAGAAGTACCCAAAGATGTGAGTCCATGAACAGAACATTCAAGACAGTATTAGGGAGAAGACTCGTGTTGTATCGGTTTATTGCCTTGTATGACGATATTATTAAAAAGATAAGGCACACCGAGTAAAATGAAGACTACATCACATACCACACAAGTGCTGTTGTCGAATACGGGGTCCTGTTTGATGCCAGAAAGCATGCCTCAACTATATACACGCGAGCTGCATTTACGACACTGTGTTTAGAGCTGAAATTTGAGAGCATGTATTGCGTAAAAAAAGAGGACATTGATTCCCTACATCCTGATGGTCCACTGAAGGTCTATTGGTTGAACCATTCTGAGAGAAAGGATGCCGAGTACATTGTTGTCCATTATCTTCGTCTTGAGACTATAAACTGTTGCTGCATGAAATTCGAATCAGTTGGTTTCCCATGTAGGCACATGTTTGCTGTAATGAAGCATGGGTACATGACAGAAATACCAAGGGGTAATATCCTTAAGAGGTGGGCAGTACATGCTAAAGAAGGAGAAAACTCGGGAAAAGAAATTGAAAAATTTACGAGCAATGACGAGGCGGCAATCCTTGGGCGCTTTTCTTACCTCAACAGTTTGGCAACCCAACTTTGTAGAGTGGCGTCCCAATCATACAAATTTTCGGAAAAGGTTAAGGATTCAATGTCAAAATTATTGGTGAGTGCCATGTCTGAGGTTAGCAAAAGGAAATCGGCGCGGAAACATTTGCCACAGATTGGTATAAACGACCAGAAGAATGTGCGAGTAAAAAGTGCGCCCAAACGGAAGAAGGAAAATTGCCCAGAAGAAGAACCTGAAACACCTTGCTCGTCAGTCGATCGAAAAGGAGCACAATCTTTGGACCATAATCACACTCCAACGGTTACTCCGCGACAGAACATTGACACAGACGCATCATTTTCGAATGTACTTGGAAATCTCATGCCTGTAACATATATCAGTGGGGACGCTTCAGCCACTGAATCGTGTTATGAAGTAACCCATTACAAGACGGACCCGCTTGTTTTTGATTGGGGGCCAAAGGATTGTTGGTAGTAAACAACTTATGTAGCCATTTTTTTAGCTTTTATTTGAACATTTATTCATCATCAATTTTTTGTGAAGTTGTGAGGTATATCTATACAACGAAATTGTGAGATTGGTTTTTTCTTAAAACAAAATTGTGTCAGGACATGTCCCAATCCAAGCTGGGTGCATGCCCTAAAACGAAATTATCATCCGCGTTTGTTGTAGTAGTACTTCAAAGTAGTGGGATGTGCGTGTGCAGTTAGCTATTATTTACGAAGTTGGGTCATTAGTTGAATGATGGCAATGGGTAGGGTCTGGGTAGGGTAAGGCTAGACCCTTACCCATACCCTAATTTTTGGATGTAGACCCATACCCTACCCATTGTCCCATACCCATAGGGTAAAATTTTTTAGGACCCTTACCCGTACCCGTAGGGTCCGATAGGGTCTGGGTAGAGTCTGGGTATTTGAGGAGTGGACCCTTACCCTACCTTGACCCGATAGGACCAAGACCCATACCCTACCGTTACCCGTAGGGTCCAAAAAATTAAGACCCTAATAAAAGGCATGAAAGACGTTACTAATTCTCAAATGATAATAGCCAATGTTTTAGGACATGACCAGTATGACGTTGGACATGTCCTGGGTCAATTTCCTTGGGAGAACAAACAAATCTCTCACACCAATAAAATATTGGTTACTTGAAGGACATTAGGTAAGAAGATTATCACATAAACTATTACATGCTCAGGGCCGCGTTTTATTCTCGCGTTACTAATTCCTAAATGATAATAGCCAATGTTTTAGGACATGACCGTATGGCCTTGAACATGACTGGGCAATTTCCTTCGAAGAAACAACAAATCTCTCACACCAATTAAATATTGGTTACTTTAAGGACTTGATCAAAGAAGATTAGCACATAAACTATTACATGCTATATATCCTGGCCATATTTGGCTACATGCTATGTATCCTGGCCATATTTGGTTACGAAACTTCCAAATAAGGAGATAATATAATTAAATTAATATGAAAAAAGGGACCCAACATTTTAGGCTTAGCCTAATGTCTTAATTTAATTATGTTACTTCCTCTCAAAAAAAAAAATTATGTTACTTCAAGAGGAGATGACCGATCGATCATTTGTAAAGTTAGTATCTTATATTGTTGTGTAGAGCGTCGGAGGGTTGATCGATCGATCGTCTCAATTGTTCTCTCCGAATAAATCATTCCAAGAAATACAATAGTGTCATCCCTCGTACCTTATTGGCTTATTATCCCATGGTGAGTTTCTATGGTCCGGGGGTTTCAACCATACCAATACGCAAGAGCCATTGTATTGTGTAGAATGTCTTGTCTCCTATATATGAATCAATAGTCATTGTATTGGTTGCAATTATTTAAAGACATGACCCTAAATATCTTAGGACATGACCCTAAGGAAATCTACCTATTCTAAGACTAAAGTGTTGGGTCATTTGCTTAAATCGACCAATGCTATAATGTCGTGTATTCATTCCTAATTAAGAGACACCAATGTACGTTATCTCATGCAAAGTAGTGGTTAGAGGGTTTTGTCCCTTGTACCAAATATGCGCAAGATACAGAGCGTCGGAGGTTTTATTGATCGATCGTTTGTCTCAATTTTTCTCTCCAAATAATACATTCCAAGAAATTACGTCATCCCCCGCACCTTATCGGATTATTATCCCATGTTGAGCCATTATGGTCCGGGGGTTTCATCCATATCGAGACGCAAGACCCATAGTGTTGTGTAGAATGTCTTGTCTCCTATATATGAATCAATAGTCATTGTGTTGGTCGCTATTATTTCAAGACATGACCCTAAATATCTTAGGACATGACCCTAAGGAAATCTACCTATTCAAAGCCTAAAGTGTTGGGTCATTTGCTTAAATCGACCAATGCAATAATGTCGTGTATTCATTCCTAGGGTGATTATTGGACGTTATCTCATTCAAAGTAGTGGTTAGAGGGTTTTGTCCCTTGTACCAAATATGCCCAAGATACAGAGCGTCGGAGGGTTTATTGATCGATCGTCTCAATTTTTCTCTCAGAATAAATCATTCCAAGAAATACAAAAACGTCATCCCTCGTACCTTATCGACTTATTTTCCCATGGTGTGCCACTATGGTCCGGGAGTTTCATCCATACCGAAACGCAAGACCCATAGTGTTGTGTAATATATTAGGACATGACCCTAAGAAATCTACCTATTATAAGCCTAAAGTGTTGGGTCATTTTCTTAAATCGACCAATGCAATAATGTCATGTATTCATTCCTAATTAAGAGACATCAATGGTGATTATTGGACGTTATCTCATTCAACGTAGTTGTTAGAGGGTTTCGTCCGTTGTACCAAATATGCCCAAGATACAGAGCGTCGGAGGGTTCATTGATCGATCGTTTGTCTCTATTTTTCTCTTCGAATAAATCATTCTAAGAAATAGGTCGTCCCTCGTGGGTTTCATCCATACTGAAACGCAAGACCCATAGTGTTGTGTAGAATGTCTTGTCTCCTATATATGAATCAATAGTCATTGGCTAATTCGCTTGCTAAACAAGGGCTCACGAGAAGAGACGAATTCATTGCATTGCTGTAACTTCGCTAAGTCGATGTATTCAGTTTTTTTTTCTTAATGCAGTGCAGTTGCTAGAGCCTGTAATCGACTATAGCAGTCAACTATTTTCTATAAAAAAAAAAAAAGTATATGACGTCAATCTTCTATTGTTAGTTACGTAATAAGAGTGTTAGAGATGTATATATTTGTTTGTGTTTTTTTAGTCAAGTATATTTATTATAAGAATTTATCATATTTTATTTCAAACATTAGACAATAAAGTCCGAGTGTATTGATGGTTAAGCTCTTACCTTTCATTTCAAGTATATTTTATTGCAATTAGACAATTTTTTTTATTAAGGGGTACACATGGACACAAAATAAATTACATTATAAGTTTGAGGAGAGTGCCACGTGGCACATACACTTTAATAGGCACGGATTTTGAATTTTTTCCTTGAATATTGCTAAAATAGGTTTTAATTCCTGAAATGTGCCGAAGTTCAAATTAATTCCCTGGGTACCGTCCACGTAGGACGGCACGCGAAAATTTTGTTTTTTTAACAAAACCGCTACTCCAAGTAGACGTTAATACCAATAATGTAAAGTTGACCGCTACTTCAAATAGCGGTTATATTATGTCCCTAAGAAAACTTATATGGCATGCATATAAACCGCTACTCAGAATTTTATTTTCGACACATTTCAGGAATTAAAAACCCATTTTAGCATTTTAGCATTATAGATGTTGTGTAGTTATAAGGTATCGAACACATGACCTTTGAAATGAAAAATGAAAGCTTAACCATGAATCCAACATAACATCATTGCTTATTATTACAAAATAAAATATAATAAAGTCTGTAATTATATCTCATTAAAAGACTAACACAAGTAGTTACATACCTAACATATTTATGTTAATAATAATATACTATTGTAGACAAACTCTTACTCACATTCCTTATAGAAAGTGAAGTTAGTGCTTTTATTTCCAAACATTTTAGGGTGTATTATTCAAATTATTATGAGGTTCATTTTACCTCACTAGACAATAAATTACAAGAAGAAACAACCTGGGGCATCACCTAGGGACTATCGATCACTAGTTAGAAAATAAAAGGACACGACGTAAGTGAAAATAAAACGCTGCCCAGAACAAATTACTTCCATAGGCACGGCCTTTAATATATTTGTATAGATGTTGTGTAGTTATAACTTATAAGGTATCGAACACATGACCTTTGAAATGAAAAATGAAAGCTTAACCATGAATCCAACATAACATAATTGCTTATTATTTCAAAATAAAATATAATGAAGTCTGTAATTATATCTCATTAAAAGACTTATACAAGTAGTTAGATGCCTAACATATTTATGTTAATAATAGTATACTATTGTAGACATACTCTTACTCAAATTCCTTATAGAAAGTGAAGTTATTGCTTTTATTTCCAAACTTTTAAGGGTGTATTATTCAAATTATTATGGCATTAATTTTTCCTCACTAGACAATAAAATTACAAAAAGAAACAACCCGCAGCATCGCCTGGGGACTATCACTAGTTAACTCTTTCTTAGGTGATGTTCGAAGAAAATAAAAGGACACGGTGTAAGTGAAAATAAAACGCTGCCCAGAACAAATTACAAAATAGTTGCCTAGGAGTTTCGTATCAGGACTAGTGACCACGGAGACGGGGGTATCAGCACGTCCAATATTTCTCCCCAATGAATCAATAGTCATTGTGTTGGTTGCTATTATTTAAAGACATGACCCATGATATCTTAGGACATGACCCTAAGGGAATCGAACTATTATGTGATTTCCACATTAGGTCGTATGGTATTCATGTGCGTGCTTAAATCGACCAATGCAATAATGTCAATTCATTCCTAATTAAGAGATACCAATGGTGATTATTTGACGTTATCTCATTCAAAGTAGTGGTTAGAGGGTTCATCCAACCAAATATGCCCAAGATACAGAGCGTCGGAGGGTTTATTGATCGTTTGTTTCATTTGTTATTTTCGAAGAAATCATTCCAATAAATACAATAACGTCATCCCTCGTAACTTATCGGCTTATTATCCCATGGTGAGCCAATAAGGGGGTTTCATCCATAATGAGACACAAGAGCCATTGTGTTGTGTACAATGTCTTGCTCCTATGAATCAATAGTCATTGTGTTGGTCGCTAATATTTAAAGACATGACCCATAATAATTTTATTTCCACATTAGGTCGTACGGTATTGTAAGCCTAAAGTGTTTGGTCATGTGTTTAAATCGACCAATGTAATAATGTCTATTCATTCCTAATTAAGAGACACCAATGGTGATTATTGGACGTTATCTCATTGAAAGTAGTGGTTAGAGGGTTTCATCCAACCAAATATGCCCAAGATACAGAGAGTCGTAGGGTTTATTGATCGCTTGTCTCAATTGTTCTATCCGAATAAATCATTCGAAGAGATATAACAACATCATCCTTCATACCTTATCGGCTTATTATCCCATGGTGAGCCAATAAGGGGGTTTCATCCATAATGAGACACAAGAGCCATTGTGTTGTGTACAATGTCTTGCTCCTATGAATCAATAGTCATTGTGTTGGTCGCTAATATTTAAAGACATGACCCATAATAATTTTATTTCCACATTAGGTCGTACGGTATTGTAAGCCTAAAGTGTTTGGTCATGTGCTTAAATCGACCAATGTAATAATGTCTATTCATTCCTAATTAAGAGATACCAATGGTGATTATTGGACGTTATCTCATTGAAAGTAGTGGTTAGAGGGTTTCATCCAACCAAATATGCCCAAGATACAGAGAGTCGGAGGGTTTATTGATCGCTTGTCTAAATTGTTCTATCCGAATAAATCATTCGAAGAGATACAACAACATCATCCCTCGTACCTTATCGGCTTATTATCCCATGGTCAGCCACTATGGTTCGGGGGTTTCATCCATACTGAGACGCAAGAGCCATTATGTTGTGTAGAATGTCTCGTCTCCTATGAATCAATAGGCATTGTGTTGGTCGCTATTATATAAAGACATGACCCATGATATCTAAGGACATGACCTTAAAGGAATCAAACTATTATTTGATTTTCACATTAAAGTCGTACGGTATTATTATATCTTAGGACATTACCTAAGTAAATCTACCTAATATTTGATTTTTACATTAAGTCATACGGTATTCAATAGGGAACTTGCTTTTAAAATTAGTGCATTAATTTTCCTAATATCTAGTGATAACTAGACTAGAATCGTATTACGTGATCAAAGTAGGCTAGTCTGACTGAACTAGTTAGTTCCTAGAGTAATAGTTTAGACAATCTCCTAAAGTAACATTGTGCCTTTACCTTAAACAAACTGACAATGGTTCTAAAAGTGCGATTGTTAAATTTAACATTTATGTTGTCCTTGTTTAGTAAATAATGAACTTGATTTTAAAATTAGTGATGATTCGTTATCTCTAGTGATAACTAAACTAAAATATTACTACGTGATCAAAGTAGGCTAGTATGACTCAAAGTTCCCATAATAATAGTTTAAGTGATCGCCCAAAGTAACACGGGTCATTACCTAAAACAAACTGACAATAGTTCTAAAAATGAAAGCTTAACCATGAATCTAACATAACATAATTGCTTATTATTTCAAAATAAAATATAATGAAGTCTGTAATTATAACTCATTAAAAGACTTATACAAGTAGTTAGATGCCTAACATATTTATGTTAATAATAGTATACTATTGTAGACATACTCTTACTCAAATTCCTTATAGAAAGTGAAGTTATTGCTTTTATTTTCAAACTTTTAAGGGTGTATTATTCAAATTATTATGGCATTAATTTTTCCTCACTAGACAATAAAATTACAAAAAGAAATAACCCGCGGCATCGCCTGGGGACTATCACTAGTTAGCTCTTTATTAGGTGATGTTCGAAGAAAATAAAAGGACACGGTGTAAATGAAAATAAAACGCTGCCCTGAACAAATTACAAAAATAGTTGCCTAGGAGTTTTCCAACCAAATATGCGCAAGATACAGAGCGTCGGAGGGTTCATTCATCATTTGCTCAATTGTTCAATCCGAGTAAATCATTCGAAGAAACACAACAAGGTCATGCCTATGCACAAGTCAGGTCATTTAATGAAATTAAACAGCGTTTTATATTTTAATAAAATATTGGTTACTTGAAGGACATGAGCTAAGAAGATTACAACATAAACTATTACAAGCTGAGGGCCGCGGGATTGATTCCCTTTCCTGGCGAGCTGAGTATTTCTCTTTTTTGTAATTTACTCAGGGTCGCGTTTTATTTTCACTTACGACTTGTCCTTTTATTTTGTTCGAACATCACCTAATAAGTCTTAATTTTTTAAAAGGTCCTAATAAAAGGCTTATTGCTAACTCTCTCCTAAATAATAATAGCCAACAAGTTATTTCTCTTATTTGTAATTTGCTCAAGGCCGCGTTTTATTTTCACTTACGACTTGTCCTTTTATTTAATTCGACAATCACTTAATAAGCCTTAATTTTTTAAAAGGTCTTAATAAAAGGCTTGAAAGGAGTTAAGCATAAATACAGGACTTAACATTTGGTATTTTTCACCTTTAAGGACCTCCCACTTTTTTTTTCACCTTTAAGGACCTAACATTAGTTTCAGGCCATAATTAAATTGAAATAACCCAAGTGTAGTTAAGCCATGGTTAAATGACATTTCTTCTCCCCTGTTCTAATACGAAACCCACTATTGTTGGAGGAAAAAGCAAGGTGATTACTCTCATCTTGGAGCGATTTCGAATCGATTTACAGAATTTAGCAAGGTACATTCATAATTCCCTTATTACAGTTGTTTTTTTTTTCGATTTTATGAGAAATTTTTTCTGGGTAATGTTAGGTTTGGTTTTAGGGTTATGTGATGATCATGTGAATTTTTTTGTCGAATTGTTACTTTGTTGTTAGTTAATAAGTTGTTAATGTGCGTTTCATGTTTAGATGATTAAATTTCGTTTAAATTTGCTGAGAGTTGATTAACTGAAACCCAACAAGTTCGAGTAAATAAGAGTAAAACAGGGGGGTAGTGTAGTGGTGGTTTGAAATTGGTTTTATACTGACTGTTGGTGTTTTTTCGAAGGAAAAATATGGCTTCCCTTGATGAACTTCACCCAGTCCTCTCCATGCCTGAGATTTTGCGATTCCACGTTTTCCCTCGAGTTAGAGACCCAAGGGACAGAGAGTGTGTAACAAGTGTATGCAGGGATTGGAGGAGGATTTCCCGATATGGTCTGGAAGATGCCCACCAACTGTTAGGAATGGACGACATTATGTGCTTGCATGTGTTTCCTAAACTTGACTGTTGGAGGTCAACTATTGTGAAGATGGTTTGCAAGGACTTGAGGAGGATGTGGGGGGTAAAGGAGTGGGTTCATGTGAGGCACAACCTGGACAGTAACTCCATCAAGAAGTGGGCTCTGAAGTCCATCATTGAAGGTGATGGGGTTGATTTCTGGGCTCACACGACTGGTGAATGGTGGGCTTACTGTGATGGGTTCCCACTGTTGTTTGGTGAAGAACAAAACTGATCAAGATTAGGCTTAGTTAGGGGTAGGGGTTTGGTAGTTTTTGTTTGGATGTCATTGTAACTAAAGGGCCCTGTTATTTTTTAATTGCAGCCCCTATTGATCTAAAATATTGTTTTTGTTTAAGCTAAGTAAATGTAGTTACAAACTCTGTTTATGATGATCATGAATGTTTAACCTATGATTATTTGTCATTGAATAATGACATTGTGATGTTGAAAGTTGTAACACAATGTCTTATCAGTGACAAATCTTTTGTATTGAATCAATGAATGCTATATATATATATATGAAGTTGGTTAATCCTAATTGTCATTTGTGATCAAATTATTATTGTATTGATTTGTGATCACCATTTATTATAGATATTATGGATTTGATGGTGGATATCTCACCATGTATTATTGCAGGCCAAGATGTGTTGAACAGAAATTATAAGAAGTGGATAAGGGCTTATTTGACAACTACATCTCAATTTGACAGCATTGATAATAACATGAATGAAGTGTTCAATGCTTATATATTGTCTAGCAGACACAAGTCTATGATAACTATGCTTGAGGATATTAGAGAAAGCCTGATGGAGAGGCTTCATAAAAAAAGAGACTTCATAGCCAACAAGGATATTCTCATCTGTCCTAGAATCAAGAATAAGTTAGAGAAGTTAAAGATAGATGCCAGAGGGTGGAATGTGATACGCTCAAGTTACACGTAGTATTTACGTAACTTTGGGTGCACTTTGCTAAGGGTTTGATTGTAATTGTTAACGTTCGTGTTTTATTTAACCCTTAGCGGAAGTTCGGAGCTTTGCGACATAATTGGTGTTAACGTCTTATATTCCGAGCTTCCAAGGTGAAGTGCATTTGAACCAAGCCCAAGCATCGCATGCTCGCCCAAGCAGCAGCCCAGCTCGCCCATCATCACAAGCTCACCAAGCCAAGCTCTCGTGCGCGCTTTGCCTCGCGAACCATGCCAGCCCGGCCGAGGCCCAAAGAAGACGCCCATCACAACATCATCGCCACAACCAAGCAGCACCGCACGCCCAGCTCGCACATCGCAGCACTCGCACATCGCAAGCCTTGCGCGCGCCCAGCATGCACGCCCAACGCCCAGCGCACAGCAGAAGCCCGCCCGGCTCGGAGCTCGCACCTCGCGAGCATGGTCGCACCTCGCGACCCGCTGCTCGCACCTCGCGACCCGCCCGCGAGGTGCGACTCGCCTTGCCCAGCCAAATGCGCGGTAGGCAGAACACCCATCGCACCTCGCGACCTACGCCGCACCTCGCGACCCCTAGGTCGGTCTAAATGTCGGCTGACTTTTGAGCCTTAGTTTAAATACTAAACTTTGTTTTTGGTCCTAAGGGGACACACACTTGAGGAGAGAGAATATCCAACACTCCATTCTTCTCTTCTTATCTTCTCTTTTTAGTTTTTATTTTCTAGTTTAGTTTTGTAGATTTCAATTATGGGATCGGCTATTGCTATGCCGATTGTAGCTTGAAACTGTTCTTGAACGAGATTAACATGAAGCTTCAAGCATTATTGTGAGATCTTTCCTCTCTATTTAGTTTCTTTGATTATGGTTTAATTTCTATGCTTGCTTTCTATGATTTTTGCATGATTATGCTAGGAATATTACTAGTTTGATTGTGTAATTAATCTAATGCTAGATTTAAGAATAGAATCAGATTGTTTTATTCTTTTATCAATTGGTAGCAAACTAGGGAGTAACTCAGATGCAGATCGTCTTGGTTATTTCTTGGGGAAATTGAATTAACCGTTGAATGTTTATCGCTTGTATGACGTTAGCAGTGTCCGTTGGTTCTCTCGTGTTTATTGCTGCTATTGGATTGAACTTAGACGCTATCGGACTAGGTTATCCTTTGGTTAGGGTTTTATAGTCACGTTGATCGTGCTATTCAACTAAGAATAAGGAGAACACGAGATTAATTATCGACAATAGATAATTATGGAAATAATTAGAGTGGAGGTTCAAGGATCGATAATGAATTGAAGTGGATGTTAATCGGATTCAAGGTATTCCCATAGTGATTTCTCATTTTATTTAGTTGCTAGTTAATTTTAGTTTGTTTAAAAACTCAACTTGCAAACCCCCTTGTTATTAGGTTACTCCGACCTTTAAGAGTCATCTCGGTATTGATTCACGCTAGATATTAAACTTGTCCCCTGTTTCCCCGTGGATACGAACCTTACTTCCCTTCTACATTTAATTGTAAAAGAGAGTAGGAGAAATTTTATCTTTGGCCGGGTGCGGTGCACACGACACATTCGCGCCCGCCCAAATTTTGGCGCCGTTGCCGGGGAAACGGTGTTACTAGTTTGTATTTAGTGTGTTTTTGAATTGTATTGCTTGTACTCTTTGTTTATGGTTAACACTCGTACTACTAACAAAGAATCTTTGCATTACGATCCCGAATTAGAATTGACTCTTTTCGGTGGAGAAACGATCTCACGAGAAAATTTTCAAGAATCATCTTTTAACGTTGAAGTGGAGGAAGAGATGCCTCCGAGAATTGAAATTCGTACCTTGAGGGAGCTCACGGCTCCTAACCTTGATCAACAACCATTGTGCATCTCATTTCCGGCTCTTGATGAAGGCACTAATTTTGAATTGAAGTCGGGGTTGATACACTTGCTTCCTTCGTTCCATGGGCTCAATGGAGAAGATCCAAACAAATTTCTTTCGGAGTTTCACGTGGTTTGTACTGGCATGAAACCAAGTGGAGCAAAGGATGAACAAATCAAGTTGAGAGCTTTTCCTTTTGCTTTGAAGGATGGAGCTAAAGATTGGTTATATTATCTTCCTCCTGATTACATTTCCACTTGGGTTGAAATGAAGAAGCGATTTCTTGAGAAGTTCTTTCCAGCTTCTAAGTCATCAACATTAAAGAAGGGAAATCAAAGCAATATTGAGCGGAAACACGATGAGTCTTTCTACGAATATTGGGAGAGGTTCAAGAGACTTTGTGCTAGTTGTCCATATCATGGCTATTCTGATGAAGACCTCATTCTGTACTTTTACAATGGATCTTCTGACGAAGATGTGCGAATGGTGAATGCTGCTAGTGGAGGTTCTTTCATAAACAAAACCCCAACTGCAGCTAGAGAACTCATTGAAGAACTAGCTGAAGGCTCGAGACAGTTCAGTAGAAGATCGAATCATCGTAGAGCAAATGTTGAAAGTCCAGGTTCTAGCTCTTCAAAGGTCGAGGATCAAGTACAAGCTCTTACATCAATGATGCGGGAGTTCATGGTAAAGAACAATAGAGTTCAACAGGTAAAAGCTTGTAGAATTTGTTCTTTAGATCATCATACTGATGTTTGTCCTCAAATGCAAGAAGAATTTAGGGAAGAGGTCAAAGCGGTAGGTTTTCAAGGCCAACAAGCATTACAGAGACATGATCCCTACTCCTATACTTCCGAGCAAGGGTGGAGAGATCATCCTAACTTCAGATTTGGCAATCAACATCAACAACAAAGATTATAACAAGGCCACCACCACATCCTTATCCTAGGCCCCAAGGCCAAGACTCGAGCTCTAGCATGTCCACTTGAAGGAATGTTAAATGTTTTAACTAAAAATGTGACTAACATGCAGGGGTAACATGGTGCGGTTTCAAGAGGAAACTCGATCGAGTATCAAGAACTTGGAGAGCCAAGTAAGCCAAATTGCAGGAGCCGTAACCAAGTTAGGAGGCTAGGGATTCGGTGAGGTTGCCATCCCAAACGGAACTCAACCCTAAAATGAACGTGAGTGCTATCACATTGCGGAGTGGAGCGGAAATTGCAAGCAAAGAGAGGTTGGTGGTTCGAGACAAAGAGATAGTGGAAGAGGTGATCGAGCATGAACCGACAACAGATTGTAAATCATTGCCACCTCAACAAGAGGAGAAAGTCCAAAAATCACCTCCTCCACCATATGAACCAGAGCCACCATTTCCCGAGGTATTGAGAGAAACCCGCAATGCAGAGCGCAACAACGACATTTACGAAGTCTTTCGTAAATGTGAGGTAAACATTCCCCTTTTTGATGTTTTAAATCAAGTACCCAGGTATGCTAAGTTCCTTAAAGAATTGTGTACTTCGAAAAGAAAGCAAAAACAAAAGGGAGTGAAAAAAAAAGTGAAGGCTAGCGAGCATGTCTCGGCTATCTTTCAAAAGAAATTACCTCAAAAGTGCAATGACCCGGCATGTTTACCATCCCATGTACTATAGGTGACACCATGTTTCCTAAAGCCATGTTGGACTTAGGTGCGTCAATTAATGTGATTCCATATTCATTGTATAAGTCTTTGAAACTTGGCAATTTGCATGAAACTGGTGTGGTGATTCAACTAGGCGATAGATCCAATGTTTATCCTAGAGGTAAATTAGAGGATGTGTTAGTTAAGGTTGGGAAATTGCAATTTCCTGCTGATTTTTATGTTCTGGAGATGGAACCTGATAAGCATGCCGCCCCAATCCTTTTGGGACGACCTTTCTTGAAAACATCTTGCACTAAAATTGATGTTTGCGCTGGTTCTTTGACTATGGAGTTTGAGGGAAAGGTAGAGGCATTTGATATAAATGATCCTAAGCTTCCACTTAAGGATGATAGCTCACTTTGCTCTATTAACATTGTTGACTCTGTTTTGCATGATGTTCTTGATATCGAGCAGGTTGATGAGTTGATGAATGCTGATGAGGTTTTGGTTGAGGATTGTGTGCCTCCTACTAACGTGCAGGTTATGGTGCCCGAGTCGAAAGAGCGGAAAAAGCCTCCTGACTTACCACCTTATTTTGAAACTGTACCCCTAACGATGCATTGCAAGAGTTCTTCGGAATCTGTTTTGCAGGTACTTGCATTGGAGGTTGACATGGAGCCACCATTGTCACATATGGAGCACAAGCCCAATTATTGAGCTCAAGGTACTAAGTCGAGCTAACGACTTTAAACAACGACGCTTCTCGGGAGGCAACCCGAGACCCCTTTTATTTTCTTTCTTTTTCTTTATTTCTCATTAAATTTCCACCACCACAATAAATTTTCTTTCACCCATCGCCCACCCACTAAAAAGATCCACAACCAATCTTAATTCACTTGTAACCAAAATCCACAAAAGAAAATCCGTTGGGAGGACTTCAAATAGCTAGGAGTTGGTACAACTAGAGGGTTGAGATTGTTAATGTATCTTTTCGATCTCTTAAGTTAGGTGCAAATCTCAAAAATTTAAAATTTTGAATTTGTCATTTGTTTGAGTGATTCGAGGGAGAGGGTTGTGAGTTGAGTTATGAGATTTGAGTTGGTGTTGTTAAGAAATTTGAGTTTGACGGATTGTTTGGTCATGAGTTTTGAGCATTCGATCTTCGATTTACCCGATTTTCAAATTTCCCCTCCTATTTTCAGTATACTTTTTCTTTTAATTGTCGACACATTGAGGACAATGTGTAGTTTAAGTAGGGGGGAGGGTATTCTCATTCTCATGTATCTATGTTGTATATCTATGTTGTTTATATTACTTTCAATTTGAAAAAAAAAAATGAAAATGAAAAAAAAATGAATGAAAAAAAAAAAAAAAGAATATAAAAAAAAAAAGTGATGAAATGAAACCCGCTGAGTTGAAAACCCACAAGGGTGGGCGACTCAGGCAAAAATGGGGGCCCGGATAGGTTGAAAACCCGAAAGGGCAACCTATGCAAAAAAGTGGCTTATGTTGAGCGGGTAAGATGGTGAGATGCAACCAAAAAGAAATGTGTGAAGCTAGGATGAAAACCCAAAAGGGCTCCTAGGCAAAATGAGAGATTAAGAGAGAATTATACACTTTGAAAACTCATTTGCCGGAGTTGGTGTCATAAGGTGGAAAGCGTTTTCGGGTTTGGATTGGTTATTTCATCCTTGATTTTGTGAAGATTTGTTTATAATTGGCTTCCACATTCTTTTGGTTGATTGTTTGTTTTTGGGAGTAAGCATGGAATTTATCCCTTTTTGTCTTCATTCCATGGCTTGCTATTTTAAATTAGTTGTTGTAGTAGTAGTTTTAGTTTATCTTTTGAGGTTTTAGGCGAGTTGTCATTTTGATTGTGGCGTTGGAGTGGGTTCAACTCCTTTGAGATCCTTCAGGATTTGAGCTCACATTTTGGTTGTAGTTTGGTGATTATTGTTGTCGCGTCTGTATTTTTGATAGTAGCTTGAATCTAAGTGTGGGGGAATCATCATCCCTTGCGTTTAGGTTTTGAGCGTATTTTGTTAAGATGTGATAATGATGGTGTAGTTGATGGGGAGTGTAGGTTGGTGTCGTTAGCTTGGGTGATGATTTATTTGGTAATCCTCATTTTGAGTTTACTCGAGGTCGAGTAAAGTTCAAGTGTGGGGGTATTTGATACGCTCAAGTTACACGTAGTATTTACGTAACTTTGGGTGCACTTTGCTAAGAGTTTGATTGTAATTGTTAACGTTCGTGTTTTATTTAACCCTTAGCGGAAGTTCGGAGCTTTGCGACATAATTGGTGTTAACGTCTTATATTCCGAGCTTCCAAGGTGAAGTGCATTTGAACCAAGCCCAAGCATCGCATGCTCGCCTAAGCAGACAGCCCGGCTCGCCCATCATCACAAGCTCACCAAGCCAAGCTCTCG